>KK116739.1:69897-144486 GCA_000611955.2 Stegodyphus mimosarum | reverse complement strand
AACGCACAAAAAAATGGCGAAGACGCTTCGTGATTGATTAACGGAGCTGCACTGCACCTGAATTTGTTGTGACAGCTGAGACTAGCCGGCCGCTAATTGTTTCCGAACAATACCGAGCACTTCCGGATGATCTCGAACTACCCCGAAAACTTCCGAATAGCTCTCGAGCGGTTTTATTTGCTTTAAAGACACACTTTTGGAGAAAACCAAAATTTTTACAATTTTCCGGAGCGATGCCGGACTATCGGGCATTCCGGACTGTTGGATGCCGGACTAATGGACTTCTACTGTATAGGCATTGGTGAGGTTATTTCCTAATATTATTTAGATACTCTGTATTCCCTTTGCAAAGATAGTAGTTGTTAATTCTTTCTTGGAACTCGATTAAATGAGGTTAGTACAAATTGTAGTACTCTTGGTGATCAGTAAAGTGAGTTAAGTATAGGAGAAAGTTCTTCTAGTTTTCCAAGGGTGCAATAATCAATATCGATCACTTATATTATTTCAGAATCGAATTGTAATGTAAATGATCTCTTAATTCTTTTCCTGGAATGATTCTCAAAGGCTTTTCGGGGTATATGATCGGGATCACTGCTTTGTAATCTACATGACTTCTGTTATTAGAGTTTCTAGGCTACATTCTCGAATTAATCTTTCGTTGTCTATAGAGAAAACTGCGTCACTAATAGATTTGCTGCTCTGGCTTGGAAGGTTTTCTAATAATTGAGTGTTGTGACTGAAGCATTGGCCCAGATGGAGCCAGGCATACTGAAGGTGTGGTCTGACTAAAACTGTAGAGGTTGCTATAAGAATTTTGGAGATTTGCACCGCAGTTACTACCAAGTAAGATTTTTAGGAGCGCATTTCAAGATCAAGTTGTACTCCAGGGTATTTTTAGTTTGTTGCCTGTGTTAGAGGTATATTATTCATCATGACGGTAGGTCTTATATGACTTTTGTGCTTTCGATTTGTAGTAAAAACTGTGAAGAGTGATTTTTGAGGATTGAATTTCAGTTTGAGATACGGAAATCAGATTAGAATAATCTTTAGAGATCGGTTTAAAACGTAAGCAGATTTATCAATGTTGTAGCAAGGATGCCAAATTGACATATTATCTGCACAACGGAAAATTTTGGCATATCCAAACATATGATCATAAATATTGTTAACATAAAATAAAATGAACTGCATGGGAATGAGAATAGTAGAATTACAAAATGGAGAATAAATCCAAATTTAAAACTTCATATACATCTTGAGATTTCTCGATAACGAAAAATAAGAAATTAATAATATTAAATACAGATTAAGTGAACGTGGATCAATTATTTTATCGCTTTATTTTACAACATAACTCAAACTTTGAGCAACACTGTCAAATTAACAAAGTAAATCAACTCGTTAAATTAATCCAAAACTACACCTCTACATAATGTTTCAGTAAAAAGTATGTTAAACATCAATAGTAATACCTGTATAATAAATTGCTCCAAATTTAATGTTAAAGAATGGATGTCTACTTGATGTGATCAGAGCACCACATGCAGAGAGGGAAAATTTGGCCATTCTTTCACGTTGCGGGATAATAAGAGGGAGGAATTTTCACCTTTTGAACTTGTTAAATCAATTGAGTGCTTCCACGATACATATATTTTCTTCTCTTCGCGATTTCTAATATAAGATTGTCTTGTAATTAAAAAGCAAGATTTATTTTTTCAATGCCTGTAGATTATGGAAACATCGCATTTTTTTATAATACTGCTTTTCTTAAACCTCAGTATTAATTACGTTAAAGCTTAATTATGAAGATTTTAATTACATTAAAAATTTTAATCATGTTAAAGAATTTAATTAAATTAAAGTTTATAAAGAATTCTTGCATATTTTCCATCTCAGGTTGCACAAACGCGCGCGAAAGAGAAAAACAAGTCTCAGTGACCTTTTTCTCCTATTTCCAATTGCACGAGATGAAAATTTTCTACTGAAAAGCCTACTTTGAAGGACACGAAGGAAAAAACTGTCTTCTTCTAAATAGGCAAACGTTTATAGAGACGACAAAGTGCCTAGCCTAAAAGTTAGCGCGATATACATTTTTACTATATTTTAAACCATTTTATTGGAAAAGGTTTTTATTGCAATGATTGTGTAGTATTTTCATCAAAATTGGTTCAGAATTTTTTCTTTTAAATTTCTAGTTCAAATTTATATCCCCATATTTTTAGGAAGAATTGTCAAGAATTATTGTTTAATGTAATGTTTATTGTTTATTGCACTAATTTTAATTTAATAATATTTTTTATAAACAAAAATTCTTGAAGTTACGCAGTTGATCATTAGTTTTTGTGCGACAGTTTTTCTGTAAAATATTAAAAACTTTTTTACCAAGCGTAAACACATATATAATACATATGGACGAACAAAAGACCTAATATAATATTTAGAATTGTTTACAAAAGTTTGCTTTGAAAGTTGCTTTTGTTTAAATAATATTTCACATCTCGTTGTACGGGAAAAAATAGCTACAGTTTAATCACTTTGTAAATCTGAGTACGCTACATTTGTCATTGAAAACTCTTTAACAATAAGCATATATTTTTAATAATTATAGGTATTCTATCGTTTGAAAACCATGAAAAAAAACTTTCGTACCTTTTAAAGTTTAGCTCGAGTAATTTAATCGCATGGTTTCTAAGTTTATTAACGAGTGATGAGAACAGCACCTCGATTAAATAAACAATAAATGAATCCACGCCTGAAATTCTTTTTGCTGTATTTGGTATGTCCATCAACTAACTGGCCGGTTTGGTGTTACACATTTTCCTTTTAGCCGCGAGGATGGCAGTGACCCGTATCACTAGGTCTTCAATAGCTCCAGAACTTCCGCAAACTGCTTATGTTACAATGCGGACATTATTCTGACGTTATCTTTCGAAGAACTGTAGAACAGATGATTATAGACTACAATTAGATCCTCCTGGATATATATCTATTGTTAATTGTAAATTTGGAAGGTTTAAACTAAGGTCGTAGTCTAAAAAAACTTTCTAAAAACTGGTTTGAAAGATTGTTTGCTTTTCAATTACTTGTTTTACATTGAGTTAGCATTAAAAAAGCTGGATATTTTAAGAATTAGTTTTACTTTATAGCTGACCTTTACTTGAAAATAGCTAACTAACTATTATCTAACAAGAATCTGAAAATAATAGGAAGACATTATGGTAACAGCTTCCGGGGAGGTTTTATTTGACACTGAGCAGGTAATCCAAATCTAATTGCCCAGTCTGCACGCAGTAGTATATAGAAAATAAAGCAGCCGGCAATCAGTAATTTCGAAGCAAGTTCGGTTTTCATTTACGTGTATTATACGAACGAATATACTATTTTATATATATTATAAATTTATTCCCTTAAAATGCCATAGTTTAAAGTGAATTCTCTCTAAGGTGCCTGCCGCAAATAGTCCCCAGAAACTTCTTTGCATTTTTTTCAACCTAACGTTACATAATATGGTATTTACTGCTACATAATAGCTGCTACATATGTACGGTATTTATGCTTTTCTTTACTTATTTATTTCAAAATAGTAAAGCACATGGGAATGAGCTGTTCAAGGTAAGAGATGCCTTCAAGGACGTTTTCAAAGAAAAACTGATTCATATCTACCTTATTCCTGGGAAAAATAGCATAAAGTCCATGCAGTTAGCGAGCTTACTGAGATTCAAATCCGGCTCTAACAACCAATATTCAGCACTTTCGTCCTGTAGCGAATTAGCATTCAAAAGACGCGCTAAATTAAATTATTCAACATAAAGATGGGACTATGCTAGATAAATGAAATTTGAAAAACGTGTTTGCACATCTGAAAAATAGTGTCGACTCAAATTTCGCACTAGACGAATACGTATGGTACCAATAGCGTTAACACGCAAAACAAGTTTGCTTTAAAAACGATGTAAATTTTGCGTCCTTTATTTATCTTCCTCACTGGGCGTCGAGAGCAAGATTTGAGTCAAGAATGCTCTTAAGGAGACGAAAACCAGTATCAGCAGCTCATTGAGTTTGAACAAGGCCATGTAATAGGGATACGAGATGATGGACCTTTCGCGATGATACAGAAATACTTAAGATGTCTCCACTATGCATGTGCTGGCAGCAGTGATAATGACAAGATACTGACTCAGGAAGGCCGGGGTTCGGCTGAATACGTGCACCACTGAATAAGAATAACGCAATATCCCGGCATATCACTAGACATTAGAAATTTTGTCGGCACCAGAATGATACTTCGAACTGTAACAAATCGAGTACTTGAGAGACAGCTCCAAGTCAGACTCCCTGTAGTACCGATACCAATTACTCCAAATCACCGTCATTCGTTAGAGCTCTTTTGAGGGCAGAATAGAGATCTATTGTGTTTTCAGATGAAAGCCATTTCTGTCTTGATGTCAATGATAACTGTATATTGGTTAAAAGGACATTAGGCGAATGTTTGGAACCAAGCTGTCCTCTGCAGCTCATTGGACTACATCAGCTTATAGAGATATTAGGTATTTTTGGAAAGTAGGAGACGTAAAAAATAAGCATTGAATACCCAGGTACTCAAACAATGGAACTCTCAAACGCGAAGTGTGCTGACCACTACATCACGAAGGCATGCCAAGAAGGCGGGAGAAATACCTTATATACTACCCCTTTCAAAGGGCGACTGGGGATTAAGGGACCCAATCGCCAAATCCTGGCGATGAAGAATCAACAGGCGCACTCTGGTAGTTATCCCACACATCTTGACAGCAAGTGTTTACGTCAGGTTGGTGAATGCACCTGTACGGCTGCCATCCGGCCGGTACGGCTGGTTTCTTCCTGTTGCCGAGTTTATACATCACTGTACATCAGTGTAAAATACAGATAAAAGTATATGATATTTTTTGTAGGTGGAGGGAAGTTATCGAAGGGCTTGTTCCACATTTACAAGATAAACGAAATTTCACTATTTAATAGTGACGAACTACTTCTTTTTTTACAAGTGTTCAACCACACGTTTAGCAGTTGTGTAATGAAATCGTTGGTAATTTAACATGGGAAAATACTAATTGTGTTCCTTTTACAACGAAATTCAGTATTTATGCTGAGTATCAGACGTTTTTTATTATACACTATGTTCAGGACAGTCTTGAATTTTAGTATGGTGTCCATATTCAATATGTACCCAGGGACATTCTCTGGATTTTGAAAATACATTCTGAACCTTTCTAGTGACATTCTGTGTCAGGAGATTTCAATGTTCTGTACCGTGTCTGTCATCAAAGCCTCTCAATTTCAGGAGGGGTGACAAACCAATGATCTGATTTTTCCTCTGATATCGTTCCAGATATAATGAATCAGAGGATGAAAATGCTACCGTAAAATTAATTCAGTCTGAAGATTTTCGCCATAGGAGTAACACCAGAAGAACGCACCAGAAATCTCGACTAGAGAGACCTACAATGCTCTTGATCTCTCGACTAGAGAGACCTTCGTTAGCAGACTCCTCACACTACGAGGACTATAATTCACTTACATAGCTATCTATGCTATCTATGAATTATATATAAATGTGTAAAGAGCTTCTTGTAATTGTATTAAATGTGTTTTGAGTTTCAAATGTAGTAATATTCACGTAACCTCTCAACATTACCTAATCATTATAAGGAGTCAGATACGCTACCTGCAACACTTAACTCAGGGTAACCTGACTGTCACTCCCACAGCAGTAACCCAAAACATACCTCCAGGTTAGTATAAATATAGTCTAGCAGATCTGATAGATATACAAGCGAGAGTGAAAACAGTGCATGAATGCATTCGATTGTTGTTATGCTGAGGTTTTATAAATATTCCTCGGAGATATAAAAGGCATTATAACCAACTGATAGACTTAAGAGGAATAACTACCAGAATGAAATGTATTGTTTCATACTGGGGTGGGATTGCTGTTCGTGTTGAGAGAAACGTAGGTATAACGATGGTACCTCTTTGCGTGTATTAGACGGACGAATATTCGATGCAAAGGAAGAGATTTGCAACATCTAGAGCTACGTCAGAACGAAAGAAGACATTTTATTTTGCATGACGATAAATATGGAAGGGACAGGCCCACAGTATCCTCAACACAGTATCATCATAAATATTCCAGTATCCTCATAAATGAAGGCCATCAAGTGTTGTCTACGAGCTCTACTTGTTGACGCTTGTTGCAGTGAAAGCTCCTAACTTGGCGTCAGTTATCAAACTTCCTTTGATAGATGTCAGCCACTTCATTGCAAACAGGAAGACATTGGAATACTGGATTGTCCCAAATCTCTTTCTTTATGAGTCTTCATATAATCTCAGAGTCTATGATAGACAAAATTCTTTGTCATTAGAGTGGGAATGTTATCTTCAGAGATAAATTAAATAGCATGATAGTGGCAATAGAGTTAGCATTGTAGTTCGGTATGATATCACAATTAAAACAGAATTTCACATGCAATAAATTGCGGATACTCAACAGTGAGCAATCCTTGAATTCAATCTTGTATCCAGGTATCATTTTTATCTTACAGAGACTTCATAAAGATACTTCGATGAGACAACACTTTCGTTGATACCAGCAAGTCCAAATTCTTGTTTATCTTCCGCCGTGGTCCAATTTGTCACACATCTAACACATGTAGAATGTAATTGATTCCTTGAAATTTTGTCCGTATGTTAGCACTTGTAACAACCGTTGATGCAGTATGGATGTTTGTTCAATCTGCATGTCATACCATTCCATAGATAATAATTCAAGAATTTTATAGATCAGGCTATGGGCGATCTGTGAATAGAACTCTTTCCATTCTCTCTCTTTCGGCCTTTGTGGATCTTCAAATAAATACACAGAAGATATGATAACCTGAACACAATTTTATTAATACGTCCTATAAGCACAAATGTACCATCAATTTCTTCATGAAACTTAATTAGTTGTGTTAAAAGAATGTGTATGAAATTATCTCTGCTGTAAATCCAGTGACGCATAGTTTTTGTTAGAGCTTTAATTTAATCCACTCAAAATGTTTGTCATTGCGGTTCAACGTTTTTTATCCGTTTCTAAACTATATCGATATTGTCATTGATTTTGTGAGAACTTATAAAATTTTGTACACATACAATTCCTGGACAGCAATACGTCCCTATCTTCGAATTTTCGCTCGTATCTTCGTTTAATGAAAAAATTAAACGCTTCAGAATTTTACTGTTTGCGCCATCGGATAAAATAGCAAATAAGCGTTTAAATGGAATATGTATTAACTTTTAACATAATTTCTCAGTTTTTGACAAATTTTCGAAAATCACTTGATTTTTCGTTTACTTGCTGTTCATGATTTTAAAATTTCAGCATATAATAAAGCATTTCCTATAGCTTTGAATTTTCCCAGTGTATAAAACAAAAAATTTGCCCTCTTTAAATTCATTTAAAAATATTCTTCTCTTTCTTCTCTTCTTACTAATCTTTAAGAATGAAAAAAAGGTCTTATATGAGCAGTTAAATATACGTATATATATGTTCTGCAGCCTTTTGTTTTCGAAATTATGATATTATTTTAGGAAACATTGTTTTTCTTGCTTTCGTATAGATTTCCCCTCACTCGAAAAATTACTTGCAAAAGAATTAATTTTCCAGTGGAAAATTCCCTGCCATTTTACAAACGTTATTTCTTTTTAGCCCAAAAGAGCGTTAGCTTAGAAGGCATTTTGCGTCGATTCACTGTAAATGTCCGTATCACTTTCCAAACTGTTGCCACCAAATATTATTGCCCTGTGTTATATTTAAAGAAGTTAAGTAATGAATAATCTGCATAAATGTATGTATTTTTTTGTTTCAATGTTTTTCGCATTGTGATATACTAACAACGGTACCTAGAGGCACCAAATTTTTAATAACGTAATCCTCCTCCGAATATGAGCATCAAGAAGCCCAAATTCGGTATTTGGAACTTGTTTTAATTTCGATTTCGTTTTTGTTTAAGGAACTCAAAAATTTCAAAGCGAGCAATGGCAACATTGTACGGGAAAAAAAAAACATTTTTATCTCCAGCGAGGGAGTCTGCGTATCGGAAATTCTAAAGATATACCCATTTCAAAATTATTTTGCGGTACTCCTGTTGAATTGAATTTTTTGGTTTAAATGCGAAGAACATGACATTTAATATATAAAGGTAACACAAAAAAAGTTAAAAAACGTACCTTTGGGCGTAATGTAAAATCTGAAAGCTTTCAATTTTTTTTCTCTTTCTTTATAGACAGATAAATAAAGTGTCACTTAAGCAACTTTCTAGATATTTGTGATTACAGTACAACATGATGAAACGCTTTCGTCAAAATTCAATTTAGCTTTCGGTTGTCAGCCCAAGATGGATATTAATCTCGAAACACGATTTTGCATTGTTTTTTTTCTTTCATCGAATCTGCTATTGTCATTTGCTCAAATCTGTTGCCATTCGTAAAAACATAAGATATTGCTTCATATTTAATTTGCCTGTTATTAATTAACAAACTTAACTATTTAAAAGCAATGCGCACCTTATAAATATTATTTTTTTTCACTCTTAACCTAATTGATTTAAATAAAAATGAAATCAATGCGTCATATAACTAATTAAAAAATTAAATATATTGTTACGGATTTTGTATTTAGTTAGCTATTTTTAATGGAACAGTAATTAACTTTGTTTTATTTTCCCGTGTAATGCAGCGCGTGACGAGTTTCAAGCTACACCGAAAAAGTAAAAATGCAGGAGAACCCGCATTTATTAAAAGTTTATCTCCGTAATTGATATTTAATTTGAATAAATGCAATTGTCTGTTTATGTGTACCTGTAATTCTAATCTTTTGCTTTCTAGAAACCTCGATAAAATGAAAATTACCATAATGTTCTTGTGCATGATTAAAAAGCTTATAAAAGCCGGAGAAAAACATCTCAGTTCAGTTGTTTACTAAGTTATGCACGTTTACTTATACTGTAATTTTTAGATCGGATTAGCTTTCTCTGCACTTTGAATTGTGTTCTATTTAACGTTTTAGTAGTTTGAAATATAACTACTGTGTGATATTGTGCGAATATCTGTGAGGAAAAATTTCAGTATTTTGTTTTATTTCTTGTGATAAGAATAAATTTTATTAACTTTTCAGCAGACTTGTACATTCAATCTATTACGAGCTCGTACGCACGCAACAACATTATAAAATTATATAACATATTTTTAATTTTTAATATGTATAAAGATGTATAAAATGCGATGAATGACGACGTATCACGGATGTAATTAGATGATATTAGAAGACATCTAATATCCTGTTAAACATTTCGCTACTCCACCTGTGCCATCTCTATCGATAATCTCTATTGATATACATCATTAAGTTTATAATAGCCCTCTCGAATGATAGTTAAAATATGAATCCTTTCAGATTTCCTTTCTCCTCTTTTTTTCTGTTTCTTTTTACTTTCTTGTACGAAGTAAAAAGAAAGTATAGTAATCGCGAAAAATTCCGTATATCATATTACAACGATAATATCCATTTTGACAGCTATCGAATGCAATTTAACGAAGTTTTTGCGTGGCATCTGTACCTAAGGAGACAATATAAAGGACTGTTTTTCCCCCAAAAGATTACGAAGCTGATTTAAAATAGATTCTGAAGAGACTTTTTTTCATGGCGTCTGTGCGTACGTACGTGCATATGTATGTATGTATCTCGCATAACTCAAAAACGAGTAGCCTCAGAACGTTGAAATTTTGTATATAGGACTGCTATAACATGTAGACGTGCAGCTCCTATTCTGGTTGCAATCAGCCGTGCCAAAAGTATATAAATTTATGTATATACATATCCACTCTGTTACTCGGCTCAGTGAGCTCAGTTTTTTAATTCTTATATGTTGGTAAAGTGCGCTTTTTTGCTTTAAAAATGATTGAATTATGTTGCTCTTATTTTCAGATTAAGATTTTTATGCCTTTAGTAAATCTGCATGCAAGTTTTGTAGAATTATGAACAATTTAAAAGTTGTTTAAGTGCAGCTAAGCCTAAACGTTTTCTCATCACGGACATATTTGTTTACATTTGAAACTTAGGAGAGAATTTGAGTTGTTGCCAATCTAAAGAAACTAAGCTTCGCAACAACAAAGATAAGGCGTTCTTTTATTTTTGGGAATTAAATCATGCTTAATCCATTCTGGAATTTATTCAAGGAAATAAGTGTTTAAGATTTACTTCGTAATTTTTAATGTAGATATTTTGAGATTTTATGTATTTTTGCCTTTTCGCGAAGTGAGAACTGAATTAATTGAGTGAGAAATACTGAATCGTCTGTGAAAAACTGCTTCTTTCCTTTTCTTTTTTGTTTTGTTTTGTTTTGTTTGTTTGTTTGTTTAATTTCTTTTACACAAATTGTCAGGACTGAGTGTTCGGTGCATATTCTTGGAAAACATCTTCGTGACAGCTTAAAGTCTTGATCTTTAACAGGGAGCTGAATGCAGCTATGTTCTGTGGTAGAATATAGTGATTCAGTGGTAGAAGAACTGCACTTGAAAGGGATTTAAAATCCCCTTTTATTAAATCACAATTATGTACAACCACTTCTCAACTCGGGAGGAATACAGAAAGTAGAGACCGCACTTGGGTCTAAAAAATGAACAATCAAATAAATTTAAACTAAAACTAATTAGAAATTAAACAGTCGTTGCTCACAGAGCTAGAACGCGAGGTTGGCCTCTAAACTAAATGGTGCGTAGCAAGATTTAACTAATACTCACGCACTTGGAATTACTTCAATAAGCAATCACGTAAAAGCGCTATGGCTTAGAATTTAAATGCTAGCTAGTCAGGCGAACGTCGAATAGAGTGACCGTGGTCTGAGACCAAAAGCTCTCTTACACTGAGAGGTTTCTACCTCCGGTTTAAATAGAACTTGGCTCCACTTCAAATTAGCATAAAGCTGAAAGCGCGCGCTTCTTCTAACGGGAAGTTGAAATATGAACAGATAGAAAAGTATAAATTAAAATAAAACTTTGTTAGTTTAACTAAAACCTTACAATCTTTTTAGATTTATTATAGTATTTGAATAAAACATGTGGCAAGGATTAGGTAATTCTCCAGATGATAAACATAATTTTTGTGCATTCTGAGTTATAAAATGAATGAGATGTAACTCTGTTAAGTGCACCCAGCGCCAGAGTATCGCTATGGTAAACAAATATAATGAATTTTAAATAGTGTGTTTATTCTATTGTGGTTTATGCGCTATCAACGAAGTAGATCTAATTCAATGAAATAAGTTTAAATGAAGTGTAAGAAAAATGCGTATAATTTAATATTCCGTGCAAGGAAGTCATGTGTTGTACGCATGGATATTTTTTTACCATAGCAGCCATATTTGTTTACATTTGAAACTTAGCAGAACAGTCAATTAAGTCTTTCTGAACCTTCAGTGTCTTTTTGCCGAGTGGGACCAAAAGGAAACTTGTGCACCTAAAAATTTGCCTTCTTGCCTGCTGATCGAATTGCTGGTTTCGTGTGGAAACTGTGATTTTAATTGAATTTTTTTAATTGTTTTAACGTATTTGATGGTTCATGGTTTTCTGTATCTTTCAATTTTTAATTAAAATGTTGAGGTTTTATGTATTTTTGCCTTACATCGAAGTGAGAACTGAATTAATTGAATGAGAATTATATCTCTAACGAAACTGGATGAAATACGTTTAAATGAAATGCAGGAAAAATGTGTAAAATTTAATATTCAGAACAAGGAAGTCATCTGGTGGACACATCAGATCTTTTTAATTTAATATTGAGAAGAAAAATAACATATCTTCGTTTAATGAACAGGCTAGAAGTCTGAGAATTTTACTGTTTGCACCGTAAGGTATTTCTCCCGCTTTCTTGGCATGTTTTCGTGGTGTAGTGGTCAACACGCTCGACGGGTATTCGAGAGCTGCGTGGGTGGAGTCCCACCGAGTGTATTGCTCATTTTTCATTCCTTCCGCTTCGAAATAGTCTACTGACTCCACAGTGGCGCCCGAACAAAAAAGGTGGTGCATGATGATTCTCCACCACCAGAATTTGGCGATTGGGTCCCCTAATCCCCATCCCCCTTTAAAAGGGGGAGTATGTAAGGCATTTCTTCCGCCTTCTTCGCATGTCTTAGTGGTCAGCACGCTATAAGCGTATTCGAGAGATCCGTGGTTTGAATCCAGGGGAGGGCATTGCTCATTTTTCACGTCTCCTGCTTTGAAAATAGCCTAATGTCTCTAAAGCACTGTCGAATAGAGAGGAAGAAATCTTTAAAATAAAACTTTAACGGAATATCTGTTTTTTTTTTTAACCATTTGACTCAATATTATTGCTCGAAACAAAGACTGACCATTCATTATTGAAAAATTGTCTTTAAGCTGAATAATTTTATTGATAACTGCCATTAAGACTAAAAAGATGAAAATAAATAAAAAAAAGTTTAAAAGTTTTATGAATTAAGCTTTACTTAAAATTTATAAAATAATTAATGAACAAAAAATAGGAAATTAATTTTTCGTATAGTTTAATGGAGAAAAGTTAATAAATAATTATCTTTACAAAAATTATCTACAATTTTATACCTCGAATAACGAATTCGTGAGCGTCTAAATAATGAAATATAAAAATTGAATTGCATTGCCAAAAAGATAAGCCATTGAAACTTTATAAATTTGTCAAGCTCGCTCCACAAATTTGTAGATGGATTTTATAAAGAGAATGATTTAATAACTGGATTTTATAAAGAGAATGATTTAATAACATCATCCCATTGGACTATATGATGCGTTATTTTTCTCCTTTTACTTTTCTTTTAAATTTGGATGCACAAAATATTAAATTCGGTACTTACCCTTCGACTAATAGACTTTTAGTGCTTTTAGCCTTATATTATATGTCCTCCGCCCCATAAATAACTGTATAAGAAATCATACCTTCTGAGTTTCGTCATGGAGAGTAATCTATTTGGTAAATTAATAAAGAACGTGATAATTATAACTGACTGTTTGTGACGGCAAATTGGCAGAATTGGAATCAATTAATTGTTTAAAATAAAATGCAATTATGAATCAAAGTTATGTTCGTAGATTCGTTCTGAATAATAGAAATAAAATCAGAGTACTTTTAAACAAATTATGATAAAAGTTTTAGATTGTCGTCCAGCATCCTTCTGGAGCAAGATATCTAATGTGAACAAAATGATTTCCGTATACGGCCTATTAAATTATACACATTTTTTGCTGCACTTTATTTAAACGAATTTCCTTGAATTATTCTAACTTATTTAACCGATCTCTGATAGCAACTTGAAATGACATCAAAAACTGCATATTTTGAAATTAAAAACCTCGGTCATTTTTTTTTCTTCTAATTTTGTTTTTTAATAACGAGTAGCGAAACCGGTAGATCTATAGGAACCAGCAAATCGATTTAAAAGTTAGATTTCGTTGTTTGGTGAAAATTATTTTTTTATTTGACGTTTCCAACACATGAATATTTTCGTTGTTTAAAACACTTCTGCAATTGAAAGCATATGACGATTGCGAAAATAAGGACCGGGTAAGGACTTTTAAGTAAGAGTAAGAGGGTCATGCGTATATAAATTTGGAACTACCGATTCCGATAAAAAGAGAGGTACACGACTTAGAGGTACACACCGTATAGGGCTTCGCCTGTGTCGTGTGTCTAGCGATTTCTCCCGCTGTCTGCAGCCTGTTTCTTCTGGCCTGTAAGGCAATATACCGGTCATCTGCGGATGTGGTTCCTCGTGGACGACCACTACTAAACCCCCGGATAGCTGTTCCTGTAGTTTGAAATTGTCTCCAAAGTCGTGAAACGATGCTGTGAGCAATTCCGAACTCTGCAGCCACACTTGTCACACTGCGGCCTTTCTCCAACTTCCCAATGATTCGAACTCGGGTAAAAGCATCCAGATGTCGTCTAACAGATTGATTATTCGCCATTTCTCGCTGAGACAGCAATTCGGTGGGATTTTAACTGCCATACGGCTTGCAATCTCTTTGCCAGAAATACTGATCTTACACCAACAACATGCTTTGTACTACTCAGACACTCCCCCATTACGTCTACCTGCATATCAGCGCATGTGCTACTGTACATCACCTTACTTAATCTCTTGATTGGTCTTTCTGTTCGCTCTGCCTCTTCGTTCAGCTGATATGCTAATTTTTCGACTTCATCCTTAATTTTTGCACACCAGTGTATGTTACTCTGAAAGACTGATATTGGAGAATGTCAACTTTCACCGGAGAATGTCAACATTGCCAAATACGTCGGCGAAAGATCGAATATAATATTGCATTCTTGTACATTCGGACCCTCACCGGTGTATGTCGACAATCACAGATATGCTCTGGTGTAGGTCGAAAAGAGAGGTGACTGGCTGTTTCCCATAAATGCAGTTATAAAAGCAAGGGCCTCTTGTGCAATTCAAAGTCTCATAATAGTTTAAGTTGTTGCAATTAATCAGATTTGAATCACATAATTTAGTAAGTTTTTTTATTACTATTATTTTATTTTCTCATTTACTATGTACTGTATAATTAAGTAAGTTTTTTAACTTCTATTATTTTCCTTTCTCATTTTGAATGTATTGTGTGTTTTTTGGCGACTGAATTACGGAGAAGAAAATATAATATTCTCATATATTCAGCATTCACCAATAGTACATGGTGAATGTCGACAGTCACTGGTGTAAGTCAGAAATAAGAGTATTTGGAAAATATTTCGGACATACATCAAGCGACTATGTGAATGTTGACATTCACCGGTGAAAGTCAACATTCTCCAGATTTCGGTGTTTCACCGTAACATATATACATTACTGGCCATTAAAATTGCAACACTAGGAAGGAAGGATCTAATAAACGTCAAACTTACATGAAAGGAAGAAGAGGTTGGGATATGCAAATGATTAGTATCTCAGCGCGTTTATACGACACAGGAGAGAGAAATGACATCTGAAGTACTGCAGAAAAGAGAAGTTGTGTAGTGGATTTCTCATTCGGAAAGCGTTTTGTAAGGCCACAGTTTACTCAGAATACCGTGTTATGCCTCGAATAAGAAGTAGAAATGCTTACTAGTAGCTGTCGGAATTCGATAGGAGCAGGATCATTGCCCAGCGAGAGTATAAATAACGCCCGAGAGGACAGACGTATTGTGAGATCAGCTCTGTAAAACCGTACAACCGCATCACGAACCATTAGTCAGGAAATGGGCATGTTTGCAGCAAGCTCAGTATCCGCTCGGACGGTGCTCCGACGTTTGCAACAGTGTAGACCATCAGCACGGCGGCCATTACTTCGACTTTCCTTGACAATGCAGCATAGAGAGAGATGGCGACGCTGGTGCGACGAACAACAAAGTTGGATACAGGAGGACACAATGTGGTCTTTTCAGACGAGCCCCGGTTCTGCGCCCAGTATTCTGATGGCCGTATACGTGTCTGGAGGCTCCAAGGAGACCGCACGTCGCCTGTTTGCACGCGCGCATCTCTAGTTCGGATTGAAGGTAATTTGAACGCAGGTCGGTATATTTCTGTCATCTTACGTCCAGTGGTTGTGCCCTATCTTCTAGGCCTGCCAAATGCCATCTTCCAAAAAGATAACGCAAGACCACATGTTGCAAGTTGTGTTCTGATCTTTCTCGATACACATGGTATTCGATTGCTGTCCTGGCCTGCACGGTCTCTAGATTTGTCCCCCGTTGAAAACATCTGGTCATGGGTTGCTGAAAGACTGGCTCGCCACTCCTCTCCAGCTAATACCGTTGATGAAGGTGGCATAGTCTTGAAGTAGTATGGATGAGTTGCCCGTTTGTTATCCAAGCCCAGGTCGACTTCATGCCTAACCGGATAAGGACAGTTTTAGCTGCCAGGGGTATCGACTGTTTCTAATAATTTCGCACCTAAACCCACAAACTGCTTAAAAGTTTAATGATTTTGCACTTCATGTATAATAAATATCTTGTTTATGTTTGCTTTGCATGGTGGTGCAATTTTAATGGCCAGCAATGTTATATACACAATTTATACATGTGAACATTTACATATATATACATATATATATCATATATACTATATATGTAAATACAATATATATAATTTACGCAATAATTTAATAATGTGAGTAAAATTTAGGATTTTCAGTGTGCAAAATCTAGCGCAAATAATGAAGGTGAGAATGCTTAAAATTAATTTATCAAAAATTTAAAATTAATTATTGTAGTATCGGGGAAAGCGCAAAATTCTTACGAAAACTACAATTGTGACTAGTCAAAAGATTTATCATACCAAACAGACATTAAAATTAAGCAAACAAATCTGATCTGAGCACCACATGGCTACCTTGTACGACCTATTATGTTATACACAATTTTTACTACATTTAATTTAAACTTATTTCCTGGAATTTCATTAGAGATGTACTTCTCATTCAATTAAGTTCTCACTCGCGGCAAGGAAAAAACACATAAAACTCAAAACACCTTCATCAAAAATTGTAAAATAAAGAAAAACATAAAACACCAAACACAGTTAAACACAGTTAAAAAAATCTGTTAAATTAAAATTAGAGTTTCTAAGAAAAACCAGGTGATTCGGCCAGCAGGCAGATATTTCGGAGCACAAAATTAAAAGTTTTCTTTTGGTCCTACTCAGCCAGAAGACACTGAAGTTGGTGCACAAACTGACTTAATTCACTATTCTACTAAGTTTCAAATGTAAGCAAATAGCGGCTTATTACCACTTAAACAACTTTGATACTTCTACAGCTACTGGAAGCAGATTAATTACAGGTATGAAAAACCTTAACCGGAACATACGAACACCATAACCACTTTTAAAGCAAGAAACATGCAGAATTTACCAACACATAAGAATAAAAGAAAACTGAGCTCACCGGGCCGGGTAACAGAGTGGGTGTATATATGTATATATATATACATATATATAGTTTGGTGCGGCCGATTGCAACCAAAAAGGGAGGTGCATAACTACATGTTTTAGCAGTCCGATATACAAATTTCGACGTTCTGAGGCTACTGGTTTTCGAATTATGCGAGATACATATGTAAGTACTATGTGCGTAGGTAAACATTTTTTAAGAATTAAAGAACAATTAAAAATTATTTACATAATATTTTATGACGAACTGTATTTTAATTATTCATACTTTGATGTTTAAAATAGATTCTTCAGGGGGTAATTTTCTCAAAAATTAAAACTCGAATAACTAAGGAACATTGAAAATTTATTTAGTCCTTCTGGCTCTTTCAGACAACCTAATAATCATCTGTGAAGCATTATGAAATTACATACAAAAATGTTTTACACCCGTAGTGTATCGTGATTATTTTAGTTAAAAGAGCTCTTTTTAAAGATTATCTGAGTTAATAATTCTTTTGCAGTAGCTTGAATTTTGCATGGACGCGCTTGTAACCTCCATAATTGAAATGGTCCATGAAATTTGTGAATAATATAGAAACCTAAATTTTATGTAAATTAATATTTAGGGTTAAGATCAATTAGTGATAAAAGAGATTTGAATAAATTGAGAGAAAATAATATTACATGTTCTTGAAATGCTTGCTGCTATACGTTTTTTTTATCAAGTAGATTATGTATTTAAATTAAACGGATATTTAATGGCAAAGAAAATAGATTTCTTATTTCACAGTAATGACGTGATATGCAGACGATAAAATTTTAGCTTGATTGCTTGTGATGCAAATTCTCCTGTCAATAAGTATAAGATTAAATCAATGTTTGCAGAAATGAAATGCTGAAGAATCATAATGTCAAATCCTATGGCTCCGTTATTCTTCCGTTTGCATTAATAGTTAAAAATAATAACAAATAGCGCTTCATGTGACATAAATAACTAAAAACTGTTATTTGTTTTAGTTAAATTGATACTTTAAAATGTATTTATATATCACAATTTTATTTTAAGAAACGTACCATGTCTTGAAAGCGAATTCAAGCTCAGAAAATGAGTACAAATAAGTTTACTTTTATATCCGTTCATTTACATTACAAAACCTTCAATATTTTTCAGTAAGAATTTCATTGAAGAAATAAATAAATAAAAAGGTTTAACAGATTTTTATTTTTCAATGTTCTCAATGATCAGAATTTTATATTTCTGTAACTAAAACTATACTCGGCGGCACAAACAGCGCGTAGACAGACATAACCGGCAGTGCCCTGATATAATTCGATCGCCTCATCCGCGACCATGAGCGCAAACACGCATGCGCCATTCCGACCGATTTATTCTCAAAATAGGGTGGAAGGATGGGTACTTTCTTTCCTTCCATATCTCTTTCCGGAGAAGAGAAGACTTTCACGTGACTTTTCACGTCGCAGCAACTAATAACGCCCCTTTTGGACGAGTCTATGTGTTTTGGCTGAATGTCAGCCAGGGTTTCGCTTAAGACGGCCGAACTATATCTGCTCTCTAGACTGTGGACTCGGGGGTGCTTGAACATCTTTGCTTAGACAAGTGGTCAATTTCTGTAACTAATTAAAAAAATGTTCCAATTTAAACACCGCTCTAATATTAACTGCCCATAAAATTTATATTAAAAGGGAGTATATGCTTATATTGAATTATATGCCATATTGAAATATAAAGTAAATGTCTATCAATACATAAAAAAATAGGTTTTTCTAGAAATCCTAACAGATTTCTAGGAAACCAATTTGAATAATTTCATTTTAAGAAGCATCTTTTCTAATTTTAAAAGACGATAAACATTGAAAATATGTACTAAGCACAATTTTAAATAAATACCCTCCTTTTCTTATTTCAAGTATTACCCCAACAGCAGATTTTTTGAGTAAAATGATATTACGTGTTCTCGTTTATCTAAATTTTCGATCTAAATTGAAAAATTTGTAGTATATTGACAATAGTAAAGATATTTTATTATCCTGATTTAGTTGTTATGCGAGGGCTGTTTTTTAAATAAGGTCCATTGGCGCATAGAGTTTCCAAGTTCGCACATACACATACAAGTCGCTGCGCCACTGAGCACCATCCTTTGCGAACAAATTCGTGCCAGATTCAGCTCTGTAGCAGTCGTGTAAGCTTCGCTGTGCGTCTTTAAAATGTTTAAGGTTATTGAATCGCCCGCCACGTGGTGAGATACGGTCTGTTATCCGTTTTTTGGCTGCGAGAAACACGTCGGCTGCAGACATTCATTACCAGATAACAGACGTTTATGGTACTGAAGCAATGAGTGATAGTAAAGTCCGAAAATGGGTCAGAGAATTAAAGATGGGCATACAAACGTCCATGGCGAAGAACTCTCAGGCCGGCCTTCTGTGATCACTGATGATTTGGTGCAGCAGTTATAACAAAAAATTCGTAAGAACAGGAGATTCACGATAACCACTCTTTCACTGGAATTTCCCCACGTATCTCGGTCGGTGATGTGCAAAATTGCGACTGAAAACCTAACCTTTAAGAAATTGTATTCTCGATGAGTACCCAGACTCCTCACAGTAGAACACGAAGAGAAGAGGTTTGCCAGTTCATTGGACTTTTTGATTCGTTACGAGGAAGAAGAGGATGACATGTTGAGTCAAATCGTTACTAGAGCTGAAACATGGGTATCCCATATCACCCTTGAACACAAGCAACAGTCGATGGAATGGCAACACACATCCTCTCTCGTCAAGGTAAAGGCCAAACAGACACTGTCAAAGCGCAAGATTACGGCAACAGTGTTCTGGGAACGGCGCGGTGTTTTGCTGGTACAAGGAACGACGATCAGCTCAGGTGCCTAGTGCGCAAACCTACAGAAGCTCCGAAGAGCATTGCAAAACAAACAGTGCGCGCGGCATGCTGTCAAAAGGAATTTTGCTTCTGCACGGTAGCGTAAGGCCTCACACTTCTCGTACGACTCGGGACTTAATCACATCTTTTGGTTGGGAAGTTTTGGACTATGAACCATATAGCCCTGATCTTGCTCACAGCGATTTCCACCTTTTCCGGTGTCTCAAACACTATGTTCGCGGGAAGCGCTTCAGTGACAACGAAGAACTGAAAGCGGCCGTGAACTCTTGGTTGTCCGAACAGACGGCAGACGTTTTTGAACAGGGTTTTCAAAACTTAGTTTTAAGGTATGACAAATGCATTAATAAACTAAGCAACTATGTAGAAAAATAGGCAAAAGTATGTACAACCCTAAAATAAAGGTTTTTCTTAAACAAAATATTGTCGTTATTTAAAAAAAACAGACCTTACTTTAAAAAAAGCCTACGTACTAACAAGAACTGAAAAAGGTACATTTATAAAGATGGTTACAGGTGAAAACATCGCGTCACATCGCATGGAAACGTCGTGGGCAAAACAAGGCAAGAGGAAAACATTGCCGCTCAAAGCATCATGAGTGAAAATAAGCAAGGAGAAAGCTGTGCGGTTATAAAACATCATGGCAGAAAAAAAAAGATGCGCAAGCTTCGAAATTTTAACATATAATTGTAAAAATACTATGGTAAAAAATAATGGACATGTATATCATCACAGCCACGTTTTCTGATCAAAATATTTTAAATTTCGAATACTTATTTGTGAGCGCAGAGTGTATCAGTCAAGTGATGAAAAACTTTCATGAGAGATAGAATACACATAGACGATAGCAATGCATAGTTGGAAACGCTTTCCTGGCGCTGTAGTGACGACACAAAAATCAAGAGAAAAAGGACACAACGAGGTGAGATAACATGTTTATTATTCGGAGTACAGCAAAAACAAAGAAAAAACAGCATAACGGGAAAACAATTGTCAATCGTCATCAAGGTAAGTACTCGAAATTACGACCCAGGGCTGTCATGCAGGCCTCACATCACTGGCGCACTGATGAACGAACGTTAGCGAAAATACCAGGCGGGTGCCGAACGTCTCAAGCAGCTGCCACAATACGTTAATGAGAGTTTTCGTACACCAGAAGAAGTAATCAAGGCAAGTGAGGTCTGGAGATCGAGCGGGCCAATGCACGGAACTACCCCGACTGATCTACTGTTGGCCATACGTTGCATTAAGGTGGAGACGCACGCCAATGCTGCAACGGGTGGGAGCTCCCTTATGCTGAAACCACATGGAAGAACGGACAGCAGCGGACACAACAGCTGTGGCAATACCTGCTGAAGGAAGAGCAGATAGTTTGCACCCGTCAGTCTTTAGAGCAACAAGTACGACCCGACGAGGTGCTCTTCTACGATGCCAGCTCATACACTTACCAGAAACCGTTGCTGAGCTGCTCAGGATCTTGTTGCATGTGGTTTTTCTTCCGACCTCACATGGGTAATATGTGAATTGAACATTTCTTCGCGCGTGAAGGCCGCCTCATCGGTGAACAAAACAGTGACTGGGAAACGGAGGTCTCTTGGAGCACATCAGAGTACCAGAGTGCAAAGGCCAATCGGGCAGCAAAATCATCTTGGCCCAGTAACTGCACGCTCTGGATGTGATACAGATGCATGTCTTTGGTATGCAGGATCAGCCGCAGAGTCATATGCGAAAGCCCGATCTGACGGGCGATGTGCTGGTACTAGGATTATTTTGGAACAGATCCAGCACAGTCTTCCCGTTGCTTGGCGTCCTTACTCTTCACTCACTTTGCTGTGTGTCCAGATGGAGAAGAATCCGCTCTCGGATAACCTCTGTTGCAAGCGTGCAAAAAAGGCGTGATTAGGAGTTTGCCTACTGGGGTAACGTTGGTCCTACAACCTCTGTGCTGCACGTCCATTGCAATGAGTGGCCCTGTATGCCAGATGCATATCATCGAGCTCAGAGGTCGTGTAGCGTTCGATCCTACTACCAGTCTGTCGTAGCGCATGCTGATGACGCAGCTCTCCTGGTGCAACGGTGTACCCACAATGAACTTGGAAAGCATGGCACTATTTGCTAAGTTATGCAACCAGCTCAAGCTAACAATTTTAGTTGGAAAATCAATGGCACTAATAATTCCGAAATCAGGTACCAAACCTAAAAGAAAAGCATATATTAAACTAGAAGGGAAGAATATTAAAGTGGTGATAACCCTTAAATATCTAGGAAAAATATGGGACCCAGGTCTTACTTGGATTCCCCACCTACAAGTTCCACGTGCGAAAACATTTATAATAGCAAGAATGGCCAAACAATTTCAAGGACGGAAGTGGGGGCAGAACCCGCACATAGCAAAAATATTATATCTTACAGTAGCAGAAAAAGTGGCACTTTATGGAGCAGCCTTTTCGGCCAATCCTATGGAAGGAAGAAAAATATGACACTTAGTAGCTCTTCGAAGTCCATTTTCCTTCAACCTGTGTAAGGCTTAAGAACTACAGCTAAAAGCGCAACACAGGTATTAGCAGGTCTAATGCCTTTGCATATAAAAGGTCAAATGGAAGCAGTATACGAGAATCTTTTACATCTTCGGCAAAGATGCAACCTTCTGCGACACAACCTTCAGCCCAATCAAATTTTAACATCCGGGCAATATCTTGCATACTCACCCGACACGTAAAGGCCTAGGAGTTCATACATCTAAAGGAATAAACCAACCACGCACGGCAATACAAACCACCAGCACCAAAATTTTCACAGATGGCTCAAAACATGACAACAGTGTTTGCAGCGCATTCATCCATTGCGAAGCAAACAACGTCATTCATGTTTAGAAAGGACATTTACAACCATATAATAGTGTATTTCAAGCCGAGGCCCTGGCTAATATAGCAGCAATTCAGCACATCATTAATTGTCAAAAACGTACTTCAACTCTTTATACAGATAGCGTATCAACTCTATATGCAATAGAAAATCCAAATCATACTTCACCGCTTATAATAAATCTGCAAGAAACTCTACAACGCTATTCACAATCTCATATTAATATGATATAGGTTAAAGTACATATTGGTAATGTTGGTAACGAGGCAGCAGGTCCACTTGCCAAGGCTGCTGCTAACAACCGTAATGCACAAAAATTACAATTCCTGCTCCTCCTTCATACTTAAAAGCAAAGGCTCTGCAACAATGGCAACGAGAATGGATCCAAGGTGAGACGGGCAGGCGTATAGACGATCTTTTACCAAAAGTTACAACAGAACGACTTATAACTACAGCACCACTCGCCAACTTTGTGACAGGGCATGGCCCGATTCCATCATACTTCTATAAACATGGAATTTCAAAAACAGATTTATGCATGGCAAAAGGTTATGCCTGACCACTACTTATTTGTCTGTCCTATTACAGAAAACCTTCATCTACCATTGCCATCTAATAATAGGGAAGCTTACCACCGTTTCTTAATAAATCTGCTGTAAAATAATCGACACAATATTGTAGAGACATTAGGCTATTTCGAAGCAGGAGACATAAAAAAGGAGCAACGCCTTCGCCGGGAATCGAACCACGGACCTCTCGGCTATGCGTCGAGTTTGATGACCACTACACCACAAAGACAAGCGAAGAAGGCAGGAGAAATAACTTATATGCTCCTCTTTTAAGGGACGACTGGGGTTTGGAGGACCAAATCGCCAAATCGCGGTGGGGGAGAATCATCATCCATCGCCTTTTTAGTTCGGAGGCCAGTCTAGAGTCATTAGGTATTTTTGGAAGCACAAGACATGAAAACTGAACAATGCCTTCGTCGGGATTTTAACCACAGACCTCTCGGCTACGCGTCGAGCTTGCTGACCACTATACCACGAAGGCATGGGAAGATTGAAGGAGAAATACCTTATAATAGTCACACTTGGAAAAGATCTCTGCCAACCACAATAATGACAATTGTAATACAATGGATCAACCATTAGTATACACACATCCATCATGTTATTTGCATTTATTATAATTATACTCTGTGTTTACATATTTTGCTGCAATCCTTATATGACTATATAATTATGCGTTATTTAAATTTAAATTAATTATTTTACATATAATTAGTTATTTCTATGCGGTTATATTATTGTGTCTGTTCCTTCTGGTTTTATTTATATTTTTATCCTATTTTATTTTTATTATACTTCATTTATGTACGTTAATTTTTGTAAGAAGTGTTTCAACTTCTTTAAATGTGTATTTATTTATGTGTTTATTTATATGTTTAATTGTAAGTCTACTATTTATGTGTTATGTATTTATGTATGTATATGTCCACCACCATCTGAACGCATGTAAAAAATATAGCAATGTGCAACGAATATGTCAAAAGCGCCTTTGCATGGCAATGTACGCATTTACTTTTAAAACTAATAAACCCCCGATTCGGATCCAGGCGTCCCCGTCCTCCGTCATCTGCCTACCTACCTACCTACCACTCTGTCGGCAGCCGAAATGAAGCTTCGCAGCGAGCGCGCCAGCAACAACTGTGTGTGCGCATGCACCGCCATCTGATACTTCGGTTTACGTAGCGACATCTATCGCGTACATGAGCCAAAGACTTCTCAGTATTGTTGCTGTACTCCGAATAATAAACATGTTTTCTCTGTGCCATCGCTACCGCGCCAGAAACGCCTTTCCTACCATGCATTGTTATGTGATGGCCCATTGTTTATGTTTACTCTATCTCTCCTGAAAATTTGTCACCTCTGCACTGAAACACTCTGCATATTTCATATTTTTGAATTAACCAGCAAATTTTTACTGTAAAAGCGAAAAGGAAATTTAAGCATTAAAAATTTCGAAATTAGTAAAAATTAACAATATGCATGGAAATAGAAAAAAAGATGTTAACAAAGTTTTAAACTTATATATAGTTTCTAATATTTTAGTACTATATTTTGCACAAAAATCTACTAATACGTCTATATCAAAGAGATTAGTTCAATAATAACATTTAATAATTAGAAACATAAGTTTAAAATTTTATTAATTGCTATAAGTATTCTTAATTTTTGCTAAATTCCAGGTTTTTAATGCTTAAGTTTCACCATTGCTTTTCAGCAAAACTTTAATATAAAATATAGAGATAAAAATGATACTTTCTTCTTCTTATGTTCACAAATCGGTAAAGAAAAATTCCTAAAAACTTTTGTAGTCAGAAAACGCATATCTGCTACGTTATCATCATGCGATGTTTTGCAGGTGTTTTATTTTTTTACCACGTTATTTAGCATGACAATGTTTTAAAACTGCTAAGTTTTTCTACTGCTTTAATTTCTATGGCGATGTTTTAAACTCCAATGTTTACTTCTCGCATTTTTTTTTCTCCCACGATGTTTCATACGATGACTTTTCCCCTTGCGTTGTTTTCTCCGTTTTCTTACTCGATGTTTTTATCACGATGTTTACCCAAAGAATTCGCTAAAAAATATCTCATTAAACTGCGTTAAAATCTAAGGATATAAACAGTAATATAAGCTTGACAGCCATTGGATAACAATCAATAATATTTCCGCTACATTTCTATACGTTTTTGTAACATTTCTATAACATTCTATAACAATTACATTATATTCCCTGTAACATTTATATTATATTCTCTAACTTTTCATTCTGTAAGTTTCATCTGTAATTTTCATAATTACGTTTCATTGCTAATATTTTTTGTAATATTTGCATTATATGCTGCATGAAAATTTTGTACTCATAGAAATTTGTTTTCAATACTTCAGTAACTTTATCGTAATGTCTCTGAAACGTTTCTGTACGTTCCTGTAACACCTTCGTAATATTCCGAAAAAATCATGTTATATTATCTGTGAAATTTATATTATGTTCTAGAATTTCTCATTTTGTAACCCTCATCTGCAATTATTATAACTTTGTTTAATTGCTAATATTTTCTGTAACATTTGTAACAAAATTTTGTACTCATTGAAAAATCTTTTTCAATACATTACATCTGAAACATTTCTGCAACATTCTTGTACGTTTCTGTAACATTTATGTTTTATCCTGTAACAAAAGTTTCTACTTCGCGGAAAATGTAACATGTAACATTCTCTGAAACTCTGTAAAATATCATCTGTAACATCTATATCATATACCGTATCAAAATTTTGTATTGATAGAAATTTTTCGATAAAATTTCTCACTAAATGAGTAATGTAGTCTTCCACAACTGTATTCCACTACAGATGTTCATGCCTTAATATCTCCGCACCCCGATGAAACGATTCACGGCTGTTGGTTATGTCGATAAGGTACTTCGGGAGAACGGAAAGTCATTACTTCGTGAGAATACACAGTCTTCACTGATTTCTCGGATTCTAACGTGGGATTATATACTTTACCTTTTTCGGTTCAGCGCAGTCGCAAAGGAGCAATGCGGATTTCTCAGCGGCATTTACTCACAAAATTATTATTAAAGCCATGTTTGATGCAATAAAAAAACAATAATTTCATAATAAATGACTGCTGTTCCACTTAAAAGTCAATATGAAAATTCAAAGTACTTGTAAAAAAACTTCCACTTGCTGGAAAAAAAGAATTATTTCTAGGGGGAGCGTGAAGGATCAGCTGCATTATAGCTGGGTTAAAAAACTCGGTGTTTTGAGTAAAAAACTGTAAAACGCTAAAAAAACGCATTTTTGACTTCAAAGTGAATTTTAATGAAGTATGTGTAATGCTAAAAGAATTGTAAGTTTTATCCTAAATTTATTAACAGTTCTTTTAAGTTATGATTCTTTCCTATTTATTCTAATTTCAGCTTACAATTTCCTGCCAGAATGCCATTACAGAAACACAGTAAATGCAAATGAGTAAGAGTACGATTTAAGTTGGTTCTTAACCGACTTCTACAGAGAGAGTCTGATTTTCATGACTAGCGCGCGTTCGTCATTTGGCTACGTTCACTCTTAGCTACTACGCTCGGCCATACTTTAGGCCCTTGCTTGGCTTCGCCGATTTAATTAATATTTAGGGGCCAACTACTTAGAATTCGGATAGCTTCGGGTATATCTTTCAGATAGCTTTAGTTACGCTTACTTTAGTTTAAAATCATTATTATTTAAGTTCAAGTCCAAGTGGAGGCTTTTTGTATACTCCGAGCAGAAGTGGATTGTATTTAATCTGTGAAATAAAGGGTAGTTCACCTTTCTTAAGTCTTATGTGTTTATTCACACATTTAAGCGATAATTCGCTTGTTAGTGTTTGTAGGTTTCTAAGATAGAACATTGAAGTTAAATAAGTAAAACCCCACAGAATAAAAAATAACTACCTTTTTTCATTTATTGAATAGTTAACAATTTATACTGATTATGATAGTACGGCCAGGATCATATCAATTTCTGAATTCGCCATGAATAACCTTTATTTTTCTTTTCTTACTGAAATACATACAAAGTCCATTGCCTTTGTTTTCACTTGGAAATTACTAAGCAAAAGGTTTTCCTACAAATCTAATACGGATTCGACTGGAATTTCAAGCAGTTATTCAAAAATTTCCAAGAATGCGTGTTACATTGTTTTAAAACCTGAAGAAGCAGAACTGCCAGTAGCCACATCTAACACATAACTAGCGAAAGCAGTGAACCTTAAATTTGCTGCTGTATTAATTATATGTGGTTAAGAGGCAAAAAAAGTACGAGGGCAATTCGGAAACTAACCTCCGTTTCTCTGCAAATAAAAAAGCAGTCATAGATTTAACAAATTTTTTATTTATATCTAAAAGGTATAGTTCTCCTATATTTTTAACGTCGTCACCATTTTATTCAAGCACTTGTCATAACGTTTTACTAACTTACTAACCCCTTCTATATAAAACTCAGCCACTTGCCATTTCAACCAACTTGTTCCAGTGTTTTTTAAGTTTCTCATCGTCAGCGAAGTGCAGTGCCCGAAGCCAATTCTTTATTTCAGGGAACAGATGATAATCAAAAGGAGCCAAGTCGAGCTGTAAGGGGATGTTGAAATACGTCCCATTTGAATTGGCGCAAAATATGTTGTGATCGCTGAGTACTGTGAAGGCGAGCGTTGTCCTGCAGGAACGGAACCTCAGCAGGCCGTGACATTTTTCCTGGATATCTTTTTCAGTTTTCTTAATGAGTCGCAAACACTTCAGAATTGATTGTTGTTGTACCATGTTCCATGAATTCTACAAGCAAGATTCCATTAACATCCCAAAATGCAGTAACCATAAACTTCATCGCTGACAAAATTCGAGGGGCTTTCCTCAGCCGTGTTGGATAACCGGTACAGCCATGCCATTGACTGTTGTTTTGTCTCAGCGTTCGTATGCCCTACTCAGGTCTTGTCGTCAGTCACTGTTCTGTTCAAAAACACACACCCTTCTGTGTGGTATCGGGAAAGAAAGGGAGTACCCATTCGATTGGTTTTGTGTATCTCCTTGAGCATTTTCGATACCATCGAGCACAGAACTTCCTTTATCCTAATTTTCCAATGAGTACCTAATGCAAAATAATTCGAAAAATGTTCGGAAATTTTTGTGAAAGTTCCAAGATTGTCAATTGACGGATCTGACAGATTTTGTCGTCAATTTGTTTGACGGCTCTCCACTCCTTGATTTATTATGAATGTTTGCTCCTCCTTCTTTGAAACATCTCAATTTTCAAAAGCAGCGCACATTTTACGACGTTATAACCAGCACACGCATGACAATACGACAATCTCACTAGGATTGCAGGAAGTTTATTGAATCACAGACTGCTTGATGTAATAAAAGTTGCGCTACGCTCATTGCTAGTAGCGACGCGTCAGGATGGAGGTTAGTTTCCGAATTGCTCTCGAATTATATTGTTTTAAAAGTTTAAACTACCAGACGTCAACTATATCTAACAAATATATCTTAATTAGGAAAAACGGTGCACATTAAAGTTACTGCTGGATTAGTTACATGTGATTAAGCAGGAGACAGATATTACAAATCAGTGCGGAAAAAGAGCTAAATTCCAGGTTTGGAAACAAAAGACTGTCAGAAATAAGCGAAACATTTTTGGATGAAAAGCTAATTTTGTTATGATTTGTTTTAGAAAGCTGGTATGCATCCTGTATGGATATGATTATTGCTTCCCCATTTTGAATGCTTTATTGAGCGTTCATACGGCTATTGTGCGTGATAGTTATGATTATTGCATTAGAAACTTCATGTCAAAGTAAATCGGTTCCAGATTTATTCGAAGATAAAAAATACAGTTGTGCTCGTTTTATAGTAATTCCCTTCAGGTAGGTTTCACCGTTTCAAAAACTATGCATTCTAAAATTATAATTCACTAAAAAAAGAAAGTTCGAAGATGCTTTTCATTTTTAGTTTTGATGGCAAACTAAGTTTAGACAGCTATTTTCTGCGCCTAAATATAGTCGTGGAGAAGAATTTCGTAGATTTCATTTTCAGTTCATACTTCATCAGGCTTTACGTATCATGAACTATTCGCTACCCAAATTGTTCCTGAAACTCTTTAATATAGCATTTATAAACTATGCATAATGACTAAAATTATATAGTTAGTATCATTTATGTTATTGTTTGTATCAGCGCTTAAAATGAAATCTTTGAAATAAAAACAGACTACACGCTTGGCTGAGAGTACGAAGACATTCAATATATGTTATTACTGTGTATGTGTTAAATTTAACGAATTCCATTGGTTTTTTTTTTGGTACAAATATACCGGGAACGATTATCTGCAGGAATAAATTAAGTTGAGAACAAACGTTTCACTCTTGTTTTCACAAATGTCATGCACGGCGCTTTGTAAAATTTTAGGAATGAAATTTTTTTGCTAACCCCAGCGAATCTCCGAACATTAATTAGAAGGAATTATCACCAACGCGTTTCGCTTTACTTTCTGTAAAATATCTACTGCCTACTAAGTTTAAAAATAATTTTTTGTTGATTTTATATATTTGGATTATATTGCCATCAACGTAAACTCTGAAGAGCAAAGTATTCTTTTTAACCCAGTCAACTATTTTTAAGCATTCCTTAATCTTCAGACATGGAAATCGGCGGATTTCGTTCTTCTGCAGCAAAATTTCACCTTAAATGGTAACTTCGAGGCCATTTCAAAAATTCAGGGAGCATAACAAATAGTTTGAAAGAATGTTACAAAAACTGACTTTTACTAATGCATCTATAATTGGTTTAAGAATGAAATAAAAAATATATCGCATTATAAGGATGGCTAAATGCAAATAAATGTTTCCAAATCTTTATTATGAATTCAGTCCTGACATTTTGCAGGCAAAAACTGTATTTATCACCTCATTTCTGATTTATTTCATTTACCTTATTGTTAATTTTAAGATAATATGCTTTGCATTTATTGGCTTAGAATCACTCATTTCTGGGTCTCAGAAACGTTTTTTACGTGTAATACGTCCTTGACGTAAGGCTCAAATAAATGTTTGGGTATTGCCCAAATATATTTGACATGTCAAACTTCCCCAAAATAGAATTTTTAGGATTGTTTAAGAGAGCTAGCTGAATAAGAATATTTTTATAGATTTTTGTTTACATGTTGTTTGCATTCAAGACGTCATGTTTATTATTTTTCCATATTAAAATAATGAAAACTAAACTTCGTGAGATGTCAAATATATAAAATTCACTTTAATGAGAAAACACGACGATTTAAAAAAATACATAGAAATCTTCGATTTATGCAGATGTATTTTCATATGAAATGTTTCCTGAGACATCTCATAGAAATTCAGCTTTACATTATTGGATTATTTTATAATGTGACAAGCAATCGATTAGAAAGGTAGCACATAAACTATTTAATAACATACAGCATAAAATCTGGTTAAGAAATGCTTTTGGATAATAAATAATAACAGCCTTGAAAAGCAATCCTTGCGAGTCTCCTAGCAACTAGTTTGTTATAGTTGTTAATCATACTCGGCAAATAAAAAATCAAGTATTAAGAAGATCAACCCTTGTCCAAAGTAAAATATAAAAGCTAATAAAATTACACGTTTATGTTTTGAACTGTCAGAAAAGAAGAAGAAAAATTTCATAAATTGCTACTCACACATAATATTTTCCTATATTTCTCTCCTGATAGACATATTGTTATATTGTTCAATAGGTTATTATTGATTTTAATTTTATTAGAAAGATTTTTTATCTATAATCAATGCTTTGTTTTATTCGAATAAATCTACGGACTTATAGTGCGTATCGCCTTAAGACTATATTGTCTACTAATGCTACTTCAAAGAGATTAGACGGTGTTTAATTAAATACTGGTGACCCCATTATATCTTTGGAATACAGAAAAAATAAAACCTTATATATTTCAGATTTTAACGGTCGCCCTTCTGTGGTAATGCCCTTTGGGCTAATAATAAAAGAAATTCCAAATTTGGGCTTCCAGATTTCCATATTCGGGTGGAGACATACTTTATATTCAAAATTTGATGGCTCTAGGTACGGTTGTTTTATCCCAATGCGAGAAATATATATACACTTATGCAGATTCTTCATTAACTAATTTCTTGAAGTATAATACAGGGCTCTAATACTTCGTGGCAATAATTTAAAATGTGATTCACCTTTTATAGTGAATCAATGAAAAACGTCAAAATGAAATTGATAGCCCTTCCGGGATAAAGCCCTTTGGGCTAAAAATAAATTTTACTCCTTAAAGAAAGAGGAGAAAAATCATGAACTTTTTTGTTTTATATATTGACATAGAAAATTATTAAACCCTTGAGGAAATTCTTATTAAATATTTTTTATGGAACAACGAATTATATTTCCTATAAAAAAGTGCAAAATCACCAAATATCTAGCCGTTGCTGACAGAAAGGTGAAAAAAACACTATTATTAGCCATAAGCTTACCTTAACATAATAACTACTGATCATAATAATAATATGATTGACAAAACGTTCAGCGAGCTCGCAAATTAGAAGCTTTTTTTTTTGTAAAATTTCACATTTGACTTAAATGTGTAGCATAGAATTTCCATCACTATTATAAGGTCGATAATATGCCATGCTTCATGAGAAGCTTTATGTCATTAATTGTTGCTCCCTACTTCATATGTAACGAGAATTTTTATCGAAATCTAAAGCCTGATTGCTATCGTGGAAACCTAAATGTCTGCAATAAAATAGATTTTTGCAACAGCTTCGAAGAAAATACGAAGAACATTTCAAATAAAAATTACTAAACTTTCGTACTTAGTTCAAAACGCAACTCACACCCTCAGTGATAATCACTTCATACCACGATTCTTAGGACTGAGTTAAAAGTCAGGAATCTAAACATTACTTGAACGCCATCTTTGACAATTTTACGAATATTCTTCATCTCCTCTTTCAGATGCAAATTTCTAGATATGACGGATATATTTTATGCGAAAAACTGCGCTGATGTTTTATTGACTGCGCTTTTTAAGGTGTTACTCCAGAACAACAAACAGTTAACAGCTACTATTAATTTGAAGCTTCTGAAAATTACCAAGCATCTAAACAGACATCATGAGGCTGCGTAATGAAGCAAGTTGCGGCGGCTTTCAAGTAAACCTGGCAACCATGAACTGGTAACCGTGGTTATGCGCGAGCGAATTAGAAAAACACTTTCCTGGGTTTGAGACTGTCGTTCTAAAGTTTATTTAAATTTTTTAACAATGCGATAGAGTTGAATTCTGGGTTTTGTTGCGTGACGCACGAGATGAAATCCGCTGCGTATAATGAAGTATTTCAATTTGCTGCGTTTAATGAATGCGGTTCCCTGTGTTTGAGTTTGGAATGTTCGATTTTCGAAAACTTTCAATTTTAGGATAAGATTCCACATCTATTTTCGACATATAGATAAGTAGAGTTTTTTTATGTTATTGTAGGTGTATCTAATTTGTAAATATAACTGTAAATAGAATTGTATTACATGTTCAAAAATTTCAGAATGGTCATTTTATTTTGTCGTAATTGACTATATATTCTATGTCGGAGCTCATTGCAGTCAGGTGTGCGAAAAAATAATATATAGCGATAAGAACATTTTGAGAGTTTTGCTCACGACAAGAAACACGGCAATCCAACCAGGACATAAATTTACAGAGAGTTGACAAAGTATTGCATAATTTACATTATATTAATACAGAAGTAGAATATTAGTTTAAATTTTCAATGGAAAAATTGTGCATTTAATGCTACTTTAATTGAAATAATTTTGATTTATTGTATTATGAATGTGATGACCCATTTTATTCATTTTTATTGCGTTGAGTTATATTTTTGGTTGACTGAGCAAAGATATTTTGAAGGATTTGTCAGTAAATCTCTCAATCTTACAAATTTTAAGTCTATCAGCATTTAAAAGTAATAATGGTTAATATGGTAAAGAAAAAACGTGCAACAGTGCTAGAACGGCTAAGGTTTTAAAGGAAGAACTTAGTTAACCCCTTCGGTCCTAATGGGCACATACGTCCTAGAGATTCGATTCCATTCCTTAATGGATAAATAAAACCCAATTTTAAATGAGGTTTTACACTTACAGTGTTTTTAAAGAATTAGGGAACAAATATATGACTAAAGAAACCTGGCCTATTTGCCAAATGCGTCGTCGGGTTGCATTTTGTAAGGACTGCTTTACGCCATATTACACTTAACTTGTACTGTAAGAAGGAAATATTCGGTACATTTCATTTAACTTTATGATTTGTTCACATGCAGTTTAAGGTTATTATCGTAGACGATTGAGACAAAGAGACCCTGTTGACAATACGATTGGGATATATTGTCCCAGGAGATTTCCAGGAAATGGAAAAGTTTAAAATTTTAAACCAATATTACACTCCTTTTAGTATGTCATCATTAAATTAAACTACTTTTCATACTAAAATTTTAATCATGCAAAAGTCAGGTCGGAACGGTTAAGATGATTAGGCTGATAAAGCAGCATTGAAAGATAAAATTGTGAAGTTAAAAATGATACTCTCTGAGCTGAAGTCTCATGATTCGGAAACACTAGATTTATTGATTAAGTGGGAAGCCGCTGAAGATGATCTGGAAATTGAAGTTGCGAGGAATAATCAGACGAATTTATCACGTTTAGTCATCGAGTGAAAGAGTGAACAGATAAGGCAGATGACCGTATCAGGACTTAGTGCTCTGTGTATGCTCTTTGCAGACATAGTAAATTCTGTAAAGGGTTCTTATCCTTACGTTCTAAGTCCTGAACTGGAACAGGGAGCGGAAGGTACGCTACGTTCTGATGTAACTGCTGGGCTGGAGAATAACTGCACGTAAAGGGATTTGAAATCCTCTTTTATTAATTCACTATTAATAACAAACCTCCCAATTCGGGAGAGATACAGAACGTAACAGACCACACCTTGGTCGAACTTAACAATCAAATAAATTTAAATAAATTAAAATATAACTTAAATTAAACTTTGCTTCGCAGAGCAATTCGCGGAGATTGGCCTCTACCGAAAAGGGTGCGCAGCAAGGTATACTAAATACTACCGCACTTTAATTTATTTTACAAAGCAATCACGTAGTAAGCACTATGGCTTATAAATTTAAACTGCTAGCTGGTCAGGCGAACGTTGAGCAGCGTGACCGTGATCTGAGGCAAAGCTCTCACACACCGAGAGGTTTCTACCTCTGGCTTAAATAGTGCTTGGCTGAACTTCAAAAATTAGCATAAGCTAAAAACGCGCGCTTCTTCTGACAGGAAGTTGAAGCAGAGAGGAGATAGAAAAGATTTAAATTAAAATAAACTTGGTTAGTTTAACTAAAACCTTACATACTTCCCGCCAGAATTGCGATAGTTAAACTACTTTGGTCCAAACGGACCATGTTGAAAACTAGCAATTCTAAATAGTCGAAAATTTCACTGTTCTAAACTTAGGCCAACTCTTACAAGGCAATATATGTTTGTGTAAAATACAGACGAAATTTTCTGGAACAACAATCTTCAACATTTTTTTTTTCAAGTCTTATTCTTCAAACAGTCTTACTCCTTCCAGCAAAATCTGGAAGGAAAACAACTTTAGTATGACATAATAACAGAATAATTCTAAGTGGTACAAATCCTTTTTTTTTTTTTCTGTGTAATTTTGCACACACACATTATCATTCAAGCACAATTAAATTCTTCCCCCGTATGCTCTCTCACCGGTGTTGGATGTAAAGCAAACCGCCATTGCGGGTTTTTATGTGTTCGGGGGTGTTCAACTCTTCCACCTACAATCGACTAACATTAGTTAGAACTTGACATACGAGACCTGAAAAAAACGCCCTATAACCAGCTAATCCTAAGGTTCTCACTAGCTTTATGTCTAACACTTTAAGTGTATTTGGTGGAGAGCCTAATTAACACTTGCATTCTAAAATAGTGAATCTTTAACTTTTCATGCATACAAATTCGCAGTTTGCACACAACATTCACATTAATATTGCACTTAACGTGCATTGCTAGCATAATATTATTTGTTACATTTCATAACACATTAACAATTTCACAGCAATCCTGAAATGCAAATAGAAGTTAAATTTCTAAGCTTACAGAAATATAGGTTAAATTTCTAAGCTTACAGCAAGTGCTTCCTATTCCTTTCTCAAGGTACTTTCTTGAAATATCAAATTACATTGAATTAATAGTCTACAGACTAAATCGTGTTTTTCAATTTTCCGAATTTTCATTCTAGACATTTTACAAGTCTTTAGACAAAGCGTCGTACAAAATCATTTAGTTAACATATTCTTTTCAGCAATTCATTGCTTTTACAGAATTAATCTATTTACAAAATTAAGTAATTTTAAATCTTTAAGAATTACAATTTCTTTTAACAAAACATTTTACTTTCCATATGAGAACTTATCGCTCACTTGGCGTAAAAGTCAACCTCGCTTGAGGTAAAATCAGTCCTGCAACTTGCAGTATACTCAAAAATTAACTAAACTTTTGAATACGAAATTGTACTTATCTTATTATGATCGTCCATCCTTTTCTTGGCCCAATCTTTAAAACTTGAGTAAGTTGTGGCCTGGTTCAGTTTCCTCGTTTTTCGTTGTTCTTTCGGAGCCTGCTCGTCTCTTTTTCTTTTGAAATTCCGTCGTTGTATCCTCGGCAATTTCCTTTGTAGAGGAGGTTGCTCCGCTGGACGTTTGGTGGACTGGGCCCTTCTCTCCTGGGCCCTTGCTCGTTGCTTGTCCTGGTTCCTGCTGTATTCGGGAAGTTGATTCTCAGGCTGCAATCGACGTTTCTTGCTTCTCAGGCACCTGTCCGATGATTCCACAGTTCTTTTGGATACATTGGGCTTCCCTTGCCCATTCTGCTTTCTTCTCTTGGTGCGCTCGTAATTCCGTTCGTAGATTTGTTCACCTGCATCGTGAGACTTTCTTTTGAAACCACCTTTTTGGTTCTTATTTCTTTGTTGGGGGGGAGCTTTCTTCTTCTGACATTTCGATGCCGTTGTAGCTGGTTCCTGCTGTTTTTGCTGACGTATATCTTCCTGGCTAGTCGATTGCCTCGGATCCTGAAACGAATCTTTAAATACAGCCATTTTGCTGCGATTATAGAACGGTTTTATTTGGTCCACATTCGCTTTGAGCGTTTGACCATCATTTCTTTTTAATATAACCACTGCCCCCGTAATTTGTTCAATTGTGAACGGGCCTTCAAAACGCGGAAAAAATTTCCCCACCTTTTCCTCTGGGGCATTTGACAAGTTGTGTTTAATCTTCAACACTTCATCTCCCACATTGTACTTGACCTCTCTTCTTTTTAGGTCATAGTACAATTTCTGTTTTCTTTGGGCCATTTCTATATTTTCCGTCGCTTCCCGTATTAACTTTTGTATATCACTCATTTTAAATTCTTCTGCCCTTTCCTGTACAAAGAACAGTTTATCTAGGGGGGTCAAGATCTTTCTTCCTAAGAAGAGTTCAGCGGGTGTTTTTTGTGTAGTATCGTGTTTGGCGGTCCTAAGGGCAAATGCAAATTCATTTATATGGCTATCCCAGGTAGAGTGATAGTTTTTCACATAACTACGAATTATTTTCACTACATTTCTATTCACCCGTTCCGCTATGTTTGACTGCGGACGATACGGGACCATCTTTAGATGACGTATGCCCAGTTTTGCACACATTTCCTCAAACATTTTACTAACAAACTGAGGACCATTGTCTGAAATAACTTTTAGGGGCGCCCCGTATTTTAAAATATACTTATTTAGAATTGAATCTACTACAATTTTTGCAGACGCGCGTTTTAACGGAATTAACTCTAACCATTTGCTAAAATGATCCACTATAACTAAAAGATATCGGCTTTTATTAACTTTACTTCGAGGGTAAGGTCCAAGTAAATCGATGCCTATTATTTGATTTGGGAATTCTGATTTAATACTATTTAGGAACCCGGCCGGGCGGAAATTAACATAATTATTTAATTGACATGTTGGGCACGACTGGACATACGCCCTAGTAAACTTTTGCAGTTCTGGAAAGAAAACTGCCTCGCGAACTCTCTGAACAGTTTTTCTTATACCTAAATGAGCCGAAATGGCACAATCATGCAACTCTTCTAATACATTCAACCTCATGCTAGCTGGGATAACCGGTCTATATTCATGATTCTCATTAGTAGCTTTCGTATAGAATAACAGTCCGTCAATTAATTCGTAATTTTCGGCCCTATTTCTTATCGGCACAATATCCGGATGATTGAAATTCTCAGGGTCGGCCAAATAATTGTATATATTTTTGAACTCCGGATCTTTTTTGAGTTCGGCTATTACTGTTTCACGAGAATCTAATACTTTGGATGTTAACATGGCTATCTTAATTACACTTCCATTTTCATCTAAGTTAATTCTGCTTAAAGCATCTGCCACAACATTTTCTTTTCCCGGCGTATGTTTAATTATTAGGTTATATTCCTGTAATTTGAGAGCCCACCTTATTAATCTGGGTGATAAATTTTTTCCAGAATAGAGTCTAGTGACCGCCGCGTGGTCGGTATATACAGTTACTGGAGAACTTCCAAAGAACACACGAAATTTCTGTACTGATGCTAACACTGCGAGAGTTTCTCTCTCTGTTGCGGAATAGTTTCTTTGGGTTTCATTTAATGTTCGGCTGAAAAAAGCCACGGGCTGACCATTTTGGGAAAGCACTGCACCAATCGCGAAATCTGAAGCGTCCGCTGAAATCTCTAATCCCTTATCCCCTTCTGGAAATTTTAAGACGGGAGCTTGAGTCAATGCGTCTTTCAATTTTTGAAACGCCAAGTTGGCTTCTGCTGACCACGAAAACCTAGCTTTTTTTCTTTTCAACTTTAGCAGTGGCTCAGCTATTTTTGCAAAGTCTTTAATGAAAGCCCGGTAATATGAACACATCCCGAGAAACGACGATAATTTCTTCGCTGTTTTAGGAACAGGATAATTTCTAATGGCTACTATTTTTGACTGATCCGTTTCGATTCCCTTTTGGGAAATTTTAAATCCTAAATAACGTAACTCTTTTGCGGCAAATTTACATTTAGACGCATTTATCTTTAAACCAGCTTCGTTTAACAATGAAAATACTTTTCTTAAATCTTGTAAGTGTTGTTCTAGAGTACTACTCGTAATTATAATATCGTCTAAATATATGAAAGTGCTTTTACCAAGGACTGGTCTTAAGACGATGTCCATACATCTTTGGAACGTTGCCGGCGCGCCGGATAATCCGAACGGCATTCTAAGAAATGCGTACGTACCAGATTTCGTTATGAACGCGGTTTTGTGTACGTCCTCGGGTTTTACCCCAATCTGAAAATAGCCACTCGTGAGATCTAATGTAGTCATGTATTTTGTAGACGAAATATTTCGAATAATTTCTTCAATTATCGGCAACGGATATACAGGATATTTTGTAACTGAATTTAACTTGCGATAATCTATAGCAAAACGCCACCGCTTCGGGTGCGTAATCGGGTAATCATTATTTTTCTTACACAGGACAACGGGGCTAGCATAACTGCTAGAAATTGGCGTGATGATTTTATTCTTTAACATCTCTTTAATATGATGTTCAATTATTTCCTCTTTTGTCCTATCATATCTATATGGCTTTTGCCTAACTGGCTGAGCGTCCCCCGTGTCAATGTCGTGGTTCACCACCTGCGTAAAGCCTGGTACATCACTAAATAAATTCGCAAAGTGACTTACCAGACCTTGGATTTTCTCTTTTTCCTCTGCTTGTAAATGTTCCAAGTCCAGCTGCGGGGGCTTATCATTCTTCGCTTCAATTGGCTTCATATTTAATGTTAGTTCTCCCCCCTTGAAATCAATTTTTGCTTCTGCCAAACTAAAAAAGTCCACACCTAGAATAATACAAGTCTGCAGGTTACGCACAATATAAAACAGGATTCTTACCTGTTCGTTGTTGATACGCACGAACAATGGTACTTTTCCTAAACAGCTACATTTTTCTCCTTGGGCCGCTATGACATCCGTGTCTCTTGCACTAAAAATTCTGTAACGTCGAAAGTGCTTCTTAAAGAATCTTTCCGATACGAAGCTGCTTTGGGCTCCTGTATCCAAGAGGGCTGTCGCCGGTATGTTGTTGATTAGAACTTCAATCTTCGGCAAACTCAAATTCTTAACGACCACGGTGTTTAAATTGATTTTGGAAGGGTTTTGCGCTGCTTCGGACTTCTTCACCTTCCTCGAAGAAATCCCTCTTAGTTTAAATTCTTTTTCTTCTGGTTGCCCTCGGAATCTTTGCTTGTTCTTCTATTAAATTCCCTTCGTTCGCCGCTCGCTTTAGGAGACACATCTTTCTTCGGCCATTGCTTCGCCTTATTCCCGTAACTTTGATTTTGCTTTTGCTGCGGTCTTGGCGAACTCCACTGACTTCTTCGCTCAAATTGGCGTCGTCGTTCGTTGTCGGCTGTTCTTCGGCTTTCAAATTGTACCGCGAGCTCAAATAATCTGTCTAATGTTGTTGGATTTCTTAGTTCGATGAAATCTTGAACTTGGGGCAGTAGCCTAGGAAGTATAACTTGAATAATTTCAGGATCCGGGCGACTTCCATACAAAAGCTTGAAAACTTGAATTTTCCTCAAAATAAAATTAGACAAATCTTCTATTCTTTCTTGGTATCGGCTAAACAGTTCAGCTTCCAATCTGGCTCGATCTCGCACCACGGGAAATGCTTTCACTAGAGAATTCTTGAAATTTTCATACGTGTATGTGGGGCTTCCTGGTTCCCCCAAGAGATTCTTTCCGATGCACTTGAACCAACTTAGCGCTTGGCCCTTCAAAGCGCTGGTAGCAAGAGCGACTTTCTGAAATTCGTGGACTGGATATAGCATGAAGTGGGAGTCTAGCTTTTCCAGGAAATTGATTACGGCTGTCTTGCCGTCAAAACTTGCCGCTGGCTTCATGGCTGCTCGCATGGTTTGTACGATGTAGCCGAATCCTTCTATGCCAGGAGGTGCTATCTCAGGATTCTGGACAGGTACAGCAGGTGTCTCAGGTTCGTCTTCTTGTTGCTGAGGCCATCCTCTTCTTTCTGTGCGGGCGCCACTATCAGGACTTAGCATTCTGTGTGTATTCTTTGAGAACATGGTAAATTCTGTAAAGGGTTCTTATCCTTACGTTCTAAGTCCTGAACTGGAACAGGGAGCGGAAGGTACGCTATGTTCTGATGTAACTGCTGGGCTGGAGAATAACTGCACGTGAAGGGATTTGAAATCCTCTTTTATTCAATCACTATTAAATACAAACCTCCCAATTCGGGAGAGATACAGAACGTAACAGACCACACTTTGGTCGAACTTAACAATCAAATAAATTTAAATAAATTAAAATATAACTTAAATTAAACTTTGCTTCGCAGAGCAATTCGCGGAAGTTGGCCTCTATCTAAAAGGGTGCGTAGCAAGATATACTAAATACTACCGCACTTTAATTTATTTTACAATGCAATCACGTAGTAAGCACTATGGCTTATAAATTTAAACTGCTAGCTGGTCAGGCAAACGTTGAGCAGCGTGACCGTGATCTGAGGCAAAGCTCTCACACACCGAGAGGTTTTTACCTCTGGCTTAAATAGTGCTTGCCTGAACTTCAAAATTAGCATAAGCTAAAAACGCGCGCTTCTTCTGACAGGAAGTTGAAGCAGAGAGGAGATAGAAAAGATTTAAATTAAAATAAACTTGGTTAGTTTAACTAAAACCTTACAACCGTAGTGTTAATACAAGTTCTAACGAATAGTAGCGTAAGGGCTCTTGATGAAAAACGATACAAATTGCCGAAAATTCGAATTAAAAAATTCTATGAACAGTTATTAAATCATTTTACATTTTGGAGCCAATTTAAGGAGATTCATGAGGATGAAGAACTTGATGATATTGACAAGTTCCGTTACTTAGAGCAATCAATGTTACCTGGAGCTCGGGCTAGTGAGTTGATAGATTAGTTACCCTTTAACGGCAGAAAATTATGCGAAAGCTATTTCTGCGTTTGAGGAGCGTTTTGGCAACAAGGAAATTTTAAAGGAGATATATGTGAAAACTGATTATCCCAAATGCACGCTAGCAAGGGATGAATTGGTTACTTCTGTTATCACTGTTCGACAAAATTTTATCATACCTCATATCTCTAAAGCCCCGTACACAAGAGCAGATTCGACCGGCAGAGAAAACCGGTTCCTCCAACGTGTCCCATTCACATGGCGAACAAGCATTAACTGCTTCTCAGGATTGGAAGTAGAATTTGCTAGAATGCCCCTACCTCTCTGGGGCAGGGTAAATGGGGAGATTTCCGATACTGCACTGCGAGATTGCGTGGTTCACTTAATTTTAATAAGCAACATGGCTGACGTGCAATTGACTGCTCGCTGGACTGTCAGCGAAACAGTCGCGCTGATAGATGTCTGCGGATGTGATAGCATTTCCCCAAAAATAGATGGAACTGTACAAGATACGGATATTTATAAACAAGTATACAGACAAGGTTATCTGATGCTGGATATTTCAGAAATATCATTGAAATTAAAACTAAAGGCGCTCAGACGCGCATATCGGCTTCAACGCGATAAGGGGCTTGGTACCTTTTGAAGGATTTTTTTTTTTATTTAGGAACTTTCATCTACTTTTTACACTATTATTAAAACTTTTTTGCACTACAAAATTATTTTAATTTTTAACAAAGATTTTTTGTACGACAAAATTATTTTAATTTTTAACAAAGAAATAGTTTTTTAATTAATTTAATAAATTTTTAATAAAAATTTAACAATTAAAATGTCTTTCTTCTCCTACAATTTTCAGTGTTCCCCCAGATTTTTTTATTGTATTTATTATTCTTAATAACTTCAAGGATTGATTTTGCAATTAATGCATTAGTTTCTGAGAAAAAGTAAAAACACATTTTCATGTAAAATCTTTAAAACAAATATGATCTCCGTCACATTTGCTTTTCAGTATTTTGCATCTGGTTGAGCTAGCCACAGGCAATATAAAGAAGAAGGTCGGGTGCCTCTTGAATTGTGGATCACAGAGATCCTATGCTTTACAATCTGCAGTTGAAGCTTAAATTCGAAAAGTATTTCTTCTGAGAATTTAACTCATAAGCTATTTGTGGAACAAGAACTGAGTCCAAATATCACAAGCGGTATTCCGTGAGGCTAAGTGCGGTTGGAAGAAGCACATAGTACCAATTCTGTTTTATGGATCAAGATACCATTTTTAGACCACGCATTTCTAAGGGCCCTTTATTGAAGGAATTTAAAAGACACAGAATTTGGATTTCAGATGTTGGTGAGGGTCACCCGGAAATAGAAATCCTTACAAGGAAAGATATTTATGAGAAAATACTTACTGGTGAGGTAATTAAGATAAAGGATGGATGACAGCTATGAATATTGAACTGGGGTGGGCGCTGTGCAGGGAAACGAAAGGATACATCATGCGAAGTATTTCCCGTACGGCAGACTATTTAGTAGCTTCTTCAAATTATGAAACCCTCCGTTATGTGGAATTTAGAAACCATCGGCAATGCAGATGAAGTGCAAAACTTTTCCAAAGTTAAAGAAGAGCAAGAGGCGTGGGAACAGTTTCTGACGAGCTTTCGCAGTCACGAAGGAGATAGATATTGCTTGAGTTTACAATGGAATCAAATATTCCCTTTTGGATTCAAATAATCTCTCTAACAAGCATATTGCAGAAAAAAATTTTTGCCATTACGAGAAAATTGAGAAAATTAAATAAATTTGAGTATAATACGGTATTCCTTGAATGGCTGTGTGAAGATGTTATAGAAATTGTCCAGAATCGAAAGGAGTAACGAAGGCCACTATTTACCACACCATCCGATAATAAAATTAGGTAACTTCACGACACCATTTAGGCCCGTATTCAGTACGTCGAGCAGAGTAGGTAATTCACCCTTGCTAAATGATTACGTGATAAAAGATCCTAACCTTATAGAAGAAATCCCAGCCATTCAAATCCGATTTAGAGAAAAAGCAATCTGTGTAATCTCCGATATTAAGCAGGCCTTTTTACAAGTTGAGTTACAGAGAGGAGATCAAATCTACGTAAACTTTCTTTGGTGGGTAAATAACAGAATCGAAATATTCCGTCATAAAAGGGTTGTTTTTAGGTTAACTATACTGGTGAACAAAATTAAGAGATGGAACACCTTTTCTCATACATCTCGAGAAATACTGGATAGAAAGCTATGTTTATAAATTATTGTGTGAAATAATGTGTACAAAAGAGCGATGAAAATGCAATTCATTAGCATGAGTTATGGCCAAGAGTCCAATGTGGTCTAGACTTGAGGCTGAAAGATGGCAGTGAAAATGTGGCCATTACGGTGTGTGGTCGTCTCTGATAGACAGACAGCGTGCACAATGAGTAGTCATGCTGTTAACTAGAGAGTTCAGGAGTGCCTATGGAAGTCGTACCTCCACCTCCCCAAAGCAGTTTTTACCACATGAATGGTTATGAATCTGAGCCGGCGTAAAGCAATACCTCTCCCAAGAGCATCCCCTGCATGTTCAATAAGAAAAACGTCAGGAGAGTTGACTGGCCAATCCAATAGGTGAGTATCCTCGTTCCCAGATAGTCATCAACCAGGTGGAGCCTATGTGGGCATGCATTGTCGTCCATAAAAATGAACTCAGGGTCAACAACAGCCCTGAAAAGTTGCACATAGGGTTCTACGTTCCTGCTGTCTGTACCTTTAGGCAATCACAGAACGAGTATTAAACACTTGGAGCAGTGTGCGAGCATCTTACATGATCTCCACGCAGTCCATCACTCCTCCACCACCACGTTTCTCCGTTTCCATGATGTTGCTGGGATGGTATCTTGTCTCACGTTTCCTCCATATCAATATTTCCCAAAAATCAGGTTGTAGACTGAATCTGGACTCATCCATGACGAAAGTGGGGGAGTTAGTGAGTGCGATGCAAATAGCAGACTTTCTGGCGTACAGTCCTGTCTCAGGAGCCTTCTGACAACTGTCTTAATTGAAACTGATGCTTCTGTGGCAAACGCAAGGTCACGAGACAGTTGCGTCGCTGTACACGTCATCTGGCGCTTGACTGAAAAATATCTCAAAATACGAAATAAGCTCAAATTACCGGTCGTCATTGGTGGATCTCGGCAACCTTGTCCTGGCTTTCTGAACACTGTCCCGCTGTTTTTAAATTGATTCCACAAATTAGAGATGACACTTGGTGTTACATCAGTTCAAGTAACCTGAGCTTGGGACTGCTCTGCCTTAAGCCTACTCACGATTCTCCATCTCCTACCTTCGTCTAAGCGATGGTGTGTATTCATTTCCCCTATAAAACAGCAGAAAACAACAATATTATTCAAGAAAGACGATAAAAATCACTTCTGTATTGTAGAGCGGGCTGAACTGAGCAGTTGGACGCGGACTTTTATACATCTTGCTGAATGTAGCGACGTCCAGGGGAATACATAAACTCATCTCAGTGACACCAGCACCATAGTAACATTTTATAGCAACCAACTGTCCGGGCTTTGTGTGATATTTTAAGAGAAATGTGGGGAAATCTTTTCCATCTTTTAATTTTGCCCACCAAAGTAGTAGCCCTTATTTGTTGGTAGCTGTGATTTCATTTTATCTGTCGCATGTTGCACACGAGTTTAAGGCTGTTGCGAAAAAACTTGCCGAATTCTTTTACGTTGATAACTGTGTCACGTCAGTTGATGAAGCCAAACAGTGGAAAACTTTTATGAACCAGTCGATTACTGTTATGGCAGAAGCCAAAATAGATCTACGAATATGGACCTTTCAGTTTAGATGATGAAAATCTGCTATTAGTCGAAGACATTGATCCCGTTTCTGCAAAGTCAAGCTTGCAATGATATAGACGTGATGATAGTCTTACAATTCCCGTCAAAACGAAAATCATTGAATGAAAATTATCAAAAGAAAACTGCTGTCTCTATTCCATGCGAACTTTGACCCGCTGGGTTTCTTTGTGCCCGCAATATTGCCCTCAAAACTAATACTTCAAGATGCTTGGGAAATAAAATTGAACTGGGGCATACCATTACCAGATGAAATCCAAAGGTTTAAGAGATAATACGAGGGATTATCTAGTCTTTCCCAGATTAAATCACCTCGTGGCATAGGTTGTGAAAGAAGGAAGCGTGGACATTGCACGTCTTTTGCGATCCCATTTAAGCCGCTTATGCGACAGTCGTTTTCTTACGAAGTAAGGAAGAAGACAAAGGTCGCGAGAAATTCGTTGTGGCGAAATCACGCGTATCGCCCTTAAAGAAAATAACTATTCCACTTTTGAAATTCCTAACTTGTGTTAACACAAGTTTAAGGACACCCTTAGCAAAATATATTGTTGAGGCCTTGGCCTTAGTTGGAAAAAAAGGAACAAAGGGAGCTGAAGCTGTGATTTATACTGGAACAATGGGAACTGGAATTGGATTAACAAGGTTACTGCTTGGTTATTATGACACTGTTTAGAGGTTCTTCTACTTGTTCAATAGTTATCTGTAAACTCTAGAATTTTAACTGACTCAGCTACCTGCAGTAATATGATTCTCTTACACTTTAGATGATGCGAAGTTGTTATATATTCAAGTATTAAGTAACTGCGTAATTAGCAGAGCTTTTAATACTAATATTCCGGAGATTATTTCTAGTAGCCCTTCCTAACCAGTAAAGCAGTCTCTAGGTTTTATATTTCATGTAATGCTAATATGCAATTTTGTACTTTGGCTGGTATAATTGAGAAGTCAAACTTACTCACAGGGTTCATTACCTGGATAACTTCTTTTTTGCGCCCTTTAGTCTTACGAACACACTTAGTTGTAGTATTATCATTGTGTAATATTTGACTGTTTTCCAAGGAGTTTCAATTAAAGTATCAATCTATGTCAAAGAGGTCATATTTATAAGTCATGGATTCTTCAATGCTAGAAATACAAGAATTCCAGTACGAAGAAATGAACGTCCAGCCACCAGTTCCAGCTAGCTCGTCATCCATTCCTGAGTTCAGTAATCAAGATTATGCCTCGTCTGACAGGGTTGCAGAAAAAACATCGTACTCCCAAAGGATTAAAGAACTCTATGAGAAATTCTTGGAAATTATGCCACAAACACGAAGTAATCCTCAAACGCGAAGTAGTAATACAAATCTTCTGCTACAAGAAGTACTCTTTCAAAGGAATACCTAGAACTTATTGTGAAATTAGCACTAACGCTCCAATCATTTTCCAAAAATCAACACCAACCACAACAAGAAATGTATGCAACAATGTATGCCTCAACCACAACAAGAAATCCATACGTGGTTAGAATATCCTTATCTCCCAACCACATCTTCCCTCACAGGAAGCTTCGAATTCCCAGTCATGCCATTCATTCAAAAGTTAGTCATTGAACTTTTAAGCTATTTTCTGATAAGCTAGCGACCTCAAATTTTGCCTCGCACACACCTTTTGTGGATTCTCTCTCTTCTGCTAAAGTATTATTATTGTACTTTCAGCCCCTCCAGCCAGTTTTGAGTTACCTTTTTATCTTTATAACACGTATACACTGTTACCGCTGTATCCATCATTCATACTTTCCAAACCCTTGGACGTATTAATTTTTAGTAAGAAATAAAAAAAAATATCTGGTTGTAACGAAAGTTTTCCGCCAATAAATGTTTTTAAGAAAATTAGAAGAAAAAAACATCAAAACGGCACCTTTAGTGCAGGTAGTAATCGTCACCCAAATCTATGATTTTCTGCCAGCGTTTTGATAGTTTTTCAGAGCTTTCGGCCCAGAAACTTGGTGGCCGCGAGTTCAAAAACAGATTATCCTCATTTCGGACGTCGTGAACAGAATCGAAGACAGCACCAGCAAGATGCAGCTACAGGTGTGAAAAAAGATAGAAGACAAAAGGAGCGATGCCGAGGCAAATAACCTCTATGTAAAGCAGGAAAGGCTCCATAGACGTAATGTAAACCACTTTGTCTGCAACGCCACTACAAAGAAAAGGGAACATTCGCCAAGGGATTTGGCGACGGAATCTGTTGGCGAGAATTTCCTCTCTGTGATGTGCCGGTTCTTTGGTACCTAGCCGACATTTTCCCCCTCCGCGACGTGTATAGGAAATTGAGGAACACGGATTAAGATGAATCGTTCTTTGACTTGTCACGATAATTTAAACTCGGAAATGATGAAATATTAGGTGAAGTTTCACTTTCACTGGCTGTTGAACTTCCATTGTCCATATCGCTTCTTGAAACCAAAGAACCTATTCTTTGTTTAAACTCTTGTTAAACATAACGGTCGAACCTGTCCAAACCAACTTCGACATTCAGCTTCGAGCTTTGGCGCTTTTTGGGGACAGATATTTCACGCATGCGCAATTGTTTCCCTTTTCGTTGGAAGGGAGCCACTTCTGCTTCTGCGAAGTTTTCCTTCTTAACAGTATATATTCTTTGGCCGAGGCATTTTGGTGAAGGCGGCAAAAGATCCCATTCGAGTCCACACAGAGACCAAGTGGCGAATGCAGACACGTGTGGTATTGCATTATCTTCATGGAACATTACGTTTTTGCACCGGAACTCAGTTCGACGCATTTCCTTGATAGCAGCGTCAGCACGGAGTAGCATCTCGCTGTAGACCTTATTTTCGAAGGGTGTAAAATTTTCTGATAATCTTTGTGGATAATACCACGGCAATCCCACCAGACACAAAACATGATCTTCTTGTTAGCCAAATAGCGCTTTGCAACTCTCCCGACGGGTTCACCAGGCGCAGATCAACCCCTTTTCGGTTGTGTTGTTGAAATAAGTACACTTTTCGTGCAGGTGCAGAATTTTGCGTTGTTGTTCGAGCAGTTTAGTGCAGGCTTGAACACGTCTGTCCTTATCTGCTTGAGTCAGCTCATGCGGCACTCAGCAACTGAACTTGTACATCAAGTTTATGCAATACATAGCGCGACTAATGGACATGGCACTAACGTCTAACTCCTTAGCAAGCTCTCGAATGGTTGCATACTGATCTTCTTCCAAAAGCTCTCGCAGGCGGGCTTCATCAACATCAGTAGGCCTTCAGAGCCCTCTATTTTTGAATGTCAGTCCTTGTTTTTGAAATTTCGGTGTCTGATCTTAACAGTGTCATATGATACAACATTAAAGCTGTACACATGATTTGGTGACATTGTGTAGCTGACGTTTTGCAACTGAACTGGAAGTAAATGATGCTTCTAATCTAGTAGCGCGATAGTTCCATTTCAGACAGCTTGTACTTAACGACAGCGATTTTCTTTAAATTTCACAACACAGTGTTCTAAAAGTCTCTTTCTTTCAGATATCGATTATCGTTTGACAAAATATGATTAAACAAGCCAACACGAACTGTTTTCGCAGACGATATTTGCGGCAGCGGGAAACTTTAAACCCGATAAGTAAGCCTTTGCTTTGAAAAAAAATCCTATTGTTATTATTATGACACTGTTTAATGCTAAAATACAAATACCGTGGGGGAAATACATACCTTACATAAAGGAAGCCCTGCACATGATATAGTACATAAATGGTTTTTTTGCTATCCCGATAGAAAGCAATGTTTGCATACTCTGCCATGTCTGATCTTAGTCTGGTGAGTGATTCCCCCTTCTGAACGTTGCCTGATTTAACAGCGTTTCTGATTTTCACAATTCAGAGCGTCGGAAAAAAAAAACGCTTCTGTACACGATATGCATAACCAAGTTCCGGACACGCATGTCATCATCATATTTCTCAACAGCCTCTATGCAGAAAAAAAGAATCAAAATGAGAAAAAAGAAAACATTTCGTACTGATGTTCATGGACAATTGTAGAATTGTTTCAACTAGGTTAAGAGTGTGAGCAATTGTGACTCATCAAATTCGAGATATATTCTAGCAAATGTTATGTACCAAACAAAATGTTTTGTGTCCAAAACAAAACGTTTACCAAGTTGAACATATTTCAAAGCACAAAGTACAACTGTATTTAAATGTTAAAATTATGGAGTCCCATAAAAATATAATATTACGTTTCACAATAAAATTAACAACGTCAGCTTCTTATATAAACTAATAAAACTGTATATAAACTTGTGGAATTGGAAAATTTGAACATTACGTTTCACAATAAAATTAAGAAACTCGCCGTTTTGAAATGTGCATAAATTTATGAAATGAGAAGAGTTGAAAACATTTTTCATTTTTTAAATTTATTTTATTTTTTTTTCATTTGGAATGGTAAATTTTATTGCAAATAAAAAGATTAATAAAATTAATAAAATGAAAGGAATAGACGGAAGTCTAAAGTCTATTTATAAAAAAGAAGGAAAGACACAGCAGTTACCAAATGGCTGAAGATCTATGATAAGCTCAGTTTTTTCCAATACATAAGATCCATGTTAGAGAAATTATGCGGCGTTGTAATGACATCGCAACTTCAGGGTAACTTCTGGCGCAAAGGAAGAAACAAACCCTCAGCTTAATAAAATACACGGCACATTTCTGAAAAACAAAATGTTAATTAACATATTTTTTATTATTTTTGTTTGAAATAGAGCAAAAGGTTCGTTTATAATCTGAAAATTTCAAAACTTTAAGCCATATATTTTTTTTTTTTGTTTAAAAATAATGAACATCAAATAGGCGAAAAAAATGTTCGACTTTCGAAAATTCGTCAAAGAAAATAAATGGCACTGAAAATTTTCTGCAGATTTTAATGAAAATATAAGATAGTTTTCGGCAATGTTCGAAGGTGCGAGCTGTAAAATTCTGAGATTTGTAGTTTGCTCAATAAACAAATGTCGGTAAAACAAATTCAACATTAAATTTTAAAAAATCTAAATCTATTTTAAAAAGGTCGCCTCTTCATGCCGTATGGTCATCCACGAATAGTTTGTGTGCAAAATTTGAGCTCGGCAGCTTTTTAGGAAAGAGCTAAAAATACAGGAAAAACTTCTGACCAGAGCGGCAAACACTATGATTACGCTACATAAAAGCTTTTAAAATAAAGCCGTACTTATGTGTGGTTTATATGTTGAAAGCGCACTAGAGAGAACATAAGTAAAGATTTTTAATATTATTATTTGATTCGCGTAAAACTCTGCTAACCAGCGACGGAGAAATAAAATTGCTGAATACTAGTGTTTGGTCCGGAGTTCGAATCCTAACGAACGGGCTGGCTGCAGGGCGTTTTCGTGGTTTTCTCCATGTGTACCATGTGTATGAGCTACTTTTCCTTATAAAAGTCCTCCACAAAGGCATCCTTCCCTTTAGGCAGATAGCCCTCGTGTTATATGCATAACCAAATGAACCAAACCAAAGCTCCTGTAAAACTTGAATGGTTTGTAATAAATTATATTAATATACTTTTTTAAAAATTTTTAGATAGTGCATGTGTGAAAAATGTGGTTTGTACAAAGTCATTGTAAAATAAAAAATATTATTTTACGTTTGGACCTTTATGTAAAATACCCAATAAAGTCTAGTCCAACATTACTATTTTTGTTTCTCCTATTTTAGAACAGGAAACTGAATGATTAGCGAAATGCAGATGCAATTGGAAGCCTAAATTTATAATATATTCTACCAATTTAACACATACACATATATGTTTATTCTTATTCATTATAGAGTAATCTCGGGGCTTTAATATATATAATGAAAACCATTAAGTACGACGAACACTAATTTATTAATGATTTAACACATAAGAATGAAATAAAATGTAAGAGCGTTTTAAGTTACATAGCTCGCTCTGAGCTTTCCAAATCCTCCACTAACGTTCGTTAAGTCACATGACTGTAAGAAAAAGAAATGTTTATAGTTTTGTGAATCACGCATCACGTGACCGAAAAGCAGATGCGCGGTTTTAAGGATGAGTCACTCCATCTGTTACATCCTCCCCCTCTGGCTCCGACATCGTCCCGAGGAGGAACCAGGAGTATGTTTTCTGGGACGTCCTCTTCTGCGAAGGGGTTGAAGGGGTGTTGAATTCGAGTCAAAACAAGGTCTTAAGGCCGAGGAATGATAAACACCTAATGAAGTATGTGGATCACTTAAGTTTGAAACCTCATAGGTAGTCGGCGAGCGTTGAGTCATAATAACATAAGGGCCATCTCGACGAGGCATAAACTTAGATGTTTTCTGTTCCGCAGATTTGCTCACAGGATGCTTGGAAATCCAAACCCGATCTCCAGGTTTAAATTGGTGTCCAGGTCTTCGACTTGCATCAGCATATTGTTTTCGGTAATCTTGTTTCTTTTCAACTAATTCCTTTACCTGGTTAACTGTGGAGGCAAATCTCTTCAAATAAGGGGTAATCTCTGCTACAAAATTATCATTGGAGATAACATGCCTAAGATCGTGTGTAACATCGTCCGGCGTACGTAGCTCTCTACCAAATTGGAGGAATGCAGCAGTTTGGCCGGTAGTTTCACATTTATGAGTATTCATTGCGAAACGAATCGTCGGGAGCTTTTCTGCCCAAGAATGGTGCTTATCGCCCACAAGTATAGCTAATCTAGGTTTCAAATCCCTGTTCTTTCTCTCTACTGGATTTGCTTGAGGGTGATACACGGGAGTGAACACTTGGTCAATGTTAAGAAGAAAACACACTTGCTGCATGACAGAGCTAACGAATTGAGTTCCATTATCACTGATTAGTTTCCTAGGCAATCCATATCGTAAGAAAACTTCTTCGATTAATGTAATGGCACATTCCTTTGCAGTAGCAGAGGGTAGAGCGAAAAGCTCCACCCATTTCGTGCTGCAGTCTTCAACAATCAAAATCCACTTTTTTCCATTGTTGCTTTCAGGCAGTGGACCAAATAAATCGATGGCAAGCGTTTCGAAGCGTTGACCATATATTGGTGTCTGGAGCAGACCGGATGGTTTTTGATTTGAAGGTTTGTAACGGTTACATTCGTCACAGCGTTTTACGTAATCTGCAATGTATTTGCGCATTCCTGTGAAATAATATCTCTGGGAAATTCTGTGGTATGTGCCTTCCGCACCATAATGTCCTGCTGTAGGAGCATCGTGATATTGTTTAAGAATCTTTTCTTGTTCATGCTGTGGTACTACTAGTTGAGCTTCCTCTGATTCAGAGTCTGGCGAGTAGCGATATAAAATTCCTTGATTCATTATATAACCTCGTCTGGTCCAATTTGAAAAATTTTCATCTTTGACATCACTTTCGAAAGATTCTATGATTTTTTTAAGCTCTGTATCCTTCAGCTGTTCTTCACGAATTTCTGCTGCACTTCTGGTTGGCATGTCGATAGTTATCATACAAACTTCACATGATTCTCCTTCATGGTTGCACACAGGACGTGACAACATATCAGCTACAAAATTAGCTCTTCCAGGAATGTATTCCATCTTCAAATTATAAGACTGTAATTGCATTGCCCACCTAGCAAGTCTGCCCGTAGGTGACTTTAAGCTTAAAATCCATTTCAACGGTTGGTGATCTGAGGCCACAGTAATCTCTTGACCATCGATGTAGCCACGGAATTTATTCAAAGCCCATATAACAGCAAGGGCTTCTCTTTCTGTTGTAGAGTAATTTCTTTCGGCTGCGGACAACAAACGGCTAGCATATTCTATTGGATGTTCCTCTGAACCTTTTCCCTGTAATAGCACAGCACCCAAAGCGTAATTACTAGCATCCGTCCGAATAATGTAAGGCTTTGTTGCATCATTTTGCTTTAAGATGGGAGGGCTAACAAGAAGTCGTTTTAATGTCTGGAAAGAATTTTCTTCCTCTGGTCCCCATGTCCAGCTTACGTTCTTCTTTGTTAGATTGCTTAGAGGTCTAGCTATTTCTGAAAATTTCGGTATGAATCTTCTATACCAGGAACAGGTCTGCAAGAAAGACTGCACTTGTTTCACGTTTCTCGGAGCAGGCATCTTCTGTATAGCAGAGGTCTTCTCTGGATCAACTTCTACTCCTTCACTAGTAATCCAGTGACCAAGATATTTTACTTTACTGCAAGCAAAATTGCATTTCTCACGATTTGCATTAAGTTTAAATTGCAACAATCTCTCGAAAACCGCTTCTAGATCAGCTATATGTTTTTCAAAAGTCTCTGACAGTATTATAATATCATCTAAGTAAGAAAGAACAAGCATATCCTTTAAGCCGCTTCGGAATTTATCAATTAATCTCTGAAAAGTGGCGGGAGCAGTCTTCAGTCCGAAAGGCATTCGAACGAACCGGAAAGTTCCAAAAGGGCAAACAAATGCTGTTTTGTCTCTGTCTGTTGGACAAACGCTGACTTGATGGTAGCCAGACCGTAAATCAATGGTTGTCATATATGGTGTATGTTTAGCAGCATGCAGTAAGTCATCCATCCTAGGTAATGGATATGAGTCTGATATTGTAACAGCATTCAGTCCTCGGTAATCAACGCAAAGTCGAACTTTTCCGTTTGGTTTGGGCACAAGAACCACTGGCGCAGCATATGGAGACTCACATTCTTCTATTATTTTCCTTTCCAGCAGATCGTCAATCTCCTTCTTTAAAATCTCCTTCTTGGCTGGAGGCATCCGGTATGGAGGTACTGAAACTGGAGGATTATTCCCGGTATTTATGTGGTGTTCAATATAAGGAGTTGCTTCTCCCCCTTGTTGGAACACAGTCTCATATTTCGTTAACAGAGCATTGAGTTTTTCCCTTTGGTTTTCAGTTAGATGTCTTCCTTCATTTTCTCTTAATCGCATTGTATTGACTTCTGCACTTTGTGGAAGTTCGGATAGTTTAAAAATGTCCTCACTGAAGCTAAATTTCTGTTTAGGATTGTCATGGAAATACCATCTATTATTTGGAAGGTCTAAAACAATTCCAGCACAACGCAGAAATTCAGTTCCTAAAAGCGTTCTGTTATCTTTTGCGGTAGGTAACGCAAATAAAGTTATGGGAAAAGATCGTCCTTCAATTTCTATATCTACTTGGGTCTTATAAACTTCTGTTTCCTTCTGTAGACCATCGGCGAGGGTAACATTCATACTAGTTTTAACAAATTTTATTCCTCTTTCTCTCAAAAGACGATACAATGTTTCTCCCGCTATAGTGTGACTGGCTCCAGTGTCAGCACACACAATTCCGGTTAACCCATTTATTTTTACTTTCAAAAGAGTCGTCTGGTGTTCCTCGACAGAGAATGTCCGAAGGTGTATAGTTTTAAAATCAGCTTCTGCTTTCTTGGAAGGAGGGGAGCAGACGGGGCATTTAGCCTTAATAAAGCCTGACTTCCCACATCCATAGCAACTAACAGGTGGTTGATCATAATTTTTTACATTACCTCTTGATGAGGCTTTCTTTGTAGGATGAGGGTTACCTCCATAATTTTTGGGACCATCTCGTTGTTGGAACTTAGGGGTCTCCTTACTAACGTTTTTATTTCGTACATGTCTAACTTCTTCATAAATATCTAATTTGTCAACAAGCTGAAGTGGGTTGTTCCATTCACTCCAGTTATCCAAAAAATGTTCTTTATAATCTGGAGGGGCTTTCTTCTTAATCTGATCTGCGAGTATCAAATTCTTTAACTGCTCAAACGTCGTGACTTTTGATTCCTTAAGCCATCCATCAAAATAGTTTTGTAAATCAAAATAAAAGTCTCTCCAGGTGTTTTCGGGATTTTTCTTATGTTGGGTAAACAATATCCTAAATTTCTCAGCACTCAATTTGAAGCGCTTTAAGAGAATTTGTTTAATTTTCTGATAGTCCTGAGCATTATCAGATGATTCTTTTGCAATTAATTTTACAACATCGGTTGGCAGAAGACCAACAAGATAGATGACCCATTTTGAAACTGGTACCTTCAGAAGGGTTAATTGCCTCTCAAACAAATCCAGAAACAAACTCATATCGGAAGTTTTAGGATCAAAATTAGGAATTAACTTGTTCAATTCTAATTTAGGCATTTCTGCGTTTGCAGAAGAAGATACCTTTTGAGACTCCAAACTACTAGCAGTAATACTAGATTGTAATTTTAATTTCTCCAACTCAAACAAACGTTCATTTTCTTTCTCTCTCTCAGCACGCTGTGCTGTTTCCATTTCTTTCCTATCGTTTATGATGCGGTTCAAACATTCTTTTGTAAATTCCGCGTCATATGTGGGACTAGTGATTATAGCATTACTTATTTCAGGAATTCTGAAATTTTCCTCTATCACTACACCTAGTGTTTCCGCTAATTCAATTAAATCCTGCTTCTTCCCTTTTGCTAAATAAGCCATGCTTAAATGAAAGTGGACAAATTTCCCCAAACTGTATACCTATAACTTTTAGTATGCTAACATATATAGGTTTTAAAATACTTTAAATGCATTTAATACACATCAAATATACATATTCAAAAGCAAAACATGAAATGAAGTAATTACTCATGTTACATTACTTGCTGCTCATTGCTTGAAATAGCATATATAATACCAATTCTCAGAACATAAACTGCTATAGAACACTTTCAGTAATTTAAATTCATGCAAAACGTAGCAACTTTCAACTATATATTTCAATACTTTTGTATTTTCAAAACAAAACTAAGAATTCTTTACTTCGTATTTACTATACTTGACATTTATTTTCAATGCTTCATATCGAAACTTGCATAGAACAAAATACTTGAACTCTATAGGAAATATTCATGCACATATTATTTTTTTTAAAGAATATGCCAAAGTAGTAGGTGCTACTACTAAATTCTTCATTTAAATTTCAGCAATACTTCAGAATTACTTAAAACATCAAATGCTTCAATTTTCAGCAATACTTCAAAATTACTTAAAATTGTAAATACTTCAAACTCTTTCGGTACTAAAGGAACTGGTGTGCAACAGAACTCATACAATATGATCAGGATGATCGCACTTCATCTAAAAGCATTCAAATTCAACAGAATATTTAACTGATTCGGATAACCAGCGAAAACGAAATTAGGTCACTGTAATTAGAATTCTTCGTATTTCCTTGATCCGGACGATCGGTGAAAACGAAATTAGGTCAAGGCGACCGCAATTTTTATTTTTCCTTTAGTTCCGATAGAAATAATCAAACATTAAAGTTTACTTATCTTTAATATATCCATCGGCTATCTGTCATCATCAGTTTTGGTTCTGAAGTATCCATATGGGGAATTTTCGGCCCTTAGTTGGGCTGCCAGGTTTTTTAACACATACACATATATGTTTATTCTTATTCATTATAGAGTAATCTCGGGGCTTTAATATATATAATGAAGACCATTAAGTACGATGAACGCTAATTTATTAATGATTTAACACATAAGAATGAAATAAAATGTAAGAGCGTTTTAAGTTACATAGCTCGCTCTGAGCTTTCCAAATCCTCCACTAACGTTCGTTAAGTCACATGACTGTAAGAAAAGAAATGTTTATAGTTTTGTGAATCACGCATCACGTGACCGAAAAGCAGATGCGCGGTTTTAAGGATGAGTCACTCCATCTGTTACACCAATAAAATAGTGTGATTGTCACACATACTGTGATGTCATATAATTTAATATTTTGCAAAATTTCTGCTTAAAAACATCCACAAAATTGCTGAAGTTTTGAAGTTTTATCCCGTTTCTCTGAATAAGGGTGATTGTAATAAACATATAAACTCCTTACTGATGCTTTATATAATTAATCATAACTCAATGACCTTTCAACTTTTAGGGTGAAACTGTTAGTTTCCTTGCTTTATAGGCAAGAGAAATCTGAAAGAAAATCGCACAATCTTCATCGTAACTGGAGCGAACAAATCACAAGGATATTTACTATCATTCGTATTTTCCGAGACCGTAACATTTGAAAGAGTATCGAAATAAAATGCATTCATGCACGAAAGTTTGTTTACTAGTAGAGGTTTGAGAAAAACTATTTTTGAAATCCAAACAAACCAATTTCTTAACTTCCGCTTCTTAAACTCTCTTTTCTCACGATAAACAAAATATACCTTCAGCTTCAACAAAAAATAGCCTTTCAAGTACATGTTGTTCTTTTTACAAATCAGTAAAGCTGTTTGGCAAATTTATTGTACGATTTTTTTAAAGCTTTATTGCTCTTACATTAGTTTCACTCAAAAGAAATTATAAAATATCTATGTCATATTATAAAATATCTATACTAAACTTATGCACGGTGTTACGTCATCGTAACGGAATTATATTCATGAGCTCTGGAAATTTCTGGAAGATGGATTCATTGAAAGTGTCCATTTGGCGACAGCCATATTCGAATTGATTTGTTGGCTCTTTAATAGGAGCTTAGGAACAAAATTACACGCAAGTTTGTTCACCAGACAAAAATTATTGGAGCTTGGATGAAAAATGTTGCCCTGCGTGTCATACTCGCCCGATATTGTGTCCTCAGATATTTACTTGTTTTGCTGTCTTGAAAATTTCTTTCGTGGCATAACATTCAATTCAGATAAAGGCGTTTTCTCTGATAAAGCTAGGTTCTTTTGTGAATGAGGAATTCCAAAGCTCATTAAATGAAAATGAAAACTTACTGAACAAAATGAGTAATGTACTATTGACTCATCAGTGACCTTTATATAAATAAAGGACCTTTGATGAACATAGCAAAAAATGCTTCATGACCTTTCAGACAACCTGAGAATTTAATTAGTGCTAACTGCAGATTTAAGATTAGGTTATTTTTATCCCAAAGAACGTTAGCCCAGAAGTTAATTTCGTTTTGGTATTTTGAATTGAAAACTTTAAATGTCCCTTTCACTTTTCAAATTGTTGCCACCAAATATTATGGCTCCATGTTATATTTAAAGAAATTAAATAATGAAGAATCTCCATAAATATGGATGTTTCTCGCATTGTGATAAAACGACGGTACCTAGAGGCATCCAATTTTGAATAACGTAATCCTCCACCGAATATGGGCATCTGGAAGTCCTAATTTGGAATTTGAAATTTTTTTGTTATCGGTTTCATATTTTATAACATTTTAACGAATTTTCCATTAACAAATTCAACAATTTCAAAGCCAGCAATGTCATCTCTGTACGGGAAAAAAAACTATCTCCAGCGCGCGAGACTTTGTATTGGAAATTCCAAAGATATGCTCATTTTGAAATTATTTTGCCATATTGCTGTTGAATTGAATTTTATGGTTTAAGTGCGAAGAACATGATATTTAATAAATAGAGGTAGCACACAAAGCATTAAAAAAATTCCTCTTTGGGCGTAATGTGAAAGCTAAAAGCTTTCAGGTTTTTATTTCTTTGATTTTATGTTACAATCCTTGCTATAATATCATTAAACGTAAAAGTTTTAGGGAGACGGTCACTACAGTTCTTACAATTTACTATATACTCGGAAGAGAAATAAAAATAATAATAAAAAAAAGAAACACATGGTTATTAGTTTAGCTTTCAGTCATCTGGAACGGAAATTGAGAAGCTTGGAAAAGATGAGTAGTAAAAATGGAATCCTTGTTCTAAAATATTCCTGTTCTTCCTTCTGTTAAAATATACTCTACTCAGTTAACAATGTAGTCAGAAAAACTATAAATTTAAATGAAGATATATCTTACTGAAACATCTAAGTGCTACAATATTCATATTCACTAAAGTCAGAGAATTTGTCCAAGATAACATCGTAACATGCACTGGACTCGCATGTAACGGTCATTAATCTGCTATGCGACTTAAGATTTGTTACGATGCCGTGTTGCCTGCATTTAGCAAACAACAATGTTCCGATGATAGCCTAACTTAATTTTAACAGAGATCATACCATCGGCCTAAACGAAGGCAGTTAATCACATCGACAAATCGCCTCTTAGGATGTATGACGTATCCACATGTTCTGGACGTATTGTTTTATAACTTCCTTACACACGCCTGAAGCGGGTTAGATTGATCTGTCGCTGTTTGTTGCGCTAAATGCCACTAATACCTCTACTAACTAAGTAATACAACAACAAATTGGCATAGTTCACAAGCCTGGTATTACTATTTGAGAAGCTTTTTTTAATTTTCACTTAAATCTGAGAAAGCAAATGGGATTATAAACAATGAGTGCAGAGGACATTGCTCATAATCTACTTCTGTGTGAACCGGTAGGAAGGACACAGGTTAGCCATATTTATAAGAAACAATAGAGAGCTTTATGAACGAGATCTTTTAATCATTTAATAATATCTTTCCGAGTAATCCAAGTACGAAAACATTTCTGATTTGCCTAGAGACTGCATATAGCAGTTAAAGAAATTTAATGACACACATCTCTTGAATTTGCAATGTAGAACTTATGAAACTGGTCAAAATTCAAGATGCGAGCACGCGTTTTATGTTTTCTCTAGGCCATTGTTTGAAGAACAAAAACACTGTTGTAGCTTTAGTATCCCATATGCGTTATAATGTCTTGTTTTTTAACAAACGTTATTTAAAAGTGCATCAACCTCTTAACACTTACTATCTTGCTTGTTTCATATGTTATCTTATCACTACTTACGAAATGCATTTGTTTAAAAATGTTTTATATCATATCCCTAGATATACTTTTAAGAGCTACAGTTTGAGATATATAGTAAAAATATTATAGTCACTAGAACTTTCTGAATTTGTAAAGCATTCTTTTACTTAAATGACTTTTTAACTGTCTTTCAAAAATTTAGCTTAGTCTAGTATTTTAAAATTTATATATATTTGTACTTAAAATTTTAATAAATTAAAATTTTTGTATTTTTAAAATATTATTTTAAAGCATCTATTTTGCTATTATTATCATTAACAGCCGTACATTGCATTTGTTGTGCTTGCAACTAATAACAGCAAGTGATGCAGTTGAATCCTTAAACACTTGCGTGACTTCGCGAATCCTTAAAGCAAATGTTTTTCAATAAATGCCTTGGAGAGTGTTTTGAAGAATCTAAAGAGCTTGAGAAAGTCTGAAACGATCTAAGCGAAACGAAATCAAGAAAAATTACTTATGTCATGAATATGTAAAATGTGCAGGTATATATAATTTTATACCACAAAATATGCACAAATCTGTTTAGAAAAATTTCACTTTTTGCGTTAGTAATCCATATAGTATATTTACAGCATTATGTATTATAAGACAATATTCATGCAAGTATAGGCGGAGAATATAAAGTGATATCATTACCTGGTAGTCTAGGCTACTGCAAACGCCTTTTTCCTTCCTCACCAATTGCTTGGAAGAGTTTTTTCCCTCTAGCTCACTCTAGTGTAAAAAGGCAATACCACATATTATAAGGCATTTTCTCTCTCTAGCCTTTCTAGAATAATTGAATTTACAAATTCAACAATATAAACTCAAATATAAATTCTATGATACTGTATATCTTCTCATACATTATACATTAAAGGTCAAAAATGATTATGAGCAGATTTTGACATAAGAAATGTCCTTAGTCGTTTAATCTTTAGCCGTAAGAGAAAGAGTTTACATCTTTAACGTCATGTTATGCAACATTATATTATTTGTAATACATAATGTATAACATTTATAACATAATATATTATATTATAGCATAATATATAACATTGATGGCAGTGCAAATGCCATCAATAATCTACCATGCCGCCTAACAAACTGGCATTTCTAAGAGTTGCTTCCTGTTTTAAAGTGAAGACCACCAATAGCGGAGCGGTGAAGTCTGTGAACATTACTAGTTCGGACCTAGGCACAATTCAACTCGAACGGGCTGGCTGGATGAGAGGTTTCGTGATTTTCCCCATGTCTAGTGGATACGAGCCAGTGTCCTTTAGAACTTTCTTCAGGAAGGCATCCCTCACCTTAAGCAGGTAACCAATGAGTACTTTGCCATAATAAAAAAAACCTATCCTGAAGCAAAGAAGTTTTAATTTGTCTTTTATGTCATGCAGCAGCTCTTTAAAGTTATTCTCAGTATTGCAACCGAAGCTTTTTAACTTAATTTTAAACTTATAATGCATATTGCATCAGTGTAAAAATGAGATATTCAAAAATAATATGCAGTACATTTCCTAATATGAGCCGATCTAAGAGAAATGATTTGGCTCAAAACATTCTGCCAAAAATAAAACCCCGAGTATAAACCAAATTTAGAAGTCCAATTCTATCACCAGAAATGCTAATACTCGGTAATCCAACTCTTCCCTCCTTTTAATCTAACAGCCGATCAATTATAACGTATTTCTCCAACCTTCTTAGCACGCCTTCGTGGTGTAATGGTAACACACTCGACGCATATTTGAGAGTTCCGAGTTTGAGTCCCGCCGAAGGCAGTGCACATTTTTCATGTTTCCTGCTTCAAAAAAAGCCTAATGACGCTACCATGGCTCCCGAACTAAAACATGGGGGGACAATAATTCGTCACCACCAGGATTTGGCAATTGGGTGCTCAAATCCCAGTCGCCCTTAAAAAGAGGGAGTAAATAAGGTATTTTCTCCCTCCATTTTGCATGCCTTCTGGGTGTAAATGGAAACACACTCGGAGCGTATTTGAGAGTTCCAGGGATTAGGGGACCCAGTTGATAAATACCTAAGTGGCGAATTATCGTCCATTACCATTTAGTGCGACGCCACTTGTAGAATCTGACTCCCTTTGGGAGTATAAACTAATTCCAATCTCTTAACAGATGTAATGCGAATTATGGCTGTATCTGAAGTAAGTGCAGAGACTTGAAAATGTTTAAACAACCTTTTTATTAAAACAGAATTTTTACCATTAACATACTTCTTATTTTAACAGAATCAACAACCACTTCTGAAGTCAAATTTCAAAAGTAGACTAGAAGTCAAAGACTATGCAATTAAACGTCAATCTAAATTGATTCAAAATCTCTAACCACAGTAACTAATTCGAATGTTGGTAGCAATAAAGCAAAGCCGAATAATTAGAAACTTATCAGAGCTGGTTGTAACTACGTAAGATGTTGCGAAAGGCAGAAACACAGATTGTCTTAAAATTAAAAATTCTCGGCTTTAATACTCTGTCCTCGTTTGTATTCGGGTGAGGAAACGGAAAGAAGAAATTACAATAAAGCCTGAAATTATAAATAATTGGTTAATTTAAACAATAAATCTTACAGGCTGATTAGATTCAGATTTGGTTTCATATAGTAACATTTAATAAAGTTCAAAAGAAGCATTCTTTTAAATAAAAACAGACAGCGGGATTTCAGGGATTATTGTAAAACATTTTTCACTTTCAATACAATCTCACAAAGATGATTGAGCAAATCAGATGTCATGGCGAAAGAGGCTGAGTTCGCAATAGTATCGAATGGCAGTTTTTTTAAATAAGTTCATTAAAGATGTTTCAGCTTACCTAGAAATCTTTGACGATTATTAAAAGTTCTTAAAATAAACAAATCTTTGATTTTTCTTAATTTCTTGGAGAAATAGTAGCGTTCCATTTCTTCCTTTTCTTCTGAATATTTTGATTTACAATGCTTCTGTAAATAATTTCATCTATTATTTAGATACTTTTAAAACTATATGAAGAAAATGATTCTCAAAATTTAAGGTATTTCTTCCACCTTCTTAGCATGCCTTCGTGGCGTAGTGGTCAGCACACTCGGCGCGTATTCGAGGGGTCCAAGGTTCCAGTCCGGCGAGGTCATTGCTCTTTTTTCCCACCTCCTGTGTTCAAAATAACCTAATGACTCTACATAAGATTTTTATTCATGTATTTTATTTCCTAAAACTTTATTTCTATTGCTTAATAAATAAAATGTGTTTTTAAAGCTATATTCTTAAATTGCTTTTTATTAAAGACAGATTTCAAATTTTGTTTTAATTAAAGTTATTAGAAATAAGTAAATGTTTTATTATTATGTTAAGAGAAACTCGAAAAATTCGGCTTAAGGTTCCAGAAGATCTAGAATTCGTCCCACTTGTAAATACAAGTAAAGCATTATCTGATTTTCTTCTTTAAAGTTAACCTGACACCAATAACGGCTCCCATTATAAAAAAAATGGTAAAATATATTTCCTAAACCGTCCCTCCCCAAAATACTTTGTTTAGGGTCCAAAAAAATGTTTTCGTTTCAACTGAATAATATCATATTAAGCGCTTGCTTGAATCAGATCATCCATTTGGCAGAAAACAGGAAAAAAAGCGAACGAACGGCCTTGACCATAAAAACGGACAGAAGCATTTTATTGGACGAGAACAAAACAAACTCCGCCATCTTGAATCATCGATGCTGCCAGAGGCTGAACAAAATGAGAACTTGTTCATTAAACTATTCTGAAAGAGTCGGAGCGAGAGGAGCTACATTGTTGCGGCTGTTTCTACCTCAGGTGTCTACCGTAAGTGAAGTGTCTGCCTCTCTCTCAATATTACTCAAGCGTACTTAATGTTTTAAATTATTCTGTTTGAAGGACTCTTACGTTATTCAGTATTCATCTGTGACAGATTTTTTTCTTTCATTTTTTTATTATTAGCAGGACTTGGTTTAAACATAAGCTAAATAAACGAAACAATGTATAACAACTTAAGTAGCGGAATAGGTTTACTAGAAAGCAGTCAAAATATCAGATATTTTTACTGATAAATATTTATTAATTTGTATGCTCTATTCATTTTAAATTTACCAATTATGCTTTACTTAATAACCACGGAGTTGCATTACACGGGAACTAGGAAGCGTTTTTTATATTTACTACTATTTTCTGCACAGGACTTTACAGATCTTGATCATTTAACAGCAAAATGAAAACAGTTTTTGCATTTTATTTTAATAAGGGGAAGTTTCCAATCCCACAGACCCAGGAATAAAATTTATATTTTATAATAAACAAAATTAAATAATACATACGTCAAACTTCTATACAATCCCGAACTAAGTGTATTATGTAATCAATTATCTGAGACGTATCTGAGTATATTCATATTCTACTTGAGAAATCACGAAAGTTGTCACCATAATTTTATATTAAGAAAAGATGTACATTTTAAGATAAGTCTTACAATAAATAATGAAGATACCGAAATATGCCAAATAATTCTGCAGTAAACAAAATTATTATCGTTACCTGTATTGTACCACTGAAGATTTTAAAATTAATAATCTTCCAATTTTAATAATACAGCGGCGGGATTATTGCTTGTTCAAGGTGTTCTTAAACGTGGGCATAACTGAAGGGTGAATTCAGGAAGTTTTATTAGAATGCTCTAATGAAATGTATTATTGTCTTCCTTTTATAAATATTTTTAACTTTTTAAGAATTATCTGGTTTAGATATTAATCATTTAATGGAAAGTAATTATTAACGAACATTAAAATATATCTGTTGAAATAATCCAAAGTAATCTTTTCCTGTTTTCTAGGCGCAATTTCTTATTTATTCCACTTTTCAGACTTTTTACCTAGTAATGGTTTATATTTTTACATCATTAATAAGCCCCATGGAAGTAAGGAAAATAAGAAAAAGGTATTTAAGTTTGTTTATAAGTAAAGGTTAGAATACTGAAATTTTTAATTTCTACAGTTACTAATAGATGTTAACCTTTCTTCTTTAAACTGCTAAATTTTGTAAAGAGGAGACAAATAATAGCCCAAAAAGAGCACTGTGTGCGAGTTTAGTGCTAGTTGCATATTTCGTTTTAGCTTATAATAATTACTGTTTCTTCAACCCAACAAAGTAATCTTTATTTATTAAAACAATCTATACTGACTGTTAGAAATACATTAATTTTAAGAACTACTTCGTTTTTATTCTGACGTTTATGAGGTAAACAGAAGTATCACTGAAAGTTGTTTTTTAACTTGATCTATACTTGTGTGTGCTTTTTTTCCCTTTTATGTGTTCCTCTGTGATTTAGCTAAGTCACTGATGCAAAGAGATAAACAGATAGATAGCTAGATAGATGAAAGATAAAATTCCAATTTGTAATAGCCTGTGTTACATTCTGAAATATTTATAGTAAAAATTACATAGTTCAAATGTCGATAGTGTATCATTAGTAAAACTGACTGAACGTGTCGTATGAAACGGTTGAACTTCAAAACAGTTAAAATTGATTTTTACAATTTTCTTGTTGAATTCAAATAGAATTAAATCCAGAGATACTAGAAAAATCCTTAAATCAAGGGAAAAAATGGAATGTTTTAGTTCTTTGTGTATTACTTACTTTCTCCTTTTAAAATATCAGCTCGATTTTAACTCCAGGATTTGCTCCTAAAACGTTTCGAGAAATTTAAAGATTTCTAGAGTTTGCCCGTTTCAATCATCGAACTAATAATGACTTTTATTAACAGAAGTTTGATGTCTGACCTTTTGCACTGAATTTAAAACTTTAATTTTTAACTGTAACAATAATTTTCCAAAAGATCTTTGCTATGCGCATTGCTTTAGTAAAAGAAACTTTGTAAAGGATGAATTTTTATAAGTTGCCTGTATTTTTTTCATTAACGATGCTGTTATTTTATTCTTAGATATAAGTCTTCTAAACTATTGTTTCTTTAATAGAGAAGAGAAATTTGCATAGAATAAGATAAAGTGTTAGAAGTTTAAAAAATGTAACTCAGCCTAGTTGTAAGATCTGAGAGAAGGAAAACAAAATAATCAAATGATTTTCTTAAAATATGTCAGTTTGCAACTCCAGGCTCATTTCTAAACTGTCCCGATTCGTAGCATTTTAATAAGAACGGTGCAAAATATAAACATGGCAGTCTGAAAATTTTCAGATTATTGTCTCCTGTCTCATCAATTGTCTTACATTGATCTATTGTCTTACAGATTATTGTCTTACAGAATACAATTAAGGATTAAAGCTTAAAAAGTATTTGAAAATTCAAGAAATTTAAGCTATTTTATATTTTCAATTTGCATTCAAAACTTCGTATTGAAATTCCAGTTAAAACTCCGAAATCTTTTTAAACTAAGCAGCTAAGATTAAATGACTAGTTTAAGAGCTAATATATCACGAATATAAGGTACAGAAAAAAATCCTTTATTTAAAACTAGTGTTTCTAGATGGAAATCCATTTCTAAATGGAAAAGACAAGACAGAAAAGAAAATTGTTCTAATTATTTCATCGTAAATTAATGCCACTTGAAGATTTCTGCACGTATTTCATAAACAAGATTTAATTATTCAAAATTTAGCTTCGCCTTTACTACATTAAATAGTTTTTACGTATTTCTTCGAACTCCATTAAATGGGAATCCATTATTGTTTTACCAAGGCATCAAATTCATTTACTGAAAACAAGATATACTTCTTCGAAGTATTCAACTATACAGCTCAGACGTCAGTACTAAGAAATACCAAGAAAAAAATCAATATTTCCAGAAGGAGTATAGGATAAATACTATCTTTAAATCGAATGTGATATTTACACATATATAATTACGCAAAATACTTACACAGGACAACTGTTGGTAGATTCGTTGGTTATTTGATTATAGTAGAATGTGCTAGAAGTATCTACTCGAAGAAAGATGTCTTCGTGGAGAACATTCTAAGGAAAACGGACTCGAACTCACGTTACAAATGAGGGGAGAGAGAGATTATGTTCTATTACAAGGAGATCGTTTTTATGTTAAATCATTCTTTTAACATTCATATTTATAAATTCAGCTTTTCTTGTAAGATCAAATAATAATTTCTTCATTAAAATTTCTTGTAGAATACTTCGTGAAAAGAGAAACATTAAACAAACTGAAGCAAATGATTTAAGTATTATGAAATATTGCTGAGTCGTTTAACACAGTGAGTATAAAGAAGCAGTCATAGAAACATGGATGAAAATGTCAGTGTTTATTTTTCATGGTCGTTTACAGCTGGACAAATCTGTGAAACTGTGTCGGGACAAAGTAGTGATTTATATTCACTTATTAATTCAATGTATCTTGGAGTAAATAATACAGGAATTTTCTAACTTTTCTGAAAGTTTTTGAAAGGAAGAAAATTAGGAAAACATTTAAAAATCATTTGTACGTTATTTTAATACTCTTTTATTTCCTAGTATCTAGTACTTGGTGAAAATCTCATTAAGAATCTTAGCTTATATTATTATTTCAATTCATTGTGCCCTATATATAGACTTAATTATAAGAAGACACATTACATTTGAAATACTAAAATAAACAAAAGAAAAGTTCACGAGTTTGGAAACAACTAACAAATGCCGTGTAACCAAGAGATAAAGCCATTAAAAACTAATTTAGTGATCGTGAGCACCTCTAGTCTTTGTATCTCTCATTTGGTTTCAGTTGCACTCAAATGATTATTAGATGAGCGCATGAAGGAACATTCCCACCGTAACAGTGGCAATACATCCATTAAAAATCATTAAAATCCAAATCGAATTTTGTTATTCACAAGGAATTCTGTTTATTCTTTCTTATTAAATGTGTTTAGAAATCAGTTGAAAATAAAGATTTAGAGTACGTGATGTTATATCTTGATTGGTGCTTTAGTTGCAATATTTTTAAGGCAACTACAAGAATGCAGAACTACTTCTTACCTGTGACTGGCAAATGAAAATCATCCGTAATCAGTCCCGTAAATCAAAACTGCCGTTTTTCATACCCCTAAGAGGGGTTAGCTCAGAAGCACTATTAACTTTATTTTGGCATTTTGCGTCGATTCACTAAAAACGGCGAATAACTTCTGAAATTGTTGCCACCAAATACTATCGCATGTATTATATTTAAAGAAATTAAATAATGAAGAATCTGCATAAATGTATGCATGTTTCTCGCATATATACATTTATGTAAACAGCGGATCTAGATAAAACAGCGGTATCTAGAGCCATCAAATTTTGAATAACGTACGTTTCCACCCGAATATGGGCATGTGGAAGCCCGAACTTGGAATTTGTTTTACGGCCTGTTACACTAATTTGTTTTACTACCTGTTTCATATTTTGTAAAGCATTTATGAGTTTTTGATTAAGAAACTCAACGATTTCAAAGAAAGCAATGGAAACACTGTACGGGAAAAAAACATTTATCTCCAGCGCGCGAGACTGTGTATCGAAAATTCTAAAGATATGGGCATTGATATTGGATTGAGTTTTATGTTTTAAGTGCGAAGAACATGATGGTTAATAAATAAAGATACTTTGTGATTATAGGTAGTAAGAATATGGGAGCAAAAAACCTTGAAGAAAGAAGTTTGCTTCATTTCGCAATTTTAGTAGAAAACGTCATGCAGAATTTTACCTATATTCAGAAGAGATATTCTATATCAAAGGGTGCCTTAGTGAGTAATGATTTATCATATTTTCAGGAAACGGGACTAATTCAAATGAATAGTGGACCACCAGCGAACGAGTAAAATCGCGGAAAACTGGTAGTTGGGGAAAAGTGCTTGAAAAGTGGAAAGTCGCTGAAATTCGCCCATGCAGGTTCAAAACTGATACTTGTATACCAGGTTCGAATCTCGGGGAACGGGCTGACTAAATGGGTGTTTTTATAATTTTTCCTATGTATAATGTGCAAACGAGACAGTTTTCCTTAGAAAGTCCTCCACGAAGGCATCCCTTCCTTTAGGTAGCCTCGTGTGGTTTACCATAAGTAAATAAACCAAGCCAAATGAAATGAATAGATGATAAGTTTTCTCTTTTTCTATAGTCAATGACCCAACTAGACTTATAGAAAACAGTAAACATAGAGCTAAAATAAATATTCCAGTTAGAGTACTAATAAAGGAATATTGATGAAATGAATTGAGTAAAACTTTATAATAACTGAAAAAGTATTGCAAATGGAAACAAGATACAATTCTTCTCTTACGAAAGTAGAATATTCCCACGAAATGCTTCTTAATCTAAAACGGCGTACGCCGAAACATTAATTAACATTAAAGTACATAGGTAGTAAATATTTTTGAGTATTCACAGAATATGCATTAAATGTAAAACTTACACTAATACTAAGTCATGATGCATACTATGCAGCCCATGCAAACAGACATAACGTATGTAGAGTGAAGCTTCACTTCCCAAAACCAAGAAAAAGATAAACGCAAGTGAAGTTTTAAAAGTAATAGTTGTGATATTGACATGCTAAACCGATACCCTTTTTCCATGGAATCAACAATAAATATTATTAGTTTTTAAAGGTTTGTTCTAAAGGAATTTTTAACTAAATTAACTTCTATCTTGCAACAGTTTTCTAATTACGTCATTTTCACTCTGTCTTTTCCGAGGGAATAATTTCTCATTACTAATTTAATTAACCTTAGCTGCATTAGCTCTAGATTTTTAGCTTTGAAGGTCCATTTTTTTGCATTTTTCTTGTAATAAGGACTATGGCTAATTTTTTCATTTTTATTTAAGTAATTTTGAAATTTTTTAAAACATTTGCTATAATTTCTCTTCTTTCCAATTAAATCCCTTTCCATGCTGCAATATAATACATTAGACTCTTGAATTATTCATTTAAAATTTTAATTGCAATTATAAACGCAAAGCCTCAGCTATCTAAAGTTTAAATGAGATGAAACAGAAATAAATAAGAATATAATTTGTTTGGGTTTAATGCATATGTTACGTAACTTATTAGTGCACAATGATCAATAAAAACGAAAATAAGATATAATGTGAGGTAGCTTATTCTTTCTATAACCGAGATAAGTTCACGTAAACAACAATTATGTTTCATACTTATTAGTCAGGAAACTCTTTTTGTAACTAGAATTTACGATTTCGTAAATCCAATGAAACAGAGCAGCAAACATTTAAATGTCATTATCATGCAACTTGAAGGAGATCCATTCAAATCGTATTATTGTTGTATGATTCTTTTCATTTATGACTGGATTAGTATGTAGGGCATTTCTGGAAGATTTTAGAAAAGTTTTCTGCAACTAGTTTTATTTTTTCCATCTGGAAAATTTCATAATATTTATTAATTTATTTCAAATTTCTAAATCACTTGTTTACCGCTGCAACGAAAATTGAGTTCGTACATGAATTAATACAGATGTTTACTTCAAGTATTTAATTATATGTTTCTGAATATAAAACGCATAAGCCGTTCGTTGTTTCAACATTTGGAAAGCTCTTTCAATTTCCAACATACTCTTAATGGAGCGCAATTATTTAAATACGCTTTCCATTTGTTATATTATTTAATTAAAATTTAATTTTTAACTTCTTTCTTACTTTTTGACGTTTGCGATCTTCAACATATTTTGAATTTTGACTTATTTGTTATATTTTATGAGCGTAATTATTCAGATGTGGCTTTGATTTACTCTTATTTAATTTTACGCGTAATTTTTAATTTGTTTCTCAAATTTTAACCTTTGTAATTTTTAACATACTCTATTTTTTTTATTTATTTACTATACTTGTAGAAACATTAGGTTGTTTTTTAAAATCAGGAGAGATGAAAAATGAGCAATGCCCTCGCCAGGACACAAACCACGGACCTCTCGAATACGCGTCGAGCATGCTAACCACTACACCACGAAAGCATGCAAAGAAGGCGAGATACTTTCCTGTCTTTCACACGATTTTTATTTAACTTCAGATGTAATTTTGATACTTTTTTGACATTTTTTTTCCTGTGTACTTTTATTTTTAACTTATAGGGATCCTTTAGAAAAAAAAGGTAAAAAAAGTGAAGAAATCCACATTGCCCTCGCCGGAATTCGACGTTCTGAATACGTGTTGAGTGTACTTCTTACTACATCACGCGGAAAGGATGGAGAAGTAATCTTATATACTCCCTCTTTTAAAAAACGACTGGGGGTTAGGGGACCCAGTTGCTAAATCCAAGTGGTGAAGAATTATCGTCTGCTACCTTCTAGTTCAGGCGCCACTTAGACATTTTAGAATCTTTTGAAGCAAGGAAACTGAACAAAACCTAAATACTTTTGCTGCGATTCCAGCTCCGATCCCCCAGAATACGCGTCGAGCGTGCTTCAAGTTACGCCACGAACGCATGTGGAAAGGAGAGAGAAAATATCTTATAAATTTATCATATTTTCTGTGTATAAACCACATTTATTCTACCGTAATAGTAATACATAATGTTACTAATTTTCCTGTTTCACTCAATTTTTCATGTGTTTAAATTTCTTAAACATACTGAGGTTTTTAAATTAAGCATTTTATTCTAAGATTGTTAGTTAATATACTCTGTTGTTTCAAATCCCCTTGGGGTAAGAAAGCCTACACCGAGTCCAAGAGACTTTGCCGCACAAGTAAATCGCTGACGTCGTCCTGCTCAACCGACAGCTGTCTCATGGAGACGCCTATACGATCCAGTAGGTGAGCGGGAGAGGCAGGGAGGGAACAGGCACACGAGGGGAAGATATTTTCTTCCTCTTTGAATTTCATGCATCGAAGATGCCCACTTCTGAATCTAGCCATGACCGTTTGGATAGACCTAGATCTTTCATTCAGAAGTGACAGGCCTGGTTGTTCAGCGGAATACCATTGGTGAACAGGAGAAATTGTCCATGCCATGTTACTTTTGTGTTTGTAATAGGAATGAATTTCAATTGGGCATAAATCAGTGGAAGTGGGTGTACGCAGATCACAACCTTTTCTTGCCAGATCGTCAGCTATTTCGTTACCATACACCCCAACATGAGACGGTATCTAATGGAGATATATTGATTTAGGCTATCTAAGTTCGAAAAGTTTAGATACAATACCCTGACCGGTCTTAAACATGATCTTAGGCCAGTTTTTAAGGTACTGAAGGGAGCTTCTGCTGTCTGTCAGAATCCATACAATGTCACTACTTGAACAGAGAGCATAATCAAATGCTTTTCTGATGGCGATAAGTTCCGATCTGAAGACGGAACAATGATCGGAGTTTCTGATGCTGCATCTGATATCTCCTTCAGGGGTGTTACAATAAATGCCACTCTCTGCTCTACCCTTACCTGATCTACTTCCATCTGTATATATCATAAGGGCCTGGTCTGGAATATCATTAATGATTTCAAGAGCCCTTTGCCTGAGGAGTTTCGGGGGATGGTTGCCTTTGACAATATTAGTCGACAATTCCTCACGGATGTTAACATGATTAAAAGAAGTATCTGGAGCAAAACGGCTAAACGGTATAGATGTTTCAACATTTAAGTTGATAAAATCCGAATTCCACACATAACTAAGTGGGCTGTCTCGCTTTAGGCATTTATTGTTTGACCAATTTAAAATAAAGGCTGAGGTCCGATTATAAGGACAAAAACTCTTAAGCTTGTTAAAATACTTGTAGCAATTCACCTTAAAATACATTCCTAAAGGCTGGATGTCCGCTTATAGCTAACAACGTCGTTTGGGCAACTATTTCTAAGGCCAGTGATGATTCTCTCCGCACTGAGCTGAACTCTCTCCAACTTCCTCAAGTTAGTACAATTGCCTCAAGCCAATTGATAGATTTGGGAACCATATTCAAGGACAGGGCGGACTAGGGTGATGTAGGTTATTCTAAGGGTAGTGGCGTCAGAACCCCAGTCTCTACCCGAAATATACTTCATGATCTGAAGTTTTTTTCTTGCTTTAGCGGCTAATTTCTTGATATGCTTACTGCAGTTCACTTCGGGATCCAAAGTGAATCCGAAATAGGAAGGGTATTTATTACAGTCCAAGCGCTCTCCATTCAGAGAAATGTCAGGAGAGTAATTATAAAGATGTCTGTTTGTAGTGAAGAGGCAGCTGAAGGATTTGGAAGCATTAAGTCCATGGCTGTCTGCAAACTCTTGAATGCTACCAGACTTTTATTCATCTGATGTTCCAGTTTATTTATGTCGGAACCACTGCTCCCCATTACAGCATAATCAGCAAAAGGTGCGACTTCAAAAGGATAGATGCTTTTTCCTATCCCTGAAATAACGAAAAGGATGGGGCTCAGTACAGAGCCTTGGAGATATTCCCTGATGCATTTTGAAAACGCCTGAAAACGCTGTCTTGTAGTTTAACACAGAAGTTGCGGTGATTCAAAAAGTTCGAGATACAGGGCAGTACTACACTCTTAAAGACCTATTTAGTCTATGTTTTAAGACTGTGTTTTATTTTACATGTTATAGATTTTTCATTCTATAATAGTCTTACTATTACTAAATTTACTATCTGGCTTCATTTAGGTATGCTAATATCGACTTCAGGCATATTTTCAAGCCTTTGTAATTTCCTTACAATTTTTATTTTGCTTATATCTTCCGAATGTGATTGACAATCTACATAACTTTATTTGGTTTAAATTTCTTCCGTTATTTTAACAGTATAGTTTAATGTTATTTATATTTTGAACGCGTGCATTTATTTTTCATATATTTTTAAGGTATTATATTTTTATATATATAATCGTAAAAATTATATTTAGTATAATTATATTCCAATTATATTATACTATAATTATACTATAAAATTTATAATATAGTTATATATGTTTATAGAAAATAATTTAAAAAATAAGTACTTGAACAAGAGAAACCTATTTGGTCAATCATTTTGTGCATAGAGCTGCAACATTTTATTCAAAGATTAGAAAAAGGTGTAAAATTCTAAAAGCTACTGCCTAAAAGTAAATTTGATGCTGTAGTTCCAGAGTGTAAAATTACTTTGAACAAATAATCAATTACTAAAATAGTAAAGGTAACAGCAAAATGTAACCGCAAGTATAATTGGAGAGTGAAGTATCATCCATTTTGAATTAAAAAATATCAGCGAACAAACAATGCATAATCTTAAAACTAGTTCATAAAGCAATGTAATAAAGATTTAGAAAGATGTCAATTTATATATGCTCTACGGATCAAGAAATCACTCACTCGGCTTACCTTTCGGGTAATATAGATCAAGAAGGAATGCCCTTTAGTCAATCAAATGGCTATAAATTTGTCAACCAAGGTTAAACTGTGAAGCGCTTACTAAGGTAGAAAACATGTAGTTAGGAAAGAAATGAGGCCCACCAGCGGCCGAACGGTAAAGTCCCTGAACACTGGTAGTTTTTGTCCGAGGTTCGAATCTCACGAACGGGCTAGCTGCATGGGTGTTTTGGTCATTTTCGTATATGTAACGTGTTAATAGGAGCCATTTTTCCTTAGAAGTCCTCCACGAAGGTATCTTTCCCTTTCGTGCAGTGCCTTATGCCATAACACGTAAATAATAATAGGGAAAG
>KK116739.1:50562-61773 GCA_000611955.2 Stegodyphus mimosarum | reverse complement strand
TCTGCCTACATAAGATTTCAAAAACCACACTACAGAGCCCACACTCATAGATATTAGAATATTGCGCTCAAGGCACCCATTTTAAGCTTATGCCGCCGTCTTTACGTTCCCGCTATCAGAGGAAGTTCAAACATGCTAAGCAAGGAATGTGTGTGTGTGTGTGTGTGTGTGTGTGTGTGTGTGTGTGTGTGTGTGTGTGTGTGTGCGTGCGTGCGCGCGTGCGTGCGTGCGTGCGTGCGCGCGTATACGGAGGTCACTTGGAAATTTTTTTTTTGAAATAGACATTAACGATAAATGACAGAAAACAGTTTAACGCTTATATTTGAAAATATGAACTATTTTAGCCTAGCAGACGATTTTGTATTGGTCAATTGCGAGTATTTTAGCGTAGAATAAATTTTAGGCAGGAGGAAAAATGGAGCTGACTCGAGATCATTGTCAGCAGCAATCCCGGATAATGTGTGTGCCATACAGAAAATGTCAATCGACGATAATCGCTGCACTTACGATCTAGCTATGTGTGATCTAGGAGGAACTTAAGAATGGATCCCCCTCCATACATAAAATTATTCATGAAGAATTGCATAAGAAAAAAACTAGTTTGCCTTTGGGTTCTCCGTAATTTAACTGAGCACCAAAATGAGAAGCGTGTCAGAATCAGTAAAGAAACCCTTACGTTAAAGATGGTGGTCACTGCGTTATTTCTAAAATCGTAACTAGTGATGAAACGTACACAGCATTCTTTGACGTTACAAACATGTCAAGAAAGTAAAGGATGGGTCTTTGAAGATGATCTCACGCCCACAATGTTGAAAAGACAGCATGCCATGAAAAAGTAGGGTGTGCCGTTTTCTTCAAAAATACAGAACTGGTCAAAGCCATCAAGCTGGAAGAATAGAAGACAGTCACGGCTAACTGGGTACATCACTAAGTGTCTTCTAGAAATTCTTCAAGAAGTGAATGTTAGAGAACTCATGTTCCACCATGACAATGCATCTTCTCATTCAGCAAGATTTCTGAAGTTTCTTAAACAAAAACACATCGAAGTGGTAGAATATTCCCCCTATTCACCCGATCTAGCTATGTGTGACTTTTAGCTATCTTGTAATCTAAAAACATAACTTACTTGAACGTCATTTTTATTCCGAAGAAGAGGTTGATGAGTTTATGAATGCATTTTTCATCGATTCCAAGAAATGAATGGCTTGAGGCATTTAAGCTTTGAAAAATTCGCTTACAGACGTGCATTGATGCTGGAGGAGACTACTTTGAACATTCTTAAAATTTCGCAAGTATAACTTAACAAACCTATGCGTATCTCACAAATTTCAGAGTGATGTGTATACATGTAGGTGTGTGTGTGTGTGTGTGTATTAAAAAAAATAAATATTGTTACATGTGTACGGGTTCGTAATGGATTGAATATACACGGAATCGATGATAGCTTGATGAAATTTATTTTTCCAAAAAACAGTTTACAGTTCTGAAACTTTTCACACAAAACTACTTGTTTAGCTCTTTTCAATCTGAGAGAGCAGTTACCTCTTTAAACTAGCAAGAACGTTTAACATAAGCAGTACAAAAAGCCTCAAATGCATAAACTTGAACAGTGATCTCTCAATACTCGGAGTTAAACTCTAAACTCAACACTAAACTAAGTTGAAAACTGATGCTCCGTCCAGTCTTATATAGTTTTTCTCCCGAAATTTCCAGTAGCGTCGATTTCTCGAAATTGCTCGAAGGCATACACATGTAACTCGAAATTCCTCGAAGGCAAGTAACTTGCATTTACATACGGCAGAATAAAGGTACAGTTACACAGGAGTTGGACCAAAATATTCCAAGTTTGACGACCTTTGGAATTGTTTTGCCAAATTTGAAGACAAGACTTAATCGCCAAAATGTACCTCAGCGTAAAATGTATTTACCCTTGTAAACTTGTTTCTCCGGCGATGCTTTGCACTCTCGAGGTCTTTCATGTTACAATATACAAGAGATACCGCAATTCACATATAATTTCATTAAAATTATTTAAATATATACAAAATTTAGTAAAAATATTAATATTTCTGTATAAATTTTGAAATCACACTCACCCATCGAGTTGCCGTTGTTGCGTTACCGTTATCAGTTCATATTAAAACTCTTAGATGGCTCCGTAATCGTTTAAGCTTTAGAAGAAGTGTATGATATTCCAGGTCAGTGTAAAACCTTTAAAACAGACTTTAAATGCGTTCTTTATCAGCTTTCTGTGAACACTTCGGTAATGATAAGGAAATCGGCCAAAGCGGATGGGGATTTTCCGTAAGCTGACTTGCGAAAGACGACATAACAGATAAGAAAGCAAGTTCCGATTATTTCCGAAACTTACACGGTGTAATGTTAGTTCTACCCTGTTCTACAAGATCAAGAATTTTATATTAGAGAAACCATTTTCTAAAGAATTCATAATTAAAAGATTTTTATATCGATAGAAAATGTCACTATAAACTTCAGCAACGTAGAAATGGTTTGAATAACTTTTCAAAATTCTCATTTGATTAGCGAAACACAGTACATTAAAAACCTGTATTAAAAACTGGATTAATTCTAACCTTAGATTGAACTCGAATTGCATTTTGACAGAGAATGACACTGATTCCTCTTTTTCAAGCAGCAAAGCTTATCAGGTGTTTCATTTCGGTATGCTTCTTTTTTGTACTATATTACTAAGTATCAACACTTATTTATAAGCATTTCAAGTTTTCGATTTATTTTGAGCAGTGTAAAGTGTACAGAAAAAGTAAATATTATTTAGCATTTTAGAAAGATTTAGATAAATAGCAGATAAAAGAGAAAAAAATTGTTCATTTTTGCACTGAGAATCGTAATTAATGTTGTTCACCCACAAGAAGCTGACTAAATGAGCTCTATCACTGATTGCTTTGCATAGATTTTCTTACGTTTTTGAATGCACTCTTAAATAAAAAGTTTTTGAAAAGTGCTTAGAGTCGTAAAAGAAAATCAGTTGAAATTTGTTTAGTGAAGAAGAGCAAATAAATCAAATTTCACTTACTTTAAATTAATATAAAGTTAAAGAAATTAAGTAAAATACAAGTATTATAATAAAGGCCCCTATTTGGATTGGTTTTATCTTGGAAATAAATTAAAGCTGAATAATTCTTGGTTAAAATTTAAGTTAGCATCTTGTGAAAGCACTCATTTTCCAACTGTCTTTCTCAATCCATTTGTCTTCAGAGCGATAAAGTTTATATTACAGTATTTCCACAATATATCTTGATCGCATCTATGAATTAATTTTTTTTTCAATACAGCTGCCAGTCTTTTCACCATTACAGTCAAAATTTTCCACAAAGCTCTGCTCTAAGTTGCTTGAATACCGAATAAATAATTTTTAAGCCAATAGTTCAACCATCGTGGACTGAGGAAAAAGGATTATTTTCATTACGGTGCTGAAATATTATGAATCGTGAAGCACAGAGAAAAAGCGTTTTCCCAGAAAGCCTTTTTATTTTTTTTCGCTTAAATTGCTACCATTTGTGAAAAAGAATTACACTATGTTAAAGAACCATATATTTTAGATTTATACTGTCAGAAGCAGTGTTTTCTGATGTTTGAATATCATACCAATACTTATTTAAATCATTTGTCATCAAAAAGTGTTGCATACTTATAAGGGATACCTTTATTGAGGAATTTCATGCTCGCTATTTCTTTAGAAGAAAATCTGTAATACACTTCCCTATTTTCATTTCTTTTCTCTTCTTTAATTTCATAATTAGTACCTGAATGGGAATTTATTCAACCTTAAAAGTATTTTAAGGCCTTCCTGAATTCCGCGGCATTCCAAACGGAATTTCCTCTAATTTAGCAAATCAGCAAAATATTCCTTCGTGCCATACCACATTATCCTGAGGTGAAAGTCAAAGACACAAAAGCATTACAGATTCAAAAAATATTCCCTGAAAAGCTAAGGAAAAAATTTTATGACGTTAGATAGCTAGCAGTGTTTTACGGCAAAGCACGCGAGAATTGCATGTATTATTGGAGAAAGCAGTTCAAAGGAAAGTGACGATGTTTGATACGCGTGAACACGCCACGAAGATATTCGTTGCCCATTCTGCTGCTAGACTTTAGAGAGAAATATAACTACCAGATAAAATCATTAAAGAATAGCGCCATCTCAACTAATTACCGCTGTGTTTGAAGAATAATGCAGAATTATAGGCATTCAATATGGATGTTAATTAATACAAAAGCTTTCAGAATTAAAACAGGAAACAATGAATATCTGAGTTTTTGCTCTGCAGACCCATTTCTGCTATCTGCATCTTTAATATTAGTTAATATAAAGAACAAAATTACTCTTTCATCACTGACCATTTACACATATAAAATTAACACGTTAGAGAATCTTTCAACGTAAAACATATATATATATATATATCAGTTAACTTTCTTATGCACTTACACAAAGCTGGTATGATATTCTTGCCCGCGCTATGATTTGAAGCATTGTTTATCACAATAATACCGTCTGATAACAGTTTTAATACAAAACATCTGCTTAACTGTCAGTCGAATTTAATGACTGTAATCTTCTATCCTCTGCTTTAATTCTGCTAAAATTGAAGAATAGATAAATATTTATTCTTCAATTTTAGAATAACGATAATACTTAGCTGGAAACGAAATTAATCCCAAATTTAATTGCCGGCCCTCCACTAGCTGAACAGTTGCTTGTTAAACACTGATCAGAAATGGTGAACCTATTCACATCGCACCTGGAACATTGCCCAGATTGCACCACAGAGTAGTTGGCCGATATTATACCTATGAGAAGGGAGATATGCAGCTACAAGCATTAATGCCTTCTCTAGGATTCGAAGAAGACCCAGTGGCACAGTAGCGACAGTAATCTAAATAATAAGATAGACCCAGTGGTAAGGTAATCTAAATGCAAAAAAGCGGCATATTTAATTATACGTTTACTGAAACGAATGTACGAAACTAATCATCAGTCTGGTAATTAAAAGCAAAGTAATTCTGTTGGTTGAAACTGTACTAACATGAAAAAGAATGCAAGCATAAAAATTAGATTATATTTTAAAAAACTATAAATTTCATGGCTTCAACTCATAGTTTTTAACTCTTACTCAAATTATTTTTTAAAAACAAATGCAACAAAATATTTGTCGGGAGATACACAAACACAACACACGCCTTCCTGAAAAAAAAAGGGCACGGAAAAGTATAATCTAAGGAATAAAAATCCATAAGCGTCATGCGCATAAGCAAAATCATTATAATCCCAGGACAGAAGCGCCAATTATTCAGATAAAACAGCTATAAAAAGAAAGAACCCAGTTCAAGGATAATGTTCTGAAATATAACAAATCAAATGCAGACCATTTGTCAGACAGTTCCACTACATTCTGAGATGGGTATTAAGACCATGCATCAAGTGTCAAACATGGCTGAGCAGGCAGAAATCAAATGACTGGAATAGTCTATAAGAAGGTGTAGATATTACGGATGTTGTTCTGCGAATGAAGTGAATTAAGTGAAAAAGCATTTCGTTGTTCAAAGATTGCTTGTAGATGATGTCATAAGAATACCCACAAAACTGATAGGAAACGTTGTCTACATTACATATTACCTTGGCATTAATCAAGCATATCTAGCCTTAAAATTTACCAAACAATTAATCCAAGTGCGGAAAATTTTGGACATTATTCAGTTTGTTCAGATTCATGAATTTGGATAATTTAGAAACAGATATTGCACGGGGCTCATGATTCTCATTACAGACCGTTTTATATTAGCAAAGGTCATGCGATTAATTGAACAATCCTACGCATTGATCGGCGCGGACACTTCCAGAAATGGTGCCGATTGTAGAAGTGGTGAATACATGAAAAAGTAGCATAGTGTAACGTAGTGTTCGTTTCAGAGAGTCATCGCATAACAGTTTTGATGGCTCTTTCGTGTGTGTAGATGACGTCATGTACCTTAAACTGATAGAAACCGAATTAAGACCCTTAGAGGCTAGAAAAACTTACAAAATTTTGGTGTTCTCACATATACTAACACCAGTTTTTCCTTCATTTCATGTCTATCTCTTGGTTTTCGCTTAGCTGCGTCATGCATTCCATGGTAGAACCGGCAATGGGAAAATATTTTGCTGCCCTCTTTCCTGAATACCTAAGGACTTTTTGTGGTGATCTCTTTTGGTGTGGTGGTGGCCCTAGGTACGGGCTTAAATTGCTTAATGGTTAATCCAGGTCTAAAAAAGATGCATTACCATTGCCTTTTATATGGTTTTCAAAGACACTATTTAATGATATTGCCGTCGTTCGTATCGTTTAACAAGAGCGTATTGCTGTATTTTTGTCTCTAAGAACCATTCACATCAATATTGTCCAACTGCCATTACGTTCCAATGTATATATACTGAGAAACAGGTCAGTTAAACCATCATTTGTGATTCCTAATGGTTCAAACAAACAAAAATATCTTACCACCATTTTGGAGTTCAAGTTTTACTATTGCTACATCCACAGTTTTCTATTATTGTTTCAGTGTCCCATGGGAAGGGCTGCTGTTCGGTTATCTGCCTGATGATATTATCTTTTACAGCAGTAAGTTTAATAGTACCTTCGTGCTTAATTTGATTATAGTAGAAAAGCGCTCCAACGCTATGTATTTATTGTTTATTTAAAGACTGTTATTTGGAAGAAACACTTCAGTTCCTACTATTATTTCTGTTTTCAGATCAAATCTTGTCATAGTATAAGCCATAATCTTGGGTCTTGTTTTTACAAAATTCAAAGAAGATTTCTGTCTTCTTTCGAAGAATACCAAACAACGACCAAAATGAAATAATGATTACGAAATTTACTTCTTTAGCTTATTCAGTAAATAAATAATTAATTAATTAATAATCATCAAAATTAAGTGATATAGGTATTAAATGAAACGTGTGCATTATATTTACAACTATATTCTTTAACTTTCACTAGAGTCTCAAGTATATAAAAGCATTCGTCCAAACGTATCAGATATTTTTTAGTTCTAATTATTTTTTATTCTATTTTTATTAACAGTACCTAATTAGTTATTAAATAAAAAATAAAGGAAACAACGCATCTCTTTAAATGTGTCTCTGTTGTCAAACCATTGATTTACATTAAAGTTTAGCATTTACATTTACGCTCCTTACTTCTCTAAACTGAGAGAAAACGAAACATAATATGTCTATGTATACATATTTAAATTATCAAGCCCTGAAATTGCTGCTTATTATAATTACTACGTCCAAGACCTAAAATGAATAGAAAATGACCAAATATTTAGAAACTAGTGCTGCCATCTATACGTCATTGATTTATTTAAATGCTACCTTTCAGACAGGCTAAATTTCTGTTCCGCGTACTATTATGCAGAATCTCGTGATCTCATGAGACTGGGCCTGCTATTTGGAGATTAATTTGACCAAATATTTTAATAATTATAATTTCAAGGGCAATGAAAATAAAAATTATCTTTTAAGTAACTACTTTTATTCTTTGTCACAATTAGGACATAATATTACGAATATTAAAAATTGCATTTTACGAAAATAGTGCTGCCATCTATCCTCTGTCGTTGTACTCATTTTCGATAGTCAATTTTGTTGAATTAGTGCAACAGACTACAGTTTACAGATACAGCAACTCATATATAGGCTTCTCTAGCGTTATAAATATATTACCAAACTGTAATTACATGAACTGACACGGTCATTTGTATCTAAAGATAAATTAATTGATTGAAAAATTTTAATTCACTTTAAACAAAATCACTGTATGAAGTTGAAACAACATTAAAATTTACGCAAATAATAGGAATTGAACAAACATACGTCAGTTCCGTGTTTTATACACACAAATGTACAGTCAGTATTATACTTATTAAGATTAATTGACCCCAAAGAGTTATACACATTCAAAATTCAAATTTCCAAACATTTCTGAGGGTGCGGCTGAAAAATCTTGATATTATCAACTTTTTAACTGTAACTTCATCATTGGGTTTTCTCCTAAATAACAATTTTATAATTTGGACCTTCCGTAAAATAAGCGCTGTTTGTTCTTCGTCTTGTACATTATATTTCCCATGTAATTCAGACTTTAATCGCGCCCGCTCTCTAACTGCTGGACAAGCTCTACAAAGTGCGGCAAAAATACATCAAATTTAAAATTTGCACTCCCAGTTCTCCTAACAAATTCCTTCCAGTGCCCTTAATCAACTGAGTGATAAACCTTTCAAGCGCGACCGTTGTTATGACTTCTATTACTCTCCCAGCGGGTATAGTAAAAAGTGACTCTCTAACGCTTCTACGAAATTCAAAAGTGAATTCCTTCTATTGAAGCAGATGGCTGAATTCATGCACGCTCGCATGGTACCTAATATGTAGCCAAACCCTTTCACAAGGTTTGCCAATGTTTTACGAATTTGAAGTCTTGGGGAAAGAGATGCCAGACTAAACGTCGCACCGTCTCTTGGCATTTCCCTTTGACGCTAGGTCGCTAAATGTAAGTTTCTGACATAAATTAAATTTCCTAAACTTTATTCAGATGAGTTATCCCTTCATACCTGAAATTAACTATTGAAATAGAAGAAAGTTTGAACAACTTCTTGATTGAAAACTTTCAGCTAAATAAATGCGCAACATGGGCTTAAATTAAAACTCTGCCACTTGCGAGATATTAATAAACAGACGTTAAACTTAAAATTTGAATTAAATTTGATGGTAGGAACTTAAAATGTCCACAACCTAACAAACGTTGATTCAACTACTAAGTGCACGATTTGAATGCGGCTAGCAAAATGGTTAAAGCGGAATAACTAATTCCCACAACTGGGCAAGAGAAAAGTACTACGTCTAGCGTCGCTGCCAAAAAGCACTCTGTTTGAACTTTCAATTACTTTACATCCCTTTTTTACACCTGCTTGTTACAAAAATTAAAAACTCTTCTTGGTGTGTATCAGTTGTAATTTAACAAAATTAAACTTAATTAAACAAGTCATTTACTAGCAATAACTTCTGAATAGTAGAACTGATATTTCGTGCATTTAGCCAGTTAAGGCATTTGAGTACACTATCCTCTATTTAGCACAGTTTTATTAAAGAATCATAAGTTAGAATAACTATGAAATCTTTATTTAACAAGTTAGAGAATTTGCATAACTCAGATAAAACACAAACAGAATACAAATCAAAGGCTTTACAAACATTTAAATGGAAGTGCTGAAATAAAGAACTTACAAGATACTCATTATAAGTTTTAAATATCTTCAGGCTTACCTATTGGGTAGTATAATCAGAAGTATATTCCATAAAAGAAGGTAACATATTGAAAGGAATGAAGCACAAATGGAATGCAAGTACAAAATTTTTAAGACTTCTGAATCTAAAAACCTAGGTATTTGAACCTCTCTTGCCAATATATCATTTGGTGCTCGTTTGTTTTTGATGTTGCCGAGTTTCATTATGCAAACGTGGCACCAATTTATTCTAACAAGACTCCATGAGTAAATCCCTTTATTCTTTTCTTTAATAAATTTGGCTAACTTCGACAAACATTCTTAAGATTTATTTTACTAACACACAGTTTTAAGTTAAATCTTTACTTTTCTATCAGCTTTACTATAAAGTGCAGATTGAGAACGTAGAGTAAGGTGGCAAATGGCCCAGGAACAGCAGATTGAGAACGTAGAGTAAGGTGGCAAATGGCCCAGGAACAGCAGATCAAGAAAGATCTCAAATTCTACCTATCGGGTAGTAGTTCTGAACCATCAATGAATTTAATTTTTCCTGCAGCTATGTTAGAGAGCCTGACAGCAGAAAATACTAAATGTTTTTATTAATTTTACTATTGTTTCTCTCACTGTAGTTTATTGTTCTTCATACAGTCAGCGTCATATATAATTCGTACCAGGTCCAGTGCTGTAAAATATATAAAGAATTGCTACCTTTAATATAATGTGTGACGGATTATGCGAAATACATTTAATGAATAGTATATTATATGCATAATGAATTTAGCATATTGCACCCAATGCATATAGCATTCTGTATTTTATGTTTAAAGTATTGCAAAAGCAATTTGAGTAACTGTATTGTGCTTTTTCTAATGTTCAGCTATGTTGTATACTCTGTATTATGTGTTTGTTTTCATTGTAATTAATGTATTATGTGTGTTTGATGTCTATTTGAATTTATTAAGTAGTAATGTCAATGACTATGTAGAATGTAAATTCAACAAACTCCCGATTCGACATTTGTAGGGCACCAGGAAGTACTGCTCTAGACAGCTGAGGGATCCAAACAACTCCCACTATGTATGCCGCCCGGGTGTCCGGACCTGCTATCATCTGTTCACCTATCACTGTGATTTAAAGGCGAAACAAAAATTTGTCTGGCAGTCTAGGAAGGTCACTCACTGTTTGTGTAAAGTGTAATTGTGGTTAAACCTTGCACATAAGAATCAGCACCCAAGAGTTCTTCATTTATTTTGCCTGTAATAAATGCCAACTTCCTGCAAGCTATAGCAAGAGATTGTAAAATTAAGCTTGTTGTTTAAAAAAAATCAGAATTTTCCTATCATTCCTGTATGTAAAATACATTGCTTCTGCTCTTAGTGAAGAGAAAATACCTAAAATATATTTCATATTCTAAAATGACTCCATCTGAAAAGCTATTTAGTTACTTTTCATAGTCAATTTGACAATTTTCTTGAATGCTGCATGTCTTTGCTTCGGTTCTTGTCTGTTCCGTATTTTTAAAATTGTATTAAATTGCAACTTTATGATTTTGTATTCCGTGTGGGAAATATATTGCAATACAGATGCAATGGCACCTCCAATCTCTCCATTTGTCATATACTCGTCTCAACATTATTTGTTCGTTCTTTTCAAGAATTTTTTAGTTCTTCTGAAGGTTAAATGACAAATCTGAAGAATGAAATTCGCATGTGATTATATTAAAAACATGTAGAAAATAACAATATATGGTTATACACAAATAATGGCTACAGAAATAAAATGCAGTTTGAAAACCTCAGATTAAAGTGAGTCTAACAACTTAAAAGTTTATTACTTAAATTTAAAAAGTTAAAAAATATTTTTACTTTGTCAAAATATGAAAGTTATAAGAAGTGCTTGACC
>KK116739.1:39113-50489 GCA_000611955.2 Stegodyphus mimosarum | reverse complement strand
GACAAGATTGCAAGTATAATTAGTTCTCCAAAAATTAAAGAAACAGAACATAAACATTTATGTGTAAAATGAGCTAACTAAACGACAAAACACTTAAATTGGCACTACGAGGATTTATGCAATTATTTAATAAAAAAAGACTTTTGATTCTTTTCAAAATATAACTGCGCAATTACTTCACTGGATAGCTTGTGCACGACGCTTGCAACAAATATTTCTCTCAACTGGCAACTCTTGCTATTTTGCCAGCACGCGAAACATGGAAACTGAAAACAATATAACCTCGAGAAGCTTTCCCTCAAGGAGTTTAATAATAACTGGCATTGAGAAGTGTATTATTTATAAAACCTATATGATATATCTAAAGTTCTCAAGCATTCGGCAATGCATAATGTTTATGATCAAAGTTTGTAAAAAATAAAAATGTGTATTGAATATTGCAGTTATGAAGTATATATTTCAAATAATATAACGATAAATTTATACTTTTAACATTATAATGATAAAATAATTTTTCAACTAATATGAAGAGGAATATATATTTCTTGATGAAATGTATATTTCAAGTAATGTAATGATAAACGCATTTCAGAAACTCTAACTGAAATGCCAATTATAGTAAGTTAAGAAAAGCAAGGTAACATGCATTCTCAAAAAATAACTAGATTATCTGCTACGTACAGCAAATTAGTTTGTATGCAAATCGTAGCAAATGTTCCAGCATTCGTGCCACAATTTCTATGAAATAGATAACGAATTACAATGTAAAAAGTGAGAAATTCTTGTCAAATTTCCAGACGAGTCGTACATGTGAAATCTCGTGTGGAGTAACTGCAATATGATTTCTCATGAGAATTCCGAAGATTAATACTCAGCTAGCATGGAATACAATATTGTCATATAAAAGTATAAGTGATTCCAAGAGGCGGAAATCTTTTCACAGTGCATTTTCTCGCGGTTAAGGTTAAGCCACTACAGTTCGACTGACCCTCTTAATAAACAACGCCGACAAAAGGAATTTCTACAACTCTTCGCAACACAGCCGCAATGACATCTCCAACCTTCTATTCAAAGGACGTTGCCTAAAACTGAGATTAAAAATTTCAATAAATTCATTACTAATTTAAATTCCTTCATAATTTGCACACTAATTTAAATTCTTCTTAATTACTTTTGACAATTCATCATGAACAATAGGTATGTATTTGCTTATGGATCATCGATATCTCTCAGAATTATTTCTGTTCTACACTTTCAAAAACAAGAGTTGCAGCCTTTTTAAATTTTCGTTAAATGTACATCTTTGTAACATACTTTATTATTCTCTAGATTACTAATTTATGTAGCTCTTTCTTACAAAATAGTCTAAAATACCAGATTGCTCTATCCGTTCAATTAAATTACTTAATAATTATGAAATTCATGGAAAGAATTTTTGAAGTTTGTTGTTCAACGCGCAAGTACATAGTTTCTTCATCACAATAAATATTCATTTCTTGCATATGAGTATAAAGCAGATGACTTTATAAAAAGGAGTTTGATTCCGATATTACCCATCGTGCTAAAAAAATTAGGTAATCATAACATTCAAACCAGCTAAATGAACAAATCTAAATAAAAGCATCATGAAAGTCGTAACCTTCTTAAATAATTGTTTGTTTGTGTAATGCAATGGAAATAAGAAGACAGTATTTTCTACACTGGGAGGAAAATGCCTCCGTTGAGGGCTCTCTGACTGTAACTGACTTATAATATGAGTAATCTACAGCATTTAATGGTAAAATCGCTTCATCACAGACGAATGCAAAATTGCTGTACTTACTACTGAAGAAAGACTTTACAGAAAATTCATAAATGCTTGTCTTTAAAAGAAATTAAAACTAACAGAAGGAAATCTATTCGGTTCTTGAATTATTATGAAGCAAATTACATAATTCTTTTAATTATTATACCACGAAAGTCATTAGTACAGTAACGAAAATAATTATACCATTTGCCAAATTTGCATAAACCGAGGTATATAAAAGAGGCTATGTTGAAAGCAATTTTCTGCTTATGCAAATGATAACCAACCACTTGCATTTGTGATTCTGGCAATAAGGATGTTATATACAATTATTTCGTTTACTCATCCAACTAACTTCCTGGAAGAAATGAGAATTGTCGCTATCGAAACAGTTGAACTGAACCAACTGCTGTGTCAAGGCTTCAACAAACACTCATGCATCAAGAACTACCTCGTCTGCTCTCGACATGAGGTGGAGAAAAATTTTTAACTGTTTGTGGCGCACTTTCGGCGCCAGCTCGAACAAAGCGAACAAAAACACCAAAATCACACGCTACTATTTATGGCCCAGTTGCACCTCTATTGCCCTCGGAATTGGAGGCCTCTCGTGACCCACAAATTGAGATAGCCGGTAAAAAGAAAACAACTTGCTCGAAACATTTTTCAGGTGGTCTACGACTCGTTCGAAGGTCGATTCCTTACCTCGGGGAGAAAGGAATTTTAGTTTTCACCCTCGGGAATGACGTTTTCATCCGGATGAAAGTCGTGACTTTCCTTAATTATAAAGTGCTTCCACTGCCTGAAGAGAAATTTCAGCTGCCGACTTAAAAGCAGTTTATTTGTTTATTTTAAGAGCGTCATGAGGTACATGTTTGAAGACTTTTAACAACTGGCTCATGCCTGCTATTTACGTTTGCATTAAAATCTTGATTTTAAAAGCAATATTAATAAGTGTTTTGAGTATGTAGTAGTTGATTGAAATAAATAACACTGTAAGGTCAATGAACATCCCAGTCATATATTTTATGCAACGAGAAAGATGTACTACAAAAAAGTTATGCTCTGATTATGCGCATATTATTAGTCATATTTCGTTTTTAATAATCATTTCCTGACGCTTGTTATTTCTCTCCATCAAACAGAGGAAAGAAACAAGAGATGACATACACTTTTATTGAAGTTTATGTGTTATATGTTTTTATTTTTAAAATGTAAATTAAATTCAAATATTTTTCAACAACGTGCTACTCATTATACTACTACTTAGACTTCGATTTTCATTGTATTAGTGATTTATATTGTAAAATATATAGTCAAATCTCTGTTAAATAACATTTTACTCAAGAGGTACTTTCTACTAAAAGATAGATTCTAGATCCCCGGACCTTTAAAGTAGGAGAAGAATACACTTGCATTTTGGAGAGGATTTCTGATAACGGACAAAAATACTGATCCCATAAGCTTTCGCTAAGAGTACGTTCGATTTCATTCGATAAAACATTGAATCTAGTATACTATCATAATAAGTCGATAAAAGAGGCCTGAGAAAAAAAAGCCTTTTCTTGAAAGCAGAAAGATTTAAGAAAAATTCTGGAAACTGATTCCTAAAATAAATTACAAAAATTATCTCCAGCTGGAGGAACTTTTAAATCCGCATCATCGAATCTACAATATTCCAACCTTTCCCTATTTTAACTAAAATATTATTGATTAAATCAGTCCAGAAACAGCCTTATAATTCAACTTAGAGAATGATTTCTAATATTTTCTTTTTATTAGATTACCTACTGGTAGGAAAGTTTGGTTTTAGTTGATTATGCCAAACACCACCATTATGTTTGATTAGAGCCTTCTACCTAATGGGAGGGATGCCTTTATGGAGGACAGTCTAAGAAAACTAGCTCTTATACACTGGTAAGAAAGAATTAATTCCGTAATATTTATACGGCTTTAATTCTTTGCCTAATTGCTGAGTTTTTGTTGCTTTCTCTTTTGTCAAAAAATACATCCTAAGAAGGATTCAGAAATTTAACAGGATTTAAGCATAGCTCAGGCGACATTTGCCAGCAGAACTGCGTTATAGAGCCATAGACGAATCAGAAGCAGGTCAACGACCGTCTGAAATTGCAAGATGACTAAATGTCGACAGTTTCGTTGTAGGATGATTGTGGAACCAGTCTCTAACTCAGGGGTCGCCAAAGTGGTCTATATAGACCCCTAGGGGTCTATTTAACAACAGTAGGGGACTATCTGACTCAAGGGGTCGAATAGGGGTCTATTGCGACTCGAAGGAAAAACAGTTCTTAATACGCAAATCACACATATCTAACTGCGTACGTAAAAATTTAAAATATTTTTATAATTGACTTAATATTATATTCTTCATAGAAAATAAAATAATAAATCAGAAAACAATCTGATTTATTATTGACCCTTTTTTCCTTATGTGTTTTCGTATGTATATCGTGACGATTTTAAACTGCGCTTTGTTGATTTGGAAAACATCGACATCCCTGATTGGATTATTGCGCCATTTTCTGCGCAAATTGATAACGTCGACATCAACATACAAGAGGAGCTTGCTGAACTATTGTCCGATCTTGAAGCAAAAACGCTTATTAAAAATTTGACAATACATAAATTTTGGACTAATATAAATATAAAGCAAAAATATGTGAAACTTTACGAAATGGTTCAGCCATTTATGCTGGCGTTTCCAAGTTCGTATATGGTTGAAGCCGGTTTCAGTCACGTTAATTCAATTTTAACTAAAAACAGAAATAAATTAAATGTGGAGCTTCGAGGGGATTTACGGTTAAAATTGACTAATTTCGAACCCAATATAGCGAACCTTGCCAAGAAACACCAAGCACACTCATCTCATTAAGAAGTAAAAAATCTGTAGCTACTTTACTTACTGTTTCTGATTTATTAAATATTTAGACTAATATATAGTTTTATTTTAATTACCTGAAAATTACCTTTGTGGGGGTCTATGGAGATTTCGAAAAATTATATAGGGGGCGATGATCAAAAACGTTTGGCGACCCCTGCTCTAACTAATGGTTCAGTCTCTCGAATATCTACTGAAGTAGGTCCAAGAGTTATCACTTCTGCTGATGAGAGGTATTTGTAACTTAGTGCACGTCGCGAAAGGACTGCAGCTCCATCTCAACTTAGATCCGCGCTTATTTATGCTCCAGCCACGATAGTGCGCAAAAGGCTGCTTGAGAGAGGTCTGTACTCCAGTCTACCGGCTTTGTGTGTTCCGTTTATCTCCCGCACCCGGAGGGAGCGCACTAAGACGCCGCCTCACCAAAGCAGACACCCTAGAGGAACGCACCTACTTCCTAACACAGTTCAGAAAAAAGAGAACTACCTACAAACGAAGCATACTGACTGCAAAAACTACCACTTGGACGAAATTCTGCAGCGAGAACTCTGATCCCTTCCGAATTCTCCACAAAATCTCAATAAACAATGTTTTTCGACCCAGTCAAATCTACTTGCAGCAACAAACAGCCAACTCGAACACCAGCCTTACCTCAAACACTGCTGCAATTATCTTGAGCACCGTCTTTCCCTCAGACAATCCAGCTGATGACTCACCGGAACAAATGCTTCTTAGAAACAACCACGCAGCACCGATGACCCAAGACGACATTCCCTTCACCAAGCAAGAAATCACACAAATCTATCGTACCCTGCCCAAGAAGAAAGCACCAGGGCCTGACGGCCTAGACTATAGCAACCTCAAGGTCACCTACAAATCACATCACATCTTCTTTCTACACTTCTTCAACATCCTCCTGAAACATGAGCTCTTCCCTAGTGCCTTTAAAACTGGTCAAGTAGTCTTCTTTACTAAAAAGAACAAAGATCCCCAAAGCCCAAGCTCTCTCCGACCGATCTGCCTGTTGCCGGCCTTAGGGAAGGTCTACGAAAAATTAATAGTACAAAGACTGAACTTTCATCTGCAAGACAGCCGCATCCTAAGCAGCAGGCAGTTCGGCTTTCGCTCTGGCCTCTCCACATTGCATGCTCTGGAGGAAGTTCGACGGATAATCCACCACAACAAAGAACAACAGCTTCACACGGCCTTTGTCTCAATTGACCTTCAAAGTGCTTTTGACACCCTGTGGTGGCCGGCCATTAAACAAGCTCTCCGCTCATCTCGATGCCCCCGTAACATCTATGGCATATTTGAAAGTTACCTCCAGAATCGTTTCCTCCTGGTCCCACACAACAACGGGACAACCATCAAACAGCAGGAGAGAGGATGTCCGCAAGGATCTTGCACCGGCCCAGTGCTCTTGAATCTAACTTTCAACAGCATCATCTCCACCAACTGGCCAAAGCATACACAACTAGTTGCCTATGCAGACGACGTTGCGTTTCTAATCCAGGGTCGCACCAGAAACGAATTGGAAGACAGAAGCCCACAAATATTACAAAAATTCAGCTTTCTCTGCCAAGAACTCAAATTAACTATCTCAACTGCCAAATCAACCGCTCTAATCATTCCCAAGCCAGGCACCAACCCAAGCAGAAATCCATGTATCAAACTTCAGGAGAAAAATCTAAAAATCGTCAAAGATCTCAAGTATTTAGGCTTAACATGGGACAAAGGCCTTACATGGATCCCATATCTACAGCAACTTAAACACAAGCCATTGCACGCAAGGCCCGTCAATTTCAAGGTATAAATTGGGGACGAAACCCATATATCAACAAGATTTTATACACGACAGTGATTGAACCCATAGCCCTCTACGCTGCCGCAATATGGGCGACGCCCATGCAAAGCCCGAAACTTGAAACTTAAACAACTACAGACCATCCAAACGCCCTAATGATGTGCAAAGGTTGCCACCTCTGCGGCCATCATCCTTGCAGGCATACCACCACTCTACCTTAGAGCCGAGCAAGAAGCTACAATAACCAGAGTCCTGCAACTACGCAAAGACGCCACCTTCCACGATACAACCCACAGTCCGACCTTTTATGAAAGTCCTCGCCCCACTCAACGCCCACACCCAGGCACTCAAGGTAGAAACTTCCGCATCACCATAGACAACAATAGCATTCCTAGTATTCCCAACACCACTCATGTCTACTACACCGAGGGATCCAAGATTGAAGAGGGAGTTGGAAGCGCCTACATTTGCTACCACCAAAATGATGACACATACCAGATGGAAGGCAGCACTGCGGCACTTCAATAGTGTATTCCAGGCAGAAGCCTTGGCCATCCTCAACGCCACCAACAACATACTAAATAACGGCTACCACCAAGCATGTATCTGTACAGACAGCCAATCTTCACTCCTGGCAATTCAAAACTTAAGCCACACCTCTCCAATTATCTCCGAAATCCAAAAGCTACTCTCCGTCAACCACCAGCAACACATTCAGCTCACTTGGGTCAGGGCACATGCTGGTCTCGATGGAAACGAGGCAGCAAACACCCTAGCAAAAGAAGCCGCCACCAGTTCTGAAGTTCAGCAAATCCGTATCCGTGCACCACCATCGCATCTAAAGAGGCTTCTCAAAGAAGACTTACTCAAAAATGGCAAGAGGACTGGAACGCGTGTGACACCGGACGACGGACCTACAATCTCCTACCAAAAGTCTCTCCATCACGCCTTATAGCTATACCCCAACTCATCCGGTTCATAACGGGGCATGGCCCCTATCCAGCGTATTATTATAGGCACAACATCTCCACTACAGATGCTTGCGTATGCGGCCAACTTGGATCACCAGAACACTACATCTACTCTTGTCCACTCACAGCAGACAATCACATTAAGCATCCCACTCCTCCTACAGACGCCTTTCAACGGTTCTTTATTAAAAACAAACCTTCAATCAATAAAATCTGTAAGGTCATTGACCAGCTCGCAGCTATGGGCCAAGATATATGCGACGCTGCATAATCCCACAACGCCCGCCACTCACAGAAGTCAACATGCACATCCCCCTGTGCTACTAACATGTAGCGTGCTTACATACTCAGCAACCTATGCACTCCACAAATACATATTCGCCGGGACCTCACCATGTCCCCCATACCAATGGCAGCAACACATGTTAATCCCACATCATGGCCCCTCGTCTGTAAACTCACCCCACAATGTACAATATATGTGGTCCATGAGGCCAAATATGTATCTGACATGTGGCATATGTATATTATTAATATTATTATTTTTAAGTGTGTTTATTTGTCATAAGTCTTCAGTGTTAATCAAGTGCATCTCTTCCTTTTTGTGTGTGTGTGTGTGTGTTTTCTGTAAATTTTTATGTATTTGTATTTTCATACATTTAGTACTCAGCTCTGAGCCCCTCATCTGTAAATCTGTCCCACAAGTCTCGTACCTGTAATTATGTAATTAGTCAAGCAATGTCAATAAGTCGCCCCTGTTTGGCCATGTAAACTCCTGCGCTCTGAATAAGCTCCCGGTTTGGTCTCTTGAGGCCACAGGGAGTTGTTGCCTTTAGATAGTGGAAGGCGAGGGACACATGCCTGTTTATCTCTGGTACCCATCAGGCGTCCCCGTCTTCCGTCACCTACCTACCTACCTACCCGGAGGGAGCATCTGAATCGAGCTCATGGCAAACAGGATTGAAAAATCAATGGAGGTCTGTTCTATTCACTGATAAATCCCCCATTCTTTTATAAAGTGATTCTCGACGTGTTTGCATATGGAGAGAAGCAAATATTCGATATTTTTCTTCTAACATCTGGAAGGGGATACCTATGCAGAAGGTAGCGTTCCTGTGTGGAAAAGAGTATTTTTAGGTGGGAGCACATATCTGCATGTGCTGCCAGTTGGAACTACTAATGCTCATAGCACAGAGACAACATACTGTATCCTACTGTTCGTCCGTATGCTGCCGCAGTCGGCATTCATTTGCAAGCATATAATGCCTGCCCTCGCATTGATCGCCTCTTGCACTAATTTCTAGAAGAAGAAACTGTAATCCGAATGGAATGGCCAAAACGCTTTCCCAAACTTAATCCCATGAAAATATGTGGGGCGCTCTCGGGAGGCGTGTTGCTGACCCCTAACCCCCTTCCCTAAAGCCCAGATGGGTTTAAAACTTTACGGGATCACTGGACATTGCTATAGACGCAGTTTATTTGCAACATCATAAAAAGCATGAGACATCGCTTTCAGGCCCGTATTGCTGTTCGGAGTAATCATATTCGTAAATGAGTTTTTTTTTCATTTAATTTTGATATCCGAAAATAGAAGATTTTATGTTCTTGTTGATATCACAAAACCTAAATATTGCGCATAACATTTTCTTCTATGTTTAAATTACGAGTGGTGAATATATATTATCACCAAGTGTCTTCCATTTTTCTTGTACACTTTTTGAGTCATCATCAGTTTTTCCTTTGTTGCTAAACTTTTGGGAACCAGCGCAGTTTACTAAATAATTTGAAAGATTAAACACATATTGTTATCTTACGCTATATAAATAAGCAAATGAAATCTTGTGAATGGAACGAAAAAAGATTTTGCTGCTTTCTTTAAAAAAACAGTTCCTGGATCCATTGATCAGAAATAAAAATCGAAATCTTTTTTATTCTTTTCTTTGAGGATTTATTCCGCAAATATGATCCAAGAATAGAAAAGTGTTTTTGATTCTTCTGAGAGAACTTTTGTGCATCTCACGCTATTACAGCCAGATTAGTTGAATGATAACCGATACGAAAGGTCATGTCAAATTTAGAGAAGCTAATTTTGCGGAAACTGACCATCTAGCTGCCCGTGAATTTGAACGCGTCGAAAACTGGAAGATGACCAGCTGAGCATGCCAATTTATTGAGCAATAATTTTTGGATACTGCTGTAAACAAATTTTACTTCATTACTACCTCATTAAATAATATAACAATAGCTCTGTATCTTTACGATTTACATAATGTAGTTTTAAACGTAGATGGTTCGACTATCCCTACGTTAGATTCCTTACTTCATTTCATATATATCTGCGAAATATGTGTTAATTCGGTGAAGCGATCTCTAGAAAATTAAAACCTAACTCATCACACTGATGTTGCATGGATGTGTTTGGCTTTGGATTTATGCAATGATCATTTATATGTTTATAAAAACCTTTAACTTACTTCTGTATGTCCTTTTATTCCGATTATTGCTCTATTAACATACTAAGAAAGTATTTAGAAGGACAAATATATATGCCAGTGAGCTGCATTGGAAACCGCCAAACATTGTTTTCCTTGTTTAATTGGAATCTCACGTTGTTCGTACAACATTTACTAATGGTTAAATAAATAAAAATGTAAATATTTTACTGACCCATATTATGTTTTACTATGTTTAGAATGACTGGCTTTATCCTAAATTCGTAAATACAACTTTTCTATCATTTTCAGCTAAATTATGTATTATAATGATTACTGTTCTGTTTTTTAAATCACATTTTAACTGTATCGAGACTGAAACAATACCCTGCACATCCTCGAAGACGACGCAATATAGGAAAGAAGAGTAACATGTTAAATATGCGTTACATAAGCAATTTTACGCAGAATTCTTTGATGTACATGGTTCCGTAAAAATTCTAACGGTCATAGAATTAATTTATAGCGTACGATAAGAATGTACTTAATTCACTTATCTACGTTTTGAGTTTTCTAAAAATAAAAAAAAAAAGTTCATAAAACAAAATACAATTTTTTTTTGTAACTATGAGGAGATTGTTGTAATTCAGCTGGTGCGAATGCTTATTTTTCATTAAGTAAAAATTACTTTACATTATACCAAATCTTATGCATAAAAGCAAAGCTCCGATACTAAATTTAGTTTTTAGTTCTCATTGGAATTGTCACGCAAATATAATAATTTACACAAAACAGTCTTTATCTGCAAGTCTGTGAGATATTTAAAATTTCACTGCAATTAAATTACCTAAAGTGCACCAAATTGTATTGTACTGAAATAGAAATGATCTCCTCGAAATATGTTTCTTCATATTTCATCAAAACTCAGTGTGTCCACTATCTATTATGTAAGAGACATTCATGCGTCACAAGATTTACTTGAGCAAGATGGCTACTGTCCTAGTTGAATGAAAGAAAATGAAGATTCTTCTTTCTTCTCCGGCTCACTGCCACACAAACCGTTTACGAAAGAATCAGATTCAAAATATACAACGAAGACCATTTACAAAACTATCTGAATCAAATTTTGCTTCGAATTTAATTCCATGTGACGTTTTTATGTGAAGATTTGGTAAAGGCTATTTTGTACCTCTACTCTCCGTTAATGCCCAGGATCTTCGCAACCATATCGTCATCATGTCATATCGGCATGTGTATTGGGTGAAAAGGATTATCGCATAAATTTCTGTCCTATCAAAAAGGCGGATACGTTAAGTATTAAAATATGTAAAAGAATCTTCATTGCTTATCCCTGCTTCACTGACGCCAAAATTAGCATCGCGTTGCGCAGTTTATTTGTTAGAAATTTTCAAAACGTTTCCTGGAATTCTGAATAATCCTGTACCTCTACATATAATAAAACAAAGAGTCTGTCTCTGTGTGTGTGTGTG
>KK116739.1:4307-38858 GCA_000611955.2 Stegodyphus mimosarum | reverse complement strand
CTCGAAGCGATTTTTTCGAAATTCGAATTCGAATTTTTTTTATTTTATGTTTTGTGACCAAATCGCGTCATTTTGAGACATAATGGGCTACAGGAAAGCGAGATTTCACTCTATACATTTCATTTTTACATCGTCATGAAGCGTAGACACTTAGCTATTTTACGAACTTAAAATAAGTACCCCCTCTTTTAAAGGGCGACTGGAATTTGGGGACCCAATCACCAAATTCTGGTTGTGGAGAATCATCATCCACCACCCTTTTAGTTCGAGGGCCGCTTTAGAGACATCAGGTATTTTTTGAAAGCATGAGTCATGAAAAATAAGAAATGCCTTCACCGGGACTCGAACCACGGACCTTTAGAATACGCGCCGAGCGTGCTGACCACTACACCACGAATCCATGCGAAGAAGGCGGGAAAAGTACTTCATAAGGTCACCTCAAAATTCTCTGAAATTCTTGGCGGTCACGGCTTTGAAGAGTGTCAAACAACACATCGATAACTTCTTTACGAATGAAAACCTAACAACTTTTTAAAAGGGAATTTTCCAGCTGACAGAGAGATTTTAGAACGTTATGGAACAAAGTAGTGTTTATGTACTTCATTCTTTTAGTGTTTCTTTTAGTGTTTTCTCCAGTGTTTTTCTTTTTTTCATTTGTTTGTTTTTCGTTCATACAACAGACATAAAGTACTAATGTATAAAATTAGTATACAAACATTTGCAGTATACTGTATACTTTGTTGTCTAACGAAGAGGTTGACTGCTCTGTGTAGCAAATAGTTCAGTAATCTTACTATAATCCTGATATGACCCAACTGACCGAATTTTCCCTGAAAAGTACATAATTTAGTTCGCGATTTACGGTAATATAACTTACGGACAGAGTTTTATTGTTGAGAAACAACTCCATATCATAATAAAGCTTTCACAAATCTTGTGTACAGAACGAAGCCAGCTATTCGGTTTTTAGAATAAAGCTTGATAGAAAAGCTCTTCTATGGTACCATCATTTCAAATGATAGAGTCCGAATGGAAATTTTACATCAGTCGCAATGGTGTATGGTATGCTTGAAACTGATTTGTTATAGTAACTTCACAAATCTGCAGTTCTCTGTCAAGTAGTTATTATAATACTAAATGAGCTACCAAAATCATTTCTTAAATTGCTAGTAAAGGAACTGGCAGAGAAAGAAAGGTATATTTTAACATTTTAACAAGTTTTTTCTACCTACTTCGAATTTCCTAAATTTTGTTTTCAGAATTCGTGCATTTTGCTTCTATTTCTGAGTAATAGCACTGAAGTCAGTTATGTTACATTTAGTTTCACTGAAATGCTTTATGAAACTTGATATTCAAATAACGGGAACTTTAAGATAGAGTAATACGCCGAACAAGTATTTATTTTGTTGTTTGACTTCAAATTTAACAGGAATTTTATTCAAATGATAGAACAATGGCTGAATAATGGCTATGATCAGATAATTCTGGAATTCAAAAAAGTCACATTTGTCTGCCATATCATCAGATACTAGTATTAACATAACAACCGATTTCTGATACCTGTGATCATCATTTATATAACAATCCTAAAACGTCAAGGAGCTATGTTTTTGAGAATAAGTCAGCCTAGGCTTTAGAGAAAGAACACAAATTACACCATCCAAAGGGCCTAGACATGAAGTGAAGTAGTTTCGTGAATGAAAATTTGGGAGCTGAGTCTCCAATGTCTTCGGTGTTCAGTTTCTCGAGTAACTCCGGTCACAGCAAACCTAATTTTAATTTTTACAGTGGACAGTGAATTTTTACATTTTCGGGCAAGTAACTAAATATCCTTTCGGAAGTTTTTAAAGTAGTTACTTCCTCCCAAAGCAAGGGATTTCTTCATTTCTCACATGGGATTTTTTCCTCTTAGTCTTTTTGTTACTTTAGAACACTGAATATATTTCATCAATAGCACATTTTTGCTGTTTTGTTCTGCAAAGCCAGCCATTTTACGAAAATATTGATTTTTCATCATCTTCTTTTCTTTGTACTCAGAAATTTTTGACTGCCTCTATTACTGGCAGGTTGAACTCTAGGAATTTCGTCATTTGACATGTTCTTCTCATTACAAAGTGCATTCGCCATAAGGGTCTTTTAAATGCATTTTACACCTTGGGTTTCTAAAGTCCACTTCCACGGAAATCCTTTACAACATTTCATAGGTCCGTACTTCGATCTCTCGCAGTCTGTACGGACCAGCCGTAATGGAGTCTCAGCAAATACGCAGTACTGTAGAATTTTATTTCTTATCATTTCGAGGAAATTTAATAAAATAAATTAAGAGAAATTCTAATTCTACTTCTCGAAATCTATACATTCTTGAATATTATCTGATGACATGAAAAAAATTTCTCGCCTTTATTGCTTACCTTACAACTTACAATCAATTACCTGAAATAATTTGATATACGGAAATCTTTCAGAACTCTCAAAATCTTTTTATTATACTGTGATGCAAATAGATGCATAAACGACCAGTGCTTGTACATAATTATTTTTAATATTTAGGATTTTTAACGACAAATATATTGATGTTACGGCACATGAGTAGCATAGCACTTAGTTATTAAAGGATAATTAAACTGTGCTTTCCAGATGGAAATAGAGGAAACATAAAAAACATAACTTTCAGCATCAAAAGTAAATGCTGTTATACCAACAATAAAGCTGAAGAATTGAAAGTGTTTTATGAATGGAATATGAATAAAGCAACACGCATGCCAGAGCATAAATTATTTTAAGCATGAAGTGAGAACAATAAAAAAATTTTATGTATAGCAATGGGATTCACATCTCTCGTTGTTGATTTACTTCTTATCCTTACAGATGTACGAAACAATGTTGGATCAGGATTTAGAATGCAAAATATGTAGTTAGCAACTATTTGAGAAGGTTTTTGGCATAAGGTCAAAACAGTTACTTCGCATATAAATGCTTCATTTATTACAGATTTTCTCTTTGCTTTGTGTGTAGGGTTTGCTAGTGTTAAGGGTATGGGTGTTTTACAGACGACTTTAATGCTAAATACAGGGTTATTAGCACAAACGTTTTATGAATAATATTTCGATTTCAGTGTGTTGCTTTATGTTATTATATTCAGATGAGACAACTTTTAATCTTAGGTTTCATTTGAGAATAATAGCTATAAAAATGTTACAGTTTTGGTAAACTATGCAAATATATTTAAATTAGAACACTGCATTTTTAATAAGCGCTTTATTAGTCTGAAATCGCTGGAAGCAATCATTGCTTCTCAGCAACTACTTTCTAAGCGACAACATGTTTAACTTCAGACTGAATTATTCTTAGTATTGTTAAATAATGGTTGCTGTATGTGTGGCGAGATGTTAGGCACTGAATATTCGGTTGCGAAGGCTATAAATACTGTGTTTGTACTTCTGCAAGACAAAAACTCATCTTTAACACTTTTTTGGAAACATAACGTGCTGAACGACGGTTTTCTCATAAAAATTGAAGTAAGCGACAACTGGATCTTTTATGACTTTTGGTTTGATGAATCTCTTTTGCTTCGTAGTGGCTCTATAAGCCATAATTTCCGAATATGGGTGACAAGAAATCCTAAACATGTACTTACTTAACTCTATCATACAAAAGTAAAGGTTTAGGACGGTTTAGGTTCACATCATGTGATACGATAATGCTTATTTGAGAAAATACACTGCTCAACATAGAAAATGCAAAACCAAGAAGGAGTGGCCAGAAAGTGATGAAATGTGGAAAAAAGACAGAGAGAGCAAGCAGCAGTAAGTGATCTTTATTTCAAAATGAGAGTCAGAATACAGAACGAGAACGGCGTCGGCTCAGTAGAATGTAGGCCCACGGCGGATAGCGATGCACGAAGAAACACGTCTAGGCATAGAGTCAATAAGAGTGCGGATGGTGTCCAGAGGGATGGCTCTCCATTCCCTTTTAACCATTTGCCACAGTTCGTCTTCTGAACGAGGCAGGGGCAGAGTCTGCAAACGGCGTCCAATCCTTTCTCTCACATGTTCGATTGGTGACAGGTCAGGAGAGTACGGTGGCCAGAGAAGCATCTGTGTACTTTGCAGAGCATGTTGCCAGATGCAAGTACTGTGTGGTCGGGCGTTATCCTGTTGAAAACTTGCATTAGGCAGAACCTGAAGGTAAGAGATTGCCACCGGCCCAGTACATTATCCAAGTATCGTTGGGCCGTCATAGTGCCCTGAATACGAATTAGAGGTGACCTGGAATCATAGGCAATAGCGCCCCAAACCATTATGCCACGTTGTCGCGTGGTGGGCTGTTCCACAGTTACTGCCGGATTAGATCTGTCTCCACGTCGATGCCACACACGTATGCGGCCACTATCACTGGATAAACAGAAGCGTGACTCATCTGAGAACACGACGTTTCGCCATTCTTTCATCCACATCGCTGAAATTCGGCACCATTCTAAACTTTGGCGTCTATGCTGTGGGGTCAATGGCAGTCTTCTTAACGGACGCCGTGAGTACAGGCCACGTTCAGGCAATCGACGGGAAATGGTTCTCGTCGACACGGGAACATCCAGGGTATCTTGCACATGCTGAAGAATCGCGGTACAAGTGACTCGCGGGACCACCACAGCTTGTCGGCGGATGCGTCGATCCACGCATCACTCTGCACCCCTTCTTCTTCCCACAATCCCTTGTTCCAACCATGCTCGCCATAGCCGATGCACCGTGCTCGCATTTATGTGGGTATCAGCTGCGATTTGACGTAAGGACCAACCCGCCCTTCGCAGTCCGATAACCACACCCCTCGTAAAATCGTTTATCTGCTGGAAGTGCCTTCGTTGACGGTGGCCTGGCATTCTCTCCTATTACAGGTATCCTCCGGGACAAAAACCAACTTTCTTCGATAATTCGTCTTGCAGAAATAGCGACACGAATATTGCCCATTCTGTACGTTCCTTCCCTTATATCTTACTTCACGTGCGTCGGAGAGCTGCGCATTTCACATCATTCGCATAACTCAGTGACGTGCGTCTACTCTAAAATTTGCATAAATTTCTGACCACTCCTTCTTGGTGTTACATTTTCAATGTCGAGCAGTGTATATTGTTTCTCAATTATTAAGTTTGTTATAATGATAAACAACGCTGTACTGTAATTTAGAAAATAATCTAAATATCTTATGCTCTGGAAACTATAGCAGCTCTCAAATTTGGCAGTTTGTAAGGTTAGATTATGTTATTTGAATATGGCGAGGAACATGAGGATTATTTGTCTGCAGGGATGAATAATGCTATGGTCACTTAATAAGCAATAACATAACCTAAATAATATAACCTAACGCAAAAAAAAATTAAAAGACTAGAACATCAAGAAAGAGAACGTAGAAAATTTAAATTCTTATTGAATTATTACATTATTTTCTTTACCTATGTACTTTATCTTAAGGGTAAAGATTTATATTTTTTACTTGTCAGAAAGTTGCGTTAACAGTACAGTGCTCACTTAAGCGATGTTATGGCTTCAAATTTTCTAATTAACGAAATTATATAATTTGTTTATAAAGCTGATATTAAATTAGAAGCATAGGTTTATGAAATATGTAAACTTAACGCCCATAAAGACCCTAAGACTTCATATTTTAGAAGTTTCTTTTCGAGCGGATCAATAAAAGGAAAGTATATAGACAAATACGAGAAAGCAAGTTGTTTTATTACAGAATTCTGAAAAGTCTTAAAAATGTCAATTCAATTTTCAAAATGTTAATATATTCAATTGAACGAAAGCAATCGAAAGTTTAAACCATTCAGTTACTATTTATAGATGTTGAAATGGTGGGAAAGGAGGAATTAATATGTAGTAATTTGCAAACGCACTCATATTGAATCACAATACAGACTGAGTTATAGCATCTACTTTAAGATGACCTTAAAAATTTTATAGGTTACAATTCAAATTCTTTTTTTAAAAATTTATAAAAAAATATTTAAAAATACAAGTTTTAAAAATAAATCATAAAAAATGGGTGAATTTTATTTGGAATGAACCTAAATTTCGAACTGTGTAAGAAAGAATCAAATACATTTCATAAAAAAGTGATATTAATAAATACATACCAAAGTGAATTAACATTGAGGAGCTAAAATTTTGAGAGCTAATTTTTTAAAAACTACTCTTGCGATTTTTACAAAATTTGGAAGTTCGGCATAGTTTGAGTTGTAGAATCGAAATACGGAAAGTCCGATTTTGTGTCCAAAAACCTCTATTTAAAAAATGCTATATATAAATCTAATGCATATCCTAAGTCGCGCTTTCGAGACATGAGAAACGCAATTTGAATTTCGTCAATCGGCCCAGTAGAACGGGAGATATCGAACTGTTCCTTTTTTTGTGCAGTGTACATTCTTTATTTCTACATTTATTTCATTTCTACCCGTGTTAGTTATTTCATGAACGGTACGCAAATTAGTAAATTGTGGCTTAGTGATTAGTCTCGAAATTACATTAACTCGTATTATGCTCTATTTTCAACAGTTAAACAAAGTGACCATCTGGGCCTTTCGTAGTTTTTCATCTATAACGTAAATTGGGGTTAGTTTCCATTGGAATATTCTCCATTGAGACATATGCCTGCATGAAGTTTGTGCTTATATCACCATAATTTAATGAATCAATCCAGTTTGCAGATAAGTAATGCAGTGTATATAGGGAGGAAGAAATAGTTTTAAACTGTTTAAATTTTTGAAGAATATTCCTCACGCAAGTTCACTTTTAGATTAATTTGTTCTTCAATATGAATTCACAGCATATAGTATGTTATGATTTGTGTTGAAAAACTGTCTAAGAACATTGCGAACTTAAGCAGCAAGGCAAGCTTAAGACGCAGTTTTACTAGCTCTGTTATGCAAATAGTAGATTATATCTATCACTGACTGATTGGTGTTTTCCATATTCTGTGCAATACTTGTAAGGAAAATCTACTAAACCTCAACTCTCAATTTTTTTAAGAAAATATATATATTAATTTATTTATCTAGAAGTATATAATAATAAAAACGTTTATAAATAATTTTGCAATAAATGTTATACGTATAGTTTTTAGTCACCAGGAGACGAAGTTAATAGCGAAATTGATCGCTAATATTGAACTTTATAATTAAATTTAAAATTTCGTGAAACTTTCAAAATAGCACTGCATCGTTAAATATGGTTAGATTTTCATATTTTCAATTTCCTGTTTATATTGATTTATCAGTTAATTATTTCAATATTATATACTTTTAAGAGAACAAAAGTTTTCCAGGTCTTTGTGTGTTATTTTATTTCCAATAATTTCAATGTTCTATGGAGAATGTTTCTTTATATTTTCTATAAAATTACGATCTCATCTATTTCAGACTGATTTGGAAGTGGAAATGTAGTTGTTTCTACATCATGGAAATGATTACACACTTAACAGAAAAATACCTTTAGAGAATAAACAAAAATAAATAAACAAAATATTTGCAGCTAACAAAGTCGAAACTTCTCTCATTTTTTTCCGTATTTTAAAAGTCCTTTTCGATAACTTCAGGTCAGGAAAATATTCCCGCAAATTTTCGTCTTGCAAAATATTGAAACTGTCCGTTGAAGTTTATTATAATATAAATCTTTAACTTTTATTTGTGTTACATTACACATACTTACTTAAATGTAAACTGGTTTCACTATTTTGATAAATATTTCTTTTCTGAAAGTTGCAAATAACTTGCTTTCAACTCGCAGTCGAGTTTAATCTAAAAATTACCTGGTTATTGGATTCAGCTTTTAATACAAACTATGTCTTTATTTGAAGGTATAAAGACATATAATGTGGTCTGTATGTTATATAAAGATTACGCAGCCAGCATTTTAAATTAGAAGACTTTACGCAGCAGAATATTAAACTGAAAAATCCCATTTGAAAGTTTTTATCACAATATGAAGTTCCATAAAGAAACTACTGTTGGGAAAGTGACAGGAGAAGTCCTATCCACATTAATCGAAGAGAATAGCTCTGAAAATAAATTAGAAAATATATTTGAATGTGAATTCATACTCGTTTCGTCAAATAATCAATCTGAAGAAACCCAAAACCATATCACATATCATCAACTTATGTATCACGGAATTATAAGGCAAATGCTATAAAATTATAATGTAAGGAAGAAAAAAGAAATTAGCTTGCAGTGTGTCTAAAACGAATTTAGGCAGGTATAAAAGTTGCAGATATCATATTTTTGACAAAAAGAGCTCCAAATTTCTGATGATCAGTAATAATAATAAAGAAAGGAAGACCTTCTAATAGAAGCTGGTTGTCATTCCATTACACCTGGCGGAAAAGCACGAAAATTCCTCAGCAAGCAGCACAGTTCAGTGTGATTTGAACGTATCTCAAATTACCTGTTTTCAACGATTTTGCAACTTAGTCCACAGTAGCCTTGCGATTCTCTGTTGCAGTTATCTCTTTGCTCATTTTTTACTGCACCTCATCTGTGTTCTACATTCAATCTATGATCAGCGTATATAGTAGCACGTATAGCTATTTTTGCCTTGTTGAAATGATAACAGTATGAGATATTTTTCAATAGCAAAATGGCTTCCATAATTTCTTGTATTACGATCTAATTTCTCAATGATTAAATTTCTGTCATTCTACTTAATATTTCATGTTACGTTACTGTGATTTGACAGCCAAAATAAGATCTTTTGCTTTTTTAACTCTTCACTTATTACTTTATATTTCGTTGCTTGAACCAATTAACTTAGCGATTTTCAAATTTTAAAAACTGCGTATTGAAAATTTTGAAACCGCCAAAGCGCTACATCGTCAAATCCCTTTGCTGTTTTGACAGTTTTTAGCCACCTGTATATTATAGAAGAGTAACACTTAATTTTTAATACTACATATAAGTATATTTTAATACTTAATACTACATATGCCTGTTATAGATGAATAGATTTACATAAATTTTTTAGAAATATTGGGGACTCAATATTGGAAGACCTTCCTCGTTATTGGAAGCTTTAAATGCTTTTCTAAGCAGTTTCTTTAAAAATTTCTTTCCCGCTGCATAATTTTAATACCACAATTAATATTTTTATTAAACATTTAGATCTGGAAAGGATAAAAATTAGAAGTAAAATAGTTAAAAATTTATACTTTGTGTTTGTAATAAATTGCATGCATACCATTCCGATGATAGGTTGATAAGATTTACATATTTTATCAAATGAAATACTTTAGAGATATGGAACTTTCCACAAAGATAGTCCTACAACTCTTCACAGTTTCAAAGAATACAATCAGTAGTTACATATCAAACTACCGATCGGCGGCATTTATTAAAAAATTTAGTGTACAGAATTTACATAATGATAAATACAATAAGAGTGCCGATATTACAGTAGCAATTCAGATTATGTGTTACATACATTTTTTAAAAAAATTTTGCTAAATTCCTAAATACAAATAAAAATGATGAAACATAAATACGTAAGTAAATACTTAAGTAGATCATCACAAATTATCGAAATGATCTACATAATGTATGAGACTAGTAGGAGCTGAGAATATAAGTTTTGTAAAGAGTTTAAAAAAAGTTATAGTTTTTGATTAGAGAGTTTTTGAATGAATTATGATGGCTTGAATGAACAGTTCTTTGAAGTTCTTGATAGAGAGTTTTTCTTGAGTAAAAATCTTGACTAATAATCTTGAATTTAAGACTTGATTAATATAATAAGGAGATGGAGTTAGAAAATTTTCTTAAATTCTAGATTGACCATGGGAGATCTTGGAGATGTGCTTAAATAAAGATGGCCTTGAGTGAAAGTATGGAAATATATTTTTAAGAAGTAAGTAATTAAAATGAGGTAGCAAAAAGCATGGCATATTAAGTAAGGTAAATGAACATAGATAATATGATTTCAAGTTCCTTTAAGATTATCGATGTTTGCGGAGATATAATTTATTATATTTTGAAGTTGATTTCTTAGAATATTACTTTTTAATAATTGTTGAAACCATATTTGAGCAGAAGTTAATTTGTATGCTTAAAGGTGATAATCTTTGGTAAGGTTGCAGTGAAAGATATAATGATCTATTGAGGCTTTATTCCCACAGATGATTAATCACATTACGGTGATTCTGCAGGTGATTACGCACAAGTGATTACAGTCAGGTAATGATCCCACAGGTGATTACGCACAAGTGATTACAGTCAGGTAATGATCCCACAGATGATTACATACATTACTGTGATATAGGACCGGACCAAAATGACGCCATATGGTCACCACCTTTGACGACTTTTGGAGATTTCTTACTTAGATGACAAAAATTAGTCGCCAAAATCGTTGCCAGCTTGGCAATATATCGCCAAATTACAGAGATACCCATTTACTCAATGTTAAATGGACGTGTCCCAATATTCTTACTTCTCGGGCGAAGCTTTTCTCTCTAGATTTTTTATTTTACATTATGCAGGAAAAATACAACAATTTCACATATAATTGCATTAAAATCATCTATCTATATACAATATTTGTAACACTACGATGAAAGAATTATCCAAAAGCTGAGCAAAATAAATGGGACCATTTTCCTCAGAAATTTAATATGAAGTAAAAATTACTTGTACCACTGTAATTAATATCTACATCACTATTGCAGGTTGCTTTAGGCACTAACTGGGAAAAAGATTAGCTAAATTGCGAATCTTTATAAATGCTTTTTTTCTAATTCTATATTTTTATACAAATCATTGACTGAGTGCCGCTTTTGTGGTTGTTTGAAACTGTAATTACTTTACTTATTTTCCGCAACAGATAGAATTCTAGACATCAGTATGTGTTTAAATATTGTTTCATATCTATTTGAAGATAATTCATTTGTTCTTAATACCTGGTGTATATGTTTCACATAGTCTTTTATTCGAATACTGCATCATCACTTACACTTTAAAATAAGAAAAGATAGTGCTAAAGATCTTGAAACAGTCCTTCCAGTCAGAAATTTTCTAAAATGAGAGATTTTAGGCGATGTGTATGATAATTCAAAATTATTTACGGGTATTTTGATTCACCTAGATAACGACTAATTATATGAAAGTTCACCTGAAACAATAAAATTCTGCAAACCGAACTTTAGCTCTGGCCTGTACTATAAATAGGACCTAACTGCCCGTACAGCTTATAAATAGGAATTCACCTTTAAAATTGTCAAAAAAATTTACTTTATAAAATCTAAAAATATTTATATATATTAATTCTTCTGACTTCTGATTTTTTACATATTTATAGGAAATTTTGAAATTTCGTTCCTTTTGAGTCTTTGTGGATTTGGTTCTAAATTCCTTACTTTTTGTAGTTATACATATATATGTATATAACTAAAGATAAATATAAATGTAATTTAGAAACATAGTGAAAGTCGTAAAAATCATTTGTAGTAGCCTATCAATTTTCCGGAAAACACGATGTAATATGAATGACAAAGGACGATGTAATATGAGTGAGTTGATTTTACAAATGATTTTTACGATTTTCACTAGGTTTCTAACTTAAATTTCTATTTCTCTTTAGTTATAAAATCTGTAGCTTCAAGCACTCTTTTTGACCAGTTTGGTCATACGTTTTTGAAATTCTAAGATACTTTTTTTTTACTTACATATATATAAGTAATGATATACAACATATAAAAGTAAACGGTTAAAAATATAAATTTTTATATTTTCTTAAAGCAGTAGTTATTTTTACATAGGACTTCACATTAAATGCCAAGTTATCAGGGGGCCTTCAAGAGAGTGTCCAAACTATGCTTGTTATCTCAAAGAACACCTGTGTCCTTGAGACACGGGCATCAGGGACGAAGATGAACAAGCTCTTCCCTACTTTCCCTCTCTTTTGGGTGGGTAATGTGAATTCTTCCGTGACCGAGGTTAAATTTCAGAAAATGCTTTCAAGCCGAGGGCGCGCCTTGATGTTTCACGCGACGACAGCTACCTAATAGTTCTTAAATATAGTATTTACGAAATGGCAGTTTGCCTCGCTTTAAAACAATGCTTGCCAATATTTTAAAAAATAGAACCTTCAAAATCACAATGAATGATGACCAGATTTTCTTCCTTCGTGAGAGGAAAAAAACTTGAATTTAGTTTAATGATGTTTTCATGTTAAGTCCTGTTGTCACAAAGATTCTGCTTAAGTTATTATTCCTCCTAACTTCGAGTAGTTTAGTGCATGATAATTTAACATAATACTGTGTCATATGATATCCTATTTTTGTTTCATTTGCAGGACTTAAATTCAACCAGAATCCAGTTTTCACTTTACCGAAGTCTCAAATAAACGAAATCCTGAACTTTGTTTTAGAACTGAATGTGTTATTAATGCAATACTTTCTTTTCATTTAATAAAACTCTTACTGGTATTAGATACTGAATGCACACCTCATTTTCCACAGGAAAAACAAAATACGCGCGAAAGCTTGAGCTGATGAGAAAGATCTCCATGTTGAAATGTGATCTCATCAGGAAGAGGGATTTTTATGAGCTGTAGCCGTCTAATCATAAAGGCTTTAAATGAATTAGAACTTAAAATAAAGGTGCACTTCAATCTAAATACAAAGAAACCAATTCAAAATGCTTACATGTCTTATTGCTATTAATTTACTCATCTTTCGTTTGTTATTCGAAGGTTATTAATTGATTTAATTTTTATGTTGTTTGTTGTTCAAAGATTGTTGTTTTTTGATTATTAATTAATTTAAATTTAAAAATGCTGTATTATTAATTAGTTATTAATTTACGTACTTACTGTTTATTTTATTATTTAATCAAATATTTATAAAATTTTAATTTGTTATTTATCCGTTTTTTATTAATTTATTATTTTTTCTCTTTTCATTTTACTTAATTTTAATTATACATTATTTATTATTTTATTTATTTAATACTGCTTAGTGTTTGTTCCTGAGGTTTCGGTACTTTAAAAACATTTTAATCTTAAAAGTTAAATCCTGTTTGACTTATAGTTGGATGCAGCAGAAAAAAATAATTCTGTAATTATAGATGTATTCACACATTAACCATGTTAGCTAATAAAAGCTTTGTAATCGTTGATGTCGTTTTTAATTTGATATGATTGTTTAATTATGTCCAGTTACTCAAAGCAAATAAATATGTAGGTAGATATCTATATATAGATATCTCTCGAATACGCTCCGAATATCTGTTAGACAACTGAAAGTTTTCTTGGCGCAAAACAGTACCGGAAGAAATAAATTAGGTCACATTTTAATTATTGCTTAGTTGTTGTTGGTTGCTACATGTTCTATGAAGACATGCTATATGTTCTATGTAGACAGCTTTCTACCATAACATTAGTCAAATAAATTTTATTAAAAAATTAGTTTAAAATTTCCGAGCGCTTCTCTCACGGCAGAAAATAGAAGATAAAATGATGGCAATGGACATCGATAAGACATTGTCCCTCACCAGGTTTCTTTTATGTATATTTCAAATTAACAGAGTAATTGTTCGGATTAAAAATAGTAAGTCTATATGCTTTCTATGAGTAAATATGAGTCACAATTTGTTAATTATGAATAACAATAATATTATCAAAAAAACAATCTGCTTCCATGTGGTTGTTTCATTTTCATGTTTAAATAGCAGTGTTATAATTATTTATACACTTCATATGCCTTCCTGGAGGGAAAAAAAAGAAAGAACAAAATCATATCTCGGACATCTATTAATGAAACATAAGTTTAACTGTAATTTCATTTCTTTTCCCTTCATCTTTGCATATGTATGGTACGCATCGTTCTTTTCGAAGATTTTTACTAATTCTTCGGTAATTTCACTAATTCTTTGATTGAAAAAGATTTTGTTCTTTTTTATTTCAATGTATAACTTTTTTGTTCACACATATAGGTTTTATAAATTGAAATAAAAATTATGATGTAGAGACATTAGGTATTTTCTGAAAGCAGGAGAGATAAAAAAGGAGCAATGCCCTCGCCGGGACGCGAACCGCGGACCTCTCGAATACGCGTCGAGTGTGCTGATTACTATTCCACGAAGACATGCTGAGAAAGCGAGAGAAATACCTTATATACCCCCCTTTTAAAGGCTGACTGGGGATTAGGGGACCCAACGCCAAATCCGGTGAAGAACTTCTTGTGCCACTGTAGGGACATCAGATTTCTGAAAGCAGAAGTGATGAAAAATGAGCAATGCCCTCGCCTGGACTCGAACCAGGGACCCCTCGAATGCGCGCCGAGTGTGCTGACCCCTACACCACCAAGTCATGCTAAGAAGGCTGGAGAAATACCTTATAATGGTTGTCTTGGTATAAGTGCGATATCATTCCCTTTTAATTTTACAATGGCTGGAGCAGCAAATTATTACGAGACTTACTTTGTATTGTTTCATTACGGAGAAAAGTCTGCAATAGTTATGCTGTTATTCATTTTATTAGATCCTACTGGGCAAAGTTACAGTGAAAAAAGAAAATCTCCAGGTTGTGGTCATTGTGGTGTGTTCTTTTAGAAACTGTATCATGAATGAGTAACTTTCATAGCGAAAATCTTCCGCTTTACGTCATGTGGAAAGTCTTGTTCCTTATTGTTAGAAGCATTTTTTACCCGTTTTTCCTCAGGCGCCCCCACGGAAATCCGTTTACGGCGGAACCTTTCGCGGGGGATTCCCTTCTTTCTTACTACCGGAGTCTTACAGTATGAGTTTAATTGCTTTACTCTCAGAAATAGTGAAAAGGAAGTGATCATCTTAGAACGTTCAGAAATATAGGTCAGACACTGTTTTGCCATCTCTCCTACGGAGCAATGAAACAAAGAAAGTACGGACATGTGCGATTAACGTTGGTGTTGTTATTTAAAAGTAGCGCTGAAAGTAAAAGTGTTTTGCTTGCTCTTCCGCTAAATTTACATATTTGCGAAAACAACAGTCATTTTGCACAAAGAACTCTTCCTTTATTAATTGCATAACTGCATAAATATAATAAAGAAATAATAGTGAAAATTGAGTAAGAAATCTGATGATATGCAATAGGTATTCATTTTCTTCACCGATAATTTCAATTTTGCGTTAAGCAGTTATTGATTTTGAAATGTATTCTTCATTCTTTTGTCGTCTTTTTGCAATAGGCTTTTCTTTGCATCAGTTATTTTGTTTCTGACATATTGCACTTCCAGGTCTATTTTGACACTACATTTTTCTTCGATCTAGCAAGGAATGCAGTAATTTTATTACCATAATTATTTTTATCTTTGACTTCTTTAATTTAAGTTGCGATTAAATTTAATTCTTTCCTACCACTGAGTTACATTTAAAATCGAATTTCTTTTTTGTTTTGATTTTTAACTTACCTCTGCATCCCTGATTGAAAATGATTTAACCATATAAAATGTTTCTTTATTTTTTTAATGAAGTTCAGTTTTTCTTGTGATAGTTTTGTTTTTTTGTTTAGTAGTCAGATATCTATAGCATTTCCATCGCAGTTTTTCTTTCTACCAGTAGGTACTTTTCACTTAGTTCTATTATAGAGTGGGATATTTTCTGGTAGCATAAATTGGTATCAAACTCCTAACAAATTTGGAGCGAATTATTGTTGTGTTTAAAGTTAACGCCAGAGTCTTGGGAAAATTTTAAAATAACCTTTTTATTATATGAGAACTTGAACATAAACGCTCAGCTTTTGCTTACAAATTAGCCAACCGTTTGTGGCGATGTAAATTAAAGTAACAGTCAATTTCAAATTTAAAACTAAGGTTACACAACTAATTTAACTCGAAGTTGACTCAAACTTTCTATTCTGCATAACAATTTAAATGTCAGCAACCACAACCCATTAAAAGATATAAACAAATATAAAAATAAAGAATATAAAAAACGTATAAACGAAATAATACGTAATAAATGTTTACTTAAGCTGGCTCAGATAGTTTTAAAATCCTCTCTCTTTAGAATTCCAAAAATACGCAATAAATACTAGTTTTATGCTCTACGACCTTGTAACGGAAATAAAAGAAACCGAAATAAGCTATCAAAGTGCTCAAAATATCATTTTAGTTTGTTGATTTAATAGAGTTGGACTTTCTTTGGGAGTATAAACTAGCATCAAATCCCTAACAAACGTTATCGCTATGTCCGAAATGAAATTACAGAGTCTTGAAAAGGTTGAAAACAAATTTTTTTATTTAAATCAGAGCTAGAAAATAAAATGCACATTTCGCGCTTGCATAATTAGCCACCACTTTTAGTCATGCAACTTAAAGTAACAGTCAAATTCGAAATTTAAAATGTAAGCTAGTAGTTAACTCTAAGTTGGCCTAGAACTTCAATAGACGTAACAATTTAAATTACGGTAGCTGTAACGCAAAGCCGAAAAATTATTATTATTATATTAGTTTTGTCTTAAACTCGATTTTAAAATTTGTGCTTGTGGGATTTTTCTATCAAAAAAGATAGAGATGTGAAATGTCGGCAGGAATACATTATTGTGTAGCAACATCGCTAAAGAAACAAAGTTCAAATTCTTTCTCAAAGCGATTGGTACGAAATTTCCATCACAACAAAAACAAAAACCCGTTTCTGACTAGTTTTACTGACTGCCTTTTGGAATCAATATATAGTTGAAAATGTAGAATACGAACATAATAATGTGTGCAATATGTAGTTTTTTACAATAAAAGTAATTCTATTTTTCTTCCTTAAAATTCCCCAAACTGTACCTAGGTGGTTGCGATAATACGTTAGTAGCCTATTTTCGTTTTTACTTTTAAAAATAAACACCCCAAAAATAGTATTTTAAAACAGATCATATTGTATAATAAGATATACTTTTTCTCGTCGCAATTAGATAAAAAGCTAAAATACTATTTTATATAAAGAAATATAGTGATGCCAAATTAAATTAAAAACATTTTACGAAATTCTCTCTCTCCTAAGGGCATGCCTTCGTGGTGTAATTGTAAGCATGTTCGACTGTTAATCGGGAGATCCGGAGTTCGAATCCTGGCGAGGATATTTTTCATGCTTCTTGCTTCGAAAAACCTAATGACTCTATAATAGTTTCTACTGAAATTTAAGTGTTAAGTTGCATAATTACAAGATGTCGTATTCCTTATGGGTAGTTGGTAGGATAGTTTATGAAATTTCAACAGATATTTCTATCAGTATATGCCAATAAAAATGAAACTGAAAAAAAAAAAAGCAGGTAAAGCATGAAACATGTTTACTAGGTTTATAGTTAAAAAAGTTTAGGATTTATTTTAAGTAATCCTTTTTTACTGCACATAACAGTACACAAGCTGAATAACTGTAAATGAGACAAATTTTCTATTTTAATCGCATTTTTCATCCGAAGTTTAAAATGAGTTATTTATGTTAAACGTATATCGTCATTATTATCTGACCAGTATGCGCTGATGGTAGAGAAACGCATTTTTGTTTTAAACTACGGTGATGATCTGGGTGTTGACTAATGATCGAAATTTCGCTGTATGTCAATGTTTTCTATAAAATATATGTGAAGTCATTTCACTGATTTCTTTTGTAGTTGAAACATAACTACTCATACTATTACGATACGATAAAAACTTTTCTTCTCAAGCTATGTTATAGAATTTAGATTTCCTTGTTAATCCAAATGAAATACGAATATCCGACTGAACGATAAACTTTCATTCTTTACAATGACAAAGGGAGTTCACATGTATCATTAACTAACAAGGAAATGTTTAAAAAGACGTGGCCTGAAAAGCTAATGCTAACTGAAACTTAATATATTAAAGAAATTTATTAGGTTTAAAACTTACGATAAGCATCTGCTTTGTTATGTAGTCATGTGGATTTTATAAGGTTAATAAAAGTGATGTTTTTTCTCTAAAATGCTCTTCTGAAAACTATATCAGTGTCGTATGCGGAACTTAATATTTGAAAAACGCATTAAAGTTTAAGTTATTGCTAGATAATTTATCACGTCCTTCAACGTTCAAGGAAAATACTGTATTTATTTGACTTTTATCTCAGAATATGGCATTAGATTATTTTCTAGTAAAATGCGTTCAGCTGATTAAGTAAAGCCTTTTTCTTCTTAATTATTGCATTTCGCGTACAGCAATTTAAAAAATGCAGTTCTGGTATATATGCAACACCATCTTGTATTTGTTTCAGTAGAATAATTAAAAATTTTAAGATATTACTTTATATTATTGCTTACCCAGAAAGTATGAAATTAGGTAAAGCTGGTCAGTAAATGGACAGATTTGAATCAGATGTTGAAGAATTTTGAGACACAATGGCATCTAAAATTTATCCAACTGAGAGCTGTTTAGAGGGACTGTTAGAAGCGAAGGGGAACGATATCATAGGATTAAATTCTTTAAAAAGGGGAGTAAATTTTTAAATTGAAACAAATCCTTCTGCCATTACTAATGCTCAAGATCTCAGTTTACCGACATAACTACTTATACTATACGACATAACTACTACTCATATCTGCATTTTTGAATTCTACATAACACTGAGTACATTATTCGAACACTACACACATTCCGTACACACAAATAAGTATCTCTAGCATGATTTCTCTCATACGAGAACATTGAAAATTGAAAAACTCTGAAACTGCCTCTATTTTTCTTTCACCTTACAGGGGGGATCCCTATATTACCTCTCTGCGTGCCTTTGTGGTGTAACTGCAAGCACGTCCAACGCGTAATCGGGAGTTCCGGAGTTCAAATCCTGGTAAGAGCATTACGGATTTCTTAAGTCTCCGGACATCAAAAAATTATTTAAGAAATATTATCCTGAAGTTATGGAGAAGAACGTGCCGGATCTTCTCAAGCCACGCTGATTTTTCTATACTATATTTAGTGACATGTGCTTTCTGTGAGCTTCTAAGATTAAAAGGCATTTATACGGGTAGAAATTCTCAGTACCACATCCGCTAAATCCACTAAAAATTATAACACAAAATACACTATTTCATGTTTTTAAATTGCTTATAAAATGCTGTGGAAGCTGCAGTTTAATGTAGAGGACTTAAATTTGGGAAAGAAAAAAATACAATGCTAATTGTCATCCGATTCTGAATAAGCGAATGAGTTTTGAAACTTTTCAGTCAACCTACATAGAAGATGAACTAACCAACTCCTTTTTTTTTCAAACTAGCTTTAAAAGAATAAATGACTTTTAAGGATTCTGTCGTAACTGGAAGCTAAATTTCTAAAGACAGAGAGTGAGTTATTCTTACGTCTTAAACAAGTAGCAAATACTGAAGAAGTTTAAAATAATCTTTTTAGTCTGAAGTTGAATGGAATAAGCCCAACTTATGCTACAGATGACACTTGCACTACTTGTGGGTATTTAAATTAACATAAAAAAAGTTAAATGCAAACATAGATAACGTAGTCTAAGGCTAGACTTGAAATAGTTTACTTAAGCTGGCTCAGATAATTCCCGGTGCGTATTTTAAAACATCGGACAGCAAGACGCTAAGGCCAAAGTATATTTCTAATCAGAGCTGGCGAGAGTAAATAACAGCAAGACGCGGGGGCTAGAAGCTCTAATCTTTAAAAGCCCTAAGCTGAAATACATAGAACTTAATTCGCATTCTTGTGAGGAATACGTAATGGAGAAGTTATAGTAAAGATTTAAATCATAATAACTGATTAATTAACAAAAAAAAACTTAAACCAAAACCACTGTTGACTGCATAATAAATTAAGTTAAAAGACTTTCAATTATCATTATTATGGATATCTTCTATGTTGTTCCGAAACGATGCATGGTTTTATGCAACATTTGAAAATTGATGCATTCAGTCCAATGCTAATATCCAAGAATTTAAATCTTCCACATTATACACATATTTCCTGGACTTAACAATGAAAGAAGATATTCCAAAACTTTCGTTTTCAGGAGCAATGATTCTAAATGCATGACTTGAACAAAATTCAGCTAGCGTTACGCTTCTTCTCCTACGCATCTCCCGAAAAAAAAAAAAAACTATAAGCAAACGAGAAAGTACCGAATGGCAACCTTAATACCAAATCAGAGGAGGTCAGTAGGCTGACTTCTATAAAAGCCCGTGCCTTCCTCATGGGCGCATTCAGACGAAGAAGCACCAGTGGTTAGAAGACGAGTTTCTACCCAGGTAAGTGGCAACAGATTACTACTCTTGATAGAGATCAATTATTATGTGAGTTCTTTCTCCACAGTACTGAGGGCATATGTTAGGCAGATTTTGTTTACTTCAAATGGGATTTATTTTTTGTTCTTAATTGGCTATTTATTTGATTGAATCATTGAGGATTTAAATTGGCTTAGTGTATTTAGGATTTCACTTTCATCGAAATGAAAGAAATGGGAGAATAAGCGTAGTTATATAAAATTAGTAAGAATAATTCTGTATGTTTTTTTCTTCTCTAAATAGGTTTTCAACTTTTTTTTTCGATTTTACCATTATTTTTCTATTGCGCTGTAATATTTCAGGAATAACAGGTTCAAAACTACTACATTTACACAGTTGTATTACTTTAACAAATACTAATTAAGGAGCTGATATCTTTTCTGAGTTGCATTAAGATTCCTTTGAATGAAAAGTGCTATTTTATTTTCTATTCCTTTAAAAATCTTTTAGTGAATTGTATCGTTACCGATATTGATATATGAAGATATATGAATATTATATCGATATAGGAAGTACCATTCAATTACAAAATATAAATTTCATTAGTTTTATGGTTTTCATTAGTTTTTAATTAATTCTACTTTAAAGATTTAATATTAAAATGTTTTGCATTTTATTAATATATAAACAATTTGCATAATTTTATTGTTACTGAACAAAAATACTGTGCATATAACTAGAGTGTTAATTTGAATAAATGGTATTATATTACAAACAACAATACGTTGTCTCTGCAGCATGATTAGAGAATTAAAGAAACCCTTACAAAACTCTGCTTTCCTATTATAGGTTTCCTTATAACGTGGCTAAAAATGTACCTAAGTTGTCATATAAAATGACTTAATTCAAAGCTAACTGTGGCAATGAAATAAAAGAAAACAGCCAAACATATTTTAATATATTTACAAGAATTAAATATGTTTGCATCAATATGAAATAAAATATTTTTTTAATTTATAACTGATCTTTTATTGTTTGAAGACTGTAAACATTTGGATGTAATTTTGAAGAAAATAACATTTAAAACGATCGGTAGACTGGTTAGAATGCTTAATTTATCTTTCAGTTTTACGGTTCAAAACTGTACGTTAAAACGTATCCAAAAGAATCAATTTCTGTTTTCTAAATGCAAATTATTCTTCGACTAAAAGTAAAGCAGAATTTAAGGCATAATTTCACAGATCCTTAATTCCTAATGCAGTATATACGTTGTGTTTGAACATATACGTGGTGATTTTAGACTTACACGTTTAAATACTGAATCTTGAATATGAAATATCAATTAAAAATATTTTCAAAATATGATAGAGAATTTTATAAACATAGTTTAAGTAATGCAGGTGGAAGAAATCGGGAATAAAAAATTTAGTATCCCTTATGTGTAGAGAAAAATATCTAATCAATGAAGTATAATATTTGTTGTGCTTCGATATGTCCAACGGAAAAATTCCCATACACTTTACCCACAATTCACTTTTTCATGGGAATAGAATAGAATAGATTTAAAAACTAGAATCATTTTCCAGTGCATACTACCAAATGAATCAAAATAACTTTTACTTCGATTTGATGGTTTGGTTTGGTATATTTGTTTACAGCAAAGCGCACAGGGGCTATCTGCCTAAGGTAAGGATTGCTTCGTGGGGGACTTTCTAAGAGAAAGTGGCTCATATAGATGTTGCACGTGGGGAAAACCACGAAAATGCCCAATGCAGGGAACCCATTTACCAGGATTCGAATCTCGAACTGAACTACCAATGTTCAGCGACTTTACCGCTCGGCCGCTGGTTGGCCCGTTTCGATTTGAAGGGTAACTACAAAACCAAACTGGGTTATTGACATCGTAGTGGGTAAATGAATTCTCGCTATCCATATAGTGGCCAGCCTTGTAATTATTAATTATAAATATCTGGGGGAATTTTACATATAAGTGTCTGAACACTTGGTAACACTTAGTAGTTCAATTGGTAAGGTACTCTATGTTAATTAACCAGTTGATCTTTACTGCGACTTTTTCTTTCCGTATTCCTTACCAGAATGCAAATTAGGTTTAAGTACAAATAAACTGAGGAGTTTTTAATCTTTAAGACAAAGAGCTTTTGGCACTCGCCTAGGGCTGTAAAAATTTGCCAAATCTATTTAAAAGTAATTATTCTGGCTTTGGCATTTTTAACTGCCTTTCATGTTACCATATTTAACAAAAAGGTTATTTAAACCCTCCTCAAGTCTTTGTCCGTATTTCAGACAAAGAAATAAATTGTTAACCTGCCTATTCGGGTTGCAGAACTTAAATTCAGTTTCCAGGTCAATTGCGACTTTACAGACTTAGTAAGCACAATGAATCGTTTACTAATTGCGCTTTTTGCTCTCGCCAGTTCTAAAACTACTTTTATAAAATTTCTAACTTGTTATAAGAAACTTTTATTTAGAAGAATATACTTAAAATCAGTATTCAAGGAACTTCCTCAAAGAGACACCATATTTTTGAGGCACTGCAGAAACATATAAAAACGCTCACAAACGAAAATAATTTTTTTTCGAAAATGCATTGAGTTGATACCGTGACTGAAAACTCCTCAGATGGTGAGGATATTTTATCTGAAATCACCCGCTCCCATTTAATGGATATTAAAGAAGATAAATATAATAATTAGGGTGTATCACTTAAAAATAATGTATAACAAATCGTGGGTACTCTTCATAAACTTAACTTATAGTAAAAGGAAAATATCACAGTTTGAATAACTTTGAAACCAAACATTGCTTTTGCATTAGTTCTTTGCTACAAAAACTGCAGAAATTCACCTTTAAATCTCCAAATCTAAACAATGAAATGTTCAGATATTATATAACAAAATTATTTAATAGTGTATTTTTTGTTATTCATCATATCTTCATAATTATTAAACAGCATATCGGCAGTTATACATAAATAATATTTCTAATAGCAATGTATTTTCGAACGGGAAAACTAATCGTTATCTTGGTCAAAGAAATACTTAATTTTGTGAAATATAAAGTCAGAATGTTTCCCGTCTCTTATGCAACACACGGAACAAAAGTGATCCCCTTAATCTTCAGCTTATTAAGTCACTAGATATCAACCTACCTGGCCTCGGGGCAGATGAAAGGAATTTTTCCTTGAAAGGGCAGGGTCGTGGCCTAGGTTGCTTTAGAAATTAGGTCACAATTTCAGATTTGTAACTTCGCAGCTATTCATACGAAATTAGAAGTGATTCACATACCCTTAACAGCTCCTGGGACAGCCTAATTAACATGTAGGGCCACTTGTGTTCAGGCGGGTGCGTTGCTTTTCACAAACTAACAAATCTTAACGTTTTCCACTTTTAAGAAAGATACACATATTCTTACATTATAAGAGAATTATATATACTTTCTTAAAACATTCACAGAAGTGAAACTACGTTTCAGTTCTGTTAGCTTCAAATACTTTAAGCCTACAAAGATCAGTTATAAATCCTTCGTCCTAGTGTAGCCATAGATAAAATACAAAATACATAAAATCACGTAATAAAAGTTACAGACACAAAATTAAAATATAAAATGCCTATGAAGTAGTTAAGTTTGATACATAGAAATAACTACAGATTCATCCAATAACTAAGTTTTCGTCTGGAAAATGTTACCTGCAAACCTGAAGATCTCTCTTGTCGTCCAATTTCGTGTCTTCAGTGAGTGTTTGAAAAGAACGAAAATGGCTAAACCCAATACTGCTTCATCCAAGCAGCGAAGGCACACAGCTCACAATTCCACACCAATGATATATTGATGAAATAAAGATGACTAATCAAGTAATATACAATCTAGTTTGAATTTTACCATAGACATATTTTTAGTAACGAAGTAGAGGCAGGAACAATTCTTTCTGAGACTTATACTTAATTTGGCTTAGAACACCAAATTTATGTGTGATTCCTGCCCTGTAGGAGATGTCTTTATACATGGAGTACCAGTCTGACATTTGTTTAGTGAATTTATTGGCCGTTTCGTCAGCCACGCTTCTGTAAAGAATAAGCCAGTGATTGTCAATGACTGTGCCGCGGCACTTTTGTATACCGCCAAATTTTAGAAATGTATATAGTAAAAATTATAATGGGTTTAATCTTAGTATACGGTACGCCTGAGAATTGGCGAAATTCGATTTTTAAGACAGTAATAAGCGCGCTAAATGTGGTATCCAAGCCGATTTTGGTGCTCTGGAGGAGACCACATTTCGAAGCATTTTCGTGCAGGTTCAGTATATAATTTAAATTGAGAAGCTCTGATTGGTGCAGATGGGAGACTAGCTTACTTATCAGACATTTTTGTTATTTTTAATAACATAAATTCAAGTATGAAAGTGCCGAAAGAAAATATATTAAACTCAATAGTTAAACTGGTGGGATTCCAGAAACAAATAACTTTATGGAAGACTAAAGCTCAGGAAAGCAATTTGAAAAAGTTTGAGTCAGTTCCGAAAGATTTTAATAAAACTATTCATAAAATTGTTATTGACCATTTGATAACATTAGAGGAGAGAATAATTCATTATATCCCAAATTTAGATATAAAAAATTTGATGGGGTTCGTAATCCATTTGTGATAACGAGTACTTCTGTATTTGAATTAACTTTGAATGAAGACGAAGAACTAATTTCGCTTACTAATAATCGAGATTTAATTTTAAAATATTCGGAAGAATCAATTTATTCCCTTTGGATTAACACTAGATGCGATTATCCCATGATGGCCAAAAACGCTTTAAAAATATTATTACTATTTTCTACATCTTATTTGTGTGAATTCGGATTTTCAGTATTAACCAACATAAAAACAAATAAAAGCTCGAGACTATTAAGATGATATGAGAGTAACATTGTCATTTTTACTACCAAATATAGATGAAATTATCAAAAAACATCAAGCCCAAATTTCTCATTAAAAATATTTTTATTATTAACTTGTAATTAATCCCTTAATAAACGTACTGCCGTTTTTGTAGTGCATATTATTTTATTTTACATTCAAAATTATAATCATAAACTATTTTACACAGTACATTATAGATAAGTAAATAACTTTTGAATTTATCTTTTTCTTTGTGTGCCGCCAAATTTTGAAATCGTTAAAAATGTGCCGCAACGAAAAAAAAGTTGAAAATCCCTGGATCTGGCATTTGTTGGCGAAAAGTGCCATTTAAATCTAGGAAGACTTTATTGAGCAATATGAAATCCAAAATGTGCCGAGAAGTAACATAATTGACATAACTTCTTTACTTTGCCAGGCAGTAGAATTATTTCCTAGGAGATAAGTTCAATACTTAATGTTTACCGATTAAAGTTTCTGAATTGAAAATTTCTAAATCCCGCACTGAAACTGAATGATAAATATCGTATTATTTGAGCTTGTTCTATAAATAAAACCATGTTGAACATCTATGGAATGATGATGAAATTGTTTAAATCCTGTTTCTAAAGTTTTATAATATGAACATTACTCTCTACACTTCTATTTTAGAAGATAATGACAATATATGAATATAATTACTAATTATAAAGCAATTTCCTCTTTAATTAATCATTCTACAAAATGAAGTAAAGTATTTAAAAACAGGAAACAATTTTTTACACCAGAGCTAGAAATTGCGATAGCAGAAAACTTCATTTAAATCTGATTGTGTATTTTATTTTGCGAATTTTTTATTAACTATTAAATACCTAGTCTTCTTCCTTTTATTATAAAAGTCATTTCTGTTCATGAATTAATTAGAACTCCTCAAGAAGTTCTTGCTCTTTAATTTTTCTGATATTGAACAAATTAATTATAGTTTTCAAACTCTCTTATAATACTGTTACATTTTTTACATATAATAAGACATAATTGAAGAAGAATTGTGATAAACATTGAGAAAAAAAACATGTCATTGGACTGGCTTATTCAAAGGCAGGTTTCTTGTACATTTCAGTAACAAACTAGCAACATAGAAAAGAATGCCAAACTTGAATTTGGGAACGTACTTCAATTACGATAGGTTACCAGTAATGATACAACAACTGCTTGCCTGTTCGTCGACAGATTTTCAAATAAGCGATTACTAGTTAAAACTGTGCATCGATGATCTGACAAGTGTACCATGAACATAACTCTCTAGCGATGCTACAGATCTAACTCTGGTAAACGAAGTACGCAATATTACTGGGATTCAGAATGCGATTCTGGAATGCCTGACATGTCTGCCAGTTGATGGCAACAGCTGTCATCAAGCACTTTAACTGACAGCCTTGTAATGTAAATCTAAGCTACTAATGCTGTCTAAATGCTCCAAGAATTTTTTAACAGTTATAGGAAACCATGAGGAGATGTTTTAATACTAGAAAAAATAACAACCATAAATTTTGAATGTCGAGTTTTATTCAAAAGCTATAATAAATCATTTTACCTGATTTTTAAAATTCATATTGGCGTTTTTCTCTTCCAGTTTGATCATGAGATGAATCGATGCTTGTTTCACAAATATTAGTAGACATTTTGAAGAATTATTATTGTATTAAACTATTTCTCAAGTTAATCAATAACAACAAATATATTTCAGTTTAATTGTAAAATTATGTGCTACTTAATACAGCTAGGAAGAAAATTTAAGTCATTTATCATCAAGAAATCGTTTCTGTAAATAAACATTCATTCGTCAATATTTTGTTTTTCTTTACAAGTTTTCCCTGAAACAATATGAAGATTAGTTTGAAATCGAGCTGTTCATTTATTCTACATGCACGAGATATTTTAAAAGATTTTAATCTAAAGAATAAAGGCTTGAGTGACGTTACGATTCTTTAATATCTCATTCATAAAGCTCGATGTGGAAAACGTGCAAACAGTTTTCACATGGCATCACTCACATATCTTGACACTGATTATGGAAAACCGTATATATCCATAAATCACTCATTTACACTATTCATAGTAGTACAAGAACTGCAATTAGAACATGCTGCAAGAAATAAAGGAATTTGCGATTATTTTAGTGCTTTTTAAACCTATTTTGTCTTAAATAAAAATGCAGATTTTTAATTTTTTAATATTTTTTTAAACTGGATACCGTTTTCCTAAAGTGGATGAAGAAAACTTGAGTTGATTTGCTTCTTGAATACTTTATGCTGTAGCCAGAATTTTATATTTTCAAACTTTTCAAGGCAGTTAATAAATTTTTATTCTTACCCGTTTTGGAAAACAACAATATGACAGATTTCCATTGGTGTTGTCTCAATGATAACTTTTATAAATTTCAAATAATATTTGTAAATGTATGTCGAATATAGCAAAATTATTGACAGATGACAAATTGTTGTTAAAAACAATTCCGCATTTTCATCATAACTTTTAATGCGAAACTACAGAAACAGTTAATAAAATTTTAATTTTTTAACAGATTTTCGTAGAGTTGATATTATTACTAGAACATGTACAACTGACAAATGATAAACTGATCTCTTGTCTTTGAAGTAATTTTATCTTCTTGATAAAGGATGTTTAGAAACATTTTTTTATTTTTCATCAAGTAATTTCAAATTTCAAAGTAAGTAGGAAAATACACATTTGGATTGGAGTACCAAAGTGTATGCCCAGTTTGATTGAAATTTCAAATAGTATAAATACTTTGTTAAAGCATAAAATGTTGAAACACGTGCTTTAGTATTACAAAAATGAAGTATGCTTCATTTTCGCAAATGGGGTTTTTCGATCATCATGTTGATTTAAATTTAGGAGTATGATGTAAAACTCACAATACACTCCTAAAATTAAGTCAACATACTGATCGACAAACTTCTTTGAGAAGCATACCTAAAACACTAAAAATATAACTCTCACAATATTATATAACTTCAATTTCCGGTATATACTTTTACAGTATAAAATATAGTTCCATTCGGATGAAAGATAACTGTTTCAAATTCCAAAAGCTTTTCCTCATTTTCTAACTGCCAAAGAAAGATGTCACATGAATTTATTCATAAAAGCATTAAGAGCTCGGTGAACTGAAATTAAAAGAGAATTGTAATTATATTACATGCAGTTCTTTTTAAGTAACAGCAAATTTAAGTGAAAAGTAAAATCTAAATAATTGATTCTAGCTTTCAGTGTGTATCTTTTTATTTTTCTTGACTATTAATTAGTAATTTGAATTATATTTTAGCTCAAGATGGTTTAAGTATAATATAGTTAATCTAGCAAGCAATAAAATAAAGCGTACATTTGTTAATCAAATTCAACGATTTTTTTCAATATCTTGCTTACTTCGAAATCGTGCTAAACTCATCCCATTTATATTCATTAAAATCCTTAAAAACTGGGACAGTTCGCTTTCCATGTAAAGTTTTCTATAGATTTTGGACCTCTATATACTTTCAGCAAATGAGGAAGTGAAAAAGCTATTCAAATTTATAATTCTAACTTAGCTAAAACTCTAACATCATATTCATCCTTTCACAAATGAAATACGAACAGGAAATACAAAGGAGATGGGAAATTCAAATATGTGTCACAAGGTTAATGTCAAACTTAAAGGAAAAGATACCCTTGAAACTTAAAGTGAACTTTGTGAATAGCAGTTTTTAATTAAGGTTAGCAAATATTTTTTCGCTTACTAATTGAAATTATTCGGATTGCGGGATTATGGTGAATCACTTCATTCAGTTCCCCGTTAATTATTACCTCAGCAGTACTTTTATGAACACTTCCTTTTATTTAAACAATAAGTTATGAATTAATATTAAAATAATCTAAAAAACGTCTTCTGAGTAACTAAGAAAAAGTAATCTAAATTAAAATTAAAATATTATCAAATTCGTCAAATTCAATATCGTCAAATTCAATTTGTTTGAATGTATCCTCGTGATATTAATCACTCGCAGGCTACTAATTTGACCTCAGCAGATTAACCACATTGAAACTATTTTCTAACATGAACAGACAGCTATATTTTATTTAAAAGTAATTTACGGAGGTAAATCATATACCGCAATGAGTAATCCTTTCGTACTTCATTAGAAATCAAATTAAATTATTAACATATTAATGCCTTGAATTATTTTTTATTCGTAAACATTGGTCTTCCATCTACTATAATAAGACTTCGGTAAATCGAGCCAGATATCGAAATGCAGAATTCGAAGCTAAATTTCTGGATTATGTGAATCTTGGTTTTCCGAATTTTCCATGTTCTTAATTTTTTCTTGCCGAAGATTGCGTATATAGTAATATTTGGGGGGCTGAAGTTATTGGCTGAATATTATCCTGATTAAGTGTAAAACTACTAGATGTTAAAACAAGATCTAATAACTTGTTTAAGATATCCATTCAATTCTTTGCATTAACTCTAGCAATAAGATTTTTCCTGAAAAGTAAAAGTTCCCTGCGCTTATAATAGGGAATACCAGTGATATCCCTTAGAAAGATTTCTTATACCCCGAAACAGCATTACCAGTATTTATAATAATTATAGTTGTTATAGAGGAAGCATTTTAGTATATATATATATATATGTACATAAATATAGGTAATGCTCTTGACTATATTTAGTTTTTTTTAATGTTGAAAATATCATTGAAAAACAAGTTTCATGTGATCCTTGTTTCACTCGAATTAGCCGAATTTTCTCATGATTTCTTATTACTCTGAAGATTTTTCAATTTAAGAGCATAAGTATTTTATTTAAAACTGTATTCGAAAGAACATTTTAGTTACGTTCGATCTGATTGTTAATAAATAAAATATTTGAAATATACGTTACTATTATTTTCATGTACTTCTGAGTTTATAACGTGTGATGATTTAACATCAATAAAATAATGTGCAACCTTTAGAGCCTATGCAGTCTTAAATTAACCCACATATATTATGAAAGCTGGTTATTCCTAATTTAAGCATTAGCAAGAAATTAAGCAGTTAATCTCAAATGAGGCATTGCTTATATAGTAAATCAATGATACCTTTCAGTACTTACTCATGGTTAAGCAGATAAAAGTCTTACTCATTGTATCCAGACTGAATTTAAATAAAAAAATTTGACATTACCTAGAAGCATATTAAAAAAATAGAAACATTTTGGGGGTAAATAAGCAGCTTGTTATAATTCACGAGTAAACTTTGATCACACTTCTGCAAATTTTTATTTATAAGAAAGCTTGCTATGAAAACTTTTGGCCACCTAAAACTGTACTGCAGAATCAGAAGCTTGATGATTTTCTGTTCATGGCACTTTGCAACAGACATTCGACTGCCAGCCAACTGCGCATTGTCTTTGTAGCTAACTTTGTAATTCCTCTTGCTAGATACACTTCTTGCACACAATAAAATAATAAAAGGTGTTTTGTAAGATATATTCGGATTTGCATCGTTATATCCTCACGTCAAAAAGAAAATTCCACTATCATCAGGAAATATTCTATTTTGTTATTTCTGTTTTATAATACATAAAAACGTAAAGTTAAATGAAACTAAATCCCGCGTGTCTTCACAAAAAGCATATTAAGTAAGAAATCATGGTGAGTGGAACTCTTACGATCCCCGTAAGAGCTTTCTGAAGTAAGTTTGGCATCTATTTAATATTTATGAATGAATAATCACGTTATCCGGCACCGCCAAGAAACAATAATTTTACCTTGAAAATAAAACAACAGCAATCTGTCTAATAATAGAAAGACTGATTCTGATATCTGATCTGATAAGTATTTTATAATCAGTAACTTAAGAAGAAACTAGAAAGCCAAGCTGAATTAACTCTTCGCAGTTTTTTTCTTAGGATTTTACCGGAATATATTTTGAAAAATAGCTTAAAATTCCTAGTATATGTTATTACAGTTAATACCAAACAATAATTGTAGAATATGTTTTTAATCTCTTTTCGTACTCTTTCTTGTATTAAAATTCAATGCTTCTTCTTAATCATTTATCAAAACTTATATTTTTATTTAGCAAAACGGATGGGGTAATAGTTTTGTATGTTTACTATGTCCATAAATAATGTTTTAGAATTGTGTTGTTTAAACTTATGAGCGTTTTTTGAATATCTGGAAGTATAAAGCTAGTACAGCTAGCGACATTAAAATTTTAGAAATAAAATCAAAGAATGCTAAGATTTTTTTATAATTTCGCGCAGTCACGTATAATATTAAAAAATTCTTTGCCTAACGTAAGAACACACACACAAAATTTGGCTTTCACATATAAAATAAAATAATATTCTTGGATACATAGTTAAATACTGAATGAATGACATCCAAAGCCGAAAGTGGCCAGTCAAATTTTCAACTTTAAACTCGACAGAAAACGCTTACAAATTTAAGAAAGGGCTAAGACATGGTTTTAGCATCTTTCTGATACTTTAGAAGGTTTTAAAGAGGGCCGAAAGTCGAAGTTTTTATTTTAATTACTTACTTGATTACTAACACGAAATCCTGTTATAAACTGTAAAGTCAAATTTTTTAAAACATCTTTTTCATTGAGTTTATAAACATTTAACTTCAAATTTTATGTCATTCGGAACTAATTTCTGAATACGAAGTTACACAGTTAATTGTTACTTATCCCGTAATAAAATTTCATTCAGTTTTGTCAAGAATTTTTTTAAAAGTATTTTACTGAATTTAAAATTAATTTTGAAACCATGCATGTGGGACATGAAAAATACTTATTCGTGTTTAATTGCACTAAAGCTAATTTAACTTTTAATTGCATTAAAAGTTACATATTTTTCTAAATATTTAAAATTTTATGATGTGTATATTACATTTAACACGTTTATTAATTTTAGAACCCTGGAATTAAATCAAAAACAGAATTCATCTGCTGAAACACGAAAAATTCCGGGTATCATATTTCAACGAAAATATCGATTTTGACCGCTGTCGAATGAAATTTAAAGATGTTTTCGCCTGACATTATAAGGACAGAATAAACGACTCTTTTTTCCCAAACGAATTGTAAAACTGGTTTAAATTGTATTCAGAATGTATTTTTTCGTGGCGTCTTTCGCATTTCGCATAACTCAAAAACGAGTACCCTCAGAACGTTGAAATGTGTATATTCGACTGCTATAATGTGTAGTTGCTCACCTTCCCTTTTTGATTGCAATCGGACGCATCAAAAGATATATATATATATATATGTATATGTATATATATATATGTATGTATGTATATGTATATATGTATAGCCATTCTATTATTCGGCTTAGTGAGCTCTTTTCTTATGCCTATATGTTGGTAAATTGTTCATTTTTTGTTTTAAAAATGATTGAATTATGTTGTTCTGATCTTCCGGTTAAGTTTTTTATGCCGTTAGTTAATCTGCACGCAATAGTTGTAGAAATATCAATAATTTAAAAGTTGTTTAAGTACGGCTAAGCTTAATATTTGTTTACCATAGCAGCCATGTTTGTTTACATTTGAAACTTAGTAGAATAGTGAATTCAGTTTTTGCACCTCCAGTATCTTTTTTTCCGAGTGGGACCAAGATTAATCTTTCATGTTTGTGCAACGAAAAATCTGATTTGTTTTCTGCTGGCCGAAGTACTTGTTTTTGCGTAGAAACTCTAATTTTAATTCTAAAATTTTTATTGTTTTAATTGCATTTAGTGTTTTATTTTTTTCTAGATTTTTCAATTTTTAGTGAAGATATTTTGAGGTTTTATTTATTTTTGCTTTGCCGCGAACTGAGAACAGAATTAATTGAATGAGAAATATATCTCTAATCAAATTCGAGGACATAAGTTTAAATGAAATGCAGCAAAGAAAACGTATAATTTAGTACAAAGAAGCCACGTAGTGTACACAAAAGATTTTTTTATTTGATAGGTAGACTAATTCAGATAAATTAAAATTATTCATGCATTTAAAACTAAAAGCAAAAACGTGCAAAGAAAAGAAAATTGTGTTAATTTTAAAGCAAATCATTTTTCGTTAGAATGAAGCAACACTTTATAATAAGGCATAATATAATACACTTTCTCTGTGCTCTCTCACACAAAACTGGATTCATAACCTTAAGATTAGTTCATTAGTTTTCCACACGAAAGCTGATATTATAATTTTGACTTTAATAGCTGTATAATGCTATTATGTAACAATTTTCAACAAAAAAAAAAAAAATTCCCGGAGAGGAAAAATTTTTTCATCCACTTTAAGCTGTAATATTTACTTTGTTATTTTCCTTCTCGGTCATTCTTAAAAATAACCGCGATAAATCAGCCATGAAGAAAATTAAAAACAAAATGCAGCTAGTAGCCAGAATATGAAAAAGGAAACAAATTGAATAACGCCTTAATGCCTGTTGTCACCTGATGCATCAGTATCAGAAATATCTCTTTTTAAAAGAAAGATTATAAAATATGATAAAAAACAATAGCAAATAACTTTCTTGCGTATGTTTTTTAGCTTTGACCTAATTACCAGCTCGGTGCGGATATCTCGTGTTATTTATGGCAGAATGTCTTCAGGTTATCATAGTTTGAGCAGTGAGAGTAAGAGAGTTTGCCTCTAGCGGAGCAGTTTCGTATACAGACTGAATTCATATTAAAAGAGTGCTCATTTTTTTTCCCGCAACTGCACATATTACTCCATCTTCTTCAAATAAATATGTTAAATGTTTTAAATTTCTGGCAGATGTTTATAATTATCTAATATCTTTTTACACAATATATATTACGAGTGTATAAATGCAATCATATTGGTGCGTACGTAAAATGCAATCAGCGTTATGATTAAAGCATTATATTAATGTTTTAGTTTAGTTAATTAACAAATGCTGTATTTATTCCACGCGCTCAAAGAAGAAAAAATTACGATGGATCAAACAATACCTGAAAAACAGTTCTGCAATCAAAGTGCATAATAAATAAATAATTTTGATGATTTTAAGCATTTTTTTTCCTATTGAAAGGGTTCTTTCGCGTTCAGGTAAAAAAAAATAATAATAAATACAAAATAAATATACAAAATAAATAAATAAATAGAATACAAAATAAATACAAAATAAATACAAAATAAAAAAAATATCTGAAAGATTTCAGATTTTAAATTACGTCCAAAGGCGCGTTTTTTTAACGTTTCGTGTGCTACTTTTTTTTTATTAAATATCATGTACTACGTACTCAAACCATAAAATTCAGTTCAAAATTAATATCGCAAAATCCTTTTAAAATGAACATATCTTTAGAATTTCCGTAAGTCTCGTGCGCTGGAGATAAAAATGTTTTTTTTCCGTACAGTGTTGCCATTGCTCGCTTTGAAATGATTTA
>KK116738.1:273680-309518 GCA_000611955.2 Stegodyphus mimosarum | reverse complement strand
TATTGAAATATTCACTAGAAAAGGGGGCACCAGTTCGAAAAAGGTTGGGAACCTATGCGTTAGGGGGTCTAAGTTGCGCTCCCGTCTGCCCTTTCTTCCAAATTGAACATGTTGTTTGATCATGTGGGAGTGAGAAAAACTTCGGCTTTTTGGAAGAAGAGAACGTGTCATATGTTTATTTCTAACGGGTGTCGCAACTTGACAGATTACAGTTGAAATCATTCCGTGAAGCTCTGTGCGGAAAAGGATAAGTCACAGAGGTGGGGTTGATTTTCTTGGAAATTTGAAGGTTAATTATTTTCCTTGTTCTAGTTTGTTTGAGACAGTTCCAGTTTTGTGTTGGATTGGATAGATATAATTTTAAAGTTATTTCGAGCCAATAGTGATTGTACAGATGGTCTTTATTTTGAGCGTTACCGAAGTTTTAAAGTTTTATTGCTCGAGAGGCAGAAGTAGACTTTTAACAGTTTTTTCACCTTATTGAAAATTACAAATAGAAAGAGCAGTGAGCTTTAAGTTTTCGACCATAGACCGTGGTCTGCGATTCGAGTTTTCCGAGGACCAAAGAATTGGTTTGTCGGCTTCTTTTTAGCCACCTCAGCCACGAAAGAAAAGTCACATATGAATTACTTAGAGTGTCAGTGATCTCGTAGCTGATACGATGAGTTCCTGTCGGTTTGAAAAAAGTGCTTACTAGCCACTGAAATTTTTAGCTTGAAATTTCCTTTTTTTTTTGTGTGTGTGTGGCTTAAAGAGTTGAGGATATTTCTTGTTTGCTCGAAACACACATTCAAAAGTATAGAAACGTTCTGTCTAACGATTTTACGAACTAAGGACGATCATTTCTGTTTTTGTGAACATCTTAAAGACTATCATTTCTAATTTTGTGGACGTCTTAAGGAAGATTCTGAAAGGCAGTGCATGTACAGGCAGTGCAGGGCCTGCGACATGTACAAATTTCCATTGAGAGAAAAGCTCTAGACATTACCAGGTAGAATGCCACTAAAAAAGGAAAGTACTGTCATTTCTCTTACCGTTTCACCTTATTAATCTTGAGGAATGAATGATCAGTCCAAGCATATTAGTTATCTGGGACCGTATTTAAGTAGCTCATTAAACTACAGTGCTGAGCGGAAGAGAATCTTCAATCTCATTTATAGAACTTTGTGTTCTGAAATCTGTGAGTGACTAATTTTTCATTTTCTTTTTCTTTAATAGTTAATTATTAGGATTTTGGAATGTTAATTTCTAAGGCATGAGCAGTCATTTTAATGTTAATTGATATAACTTAAATTAACGACATAGATAAGGGAGAATCTTAAGGTTTCATAATAGAAAGTATTACTGATTTAATTTGTATTTATAATTATATCAAGCAATTTAATTAATTTCTAAATATTTTGTTCAGTGATAATTATACATCTATGGTAAAGTTCATTACTAATAATTAGGTCATGATTTTGAATGTCAAATGTAAAACTGTGATTAATTTCTAGATAATGCTTTGTAGGGGTATTCTGGACAGCTATCTAAAATTATAATGTGCTAGAAAATTTTTTAATAAACACATTAGTTAGTGTTGTAGAGACATTAGTTATTTTTTGAAAGCGAAGGCATGCCGGGAAGGCTGGAGAAATACCTTATATACTCTCCCTTTAAAGGACGACAGGGGATTAGGGGACCCAATTGCCAAATCCTGGTGGTGCAGAATGATCATACACCACCTTTGTTTCTCTAGGGTGCCACTGTAGAGACATTAAGTATTTTTTGAAAGTAGAAGAGATGAAAAATAAGCAATGCTCTCGTCGGGATGCGAACCATAGATCTCTAGAATACGTGTTCAGCGTGCTGACCACTGCATTACGAATGCAGGTTAAGAATGCGGGAGAAATATGTTATATACTCCCTCTTTTAAAGAGCAACTGGGAATTAGAGGACCCAATTGCTAAATCCTGGTGGTGGAGAATCATCAATCACCCTCCTCTTTAGTTCGGAGGTCACTGTAGAAATATTAGGTTATTTTGATGTTGAGAGACGTGAGAAATGAGCAATGTCCTCGCCGGGACTCGAGCCACGGACCTCTGGAATACGCCTCTAGCGTGCTGACCACTACACCACGTTGGCATGCGAAGAAGGCGGGAGAAACATTTTATAACGTTTTTAATGATTTAATAGTGTATGTTTTATTTGGTGGTCTTAGGCAGTCAACCATGTGATCCTTACGGAAAACATGGTTCCTTCCAATTCAAACCTGGGTAACTTACTGGGTAGCAGGGAAATTCAATTTAAGTGTATTTTCCTATACTATCGGATTAATGTTTTTTATTTGGAAATGGTGATTGATTTCTTAATTATGGGATTTATCCTTCCCGGTTGTTTTAGGTGTTATGTGTTATATTTAAGAGAAAGTGTTTGTGGCTATCTCTAGAGAGTTCTACTGAACTTTATGAGTTTTCAGGAAAATAAGAGGATTTAGTTTTATTTTAGTGAGAGACAACATTTTGATGAATTTGGTACTGAAATGGATTTTCATATTTTTCATTTTGTTTGGAAAATAATCTGATTTTTGTTACACCAAAACATCAGGAAGGATACTTGTTTTCATTATTGACTTAAAGATTTTGACATTTGAAATGATAATATTTATTTTGAACATGTTGATAATTTGTGCAATTGAGTCTAATTTAAGTCTTAGTTTTACAATTACTATTCTCTAAAGATTCAAATATTTTATAAGAGTTTTTTGTTGCTTCGGACACCAGAAAGAAAGAAATTTAAGTAAATCAGTCAGGCAGTTTAAAATATTTAATATTAACAAGTTTTAAACGCAACAATATACAATACGAAAGAAATTTTTTCCTTCTCAAAAGGGCCTGAGTGTGGTTACTAAAAGAATGAAATACAAAAAATATCTCTTAAATGACGTAAGTATTCGTTTTTGCATTTATAAATTTAAAAAATCAATTTATTAAAAATTACGAAATAAATCTTTTTATATGATGTTCTCTAACCTTTTCTTTAATTAAGAAATTTTCTGCTCAATATAAAATTAAAAAGTCTAATTTCCGTACTACATAATACGGGAAATATATACCTGTGTTCTACAGAGGATAACCCACAAGCAGAATATCAAACTCAGAAGCAAATAGTACAATATACTGCCTTCTTTCCCCTTATAATTGTTCCGAATAAATTGCCTTACTGCTTTGTGATCCTTACGATTATTCTGTAATTTAATTACACTTGCATATACTAATTTTCATCACGCTTAGATAAGTTTTTCTGTGCTTAAGATTTTTTTCCTACGTTTACAAAAATGAATTTCTAATCTAAAAGTAAAACAAACGTATACAATAATGAGCTTATGAAATAACGAAGTGTTGAAGTAATGATGACATATGTTAATTTAATTTAACGGAAATCTGCTTTCATTTACCTAAAGAGAATGATGATTACTTGATGTGAAAGATAAGCACAGATGGCATTGCAATTGTGATAACAGCTTATTTGCGAAATAAAAAATTTCATTAAAACTCAGTTCAATCTCATAACCCACAGCTTTTCTGAGGAAGAAATAATTTGAATTTTTAGGAACAGCGGGAAATTGTGCTAATTCTAATTCAGTTTGTACAGTCATTAGATTTTTCTAGGCAGCAAGCGCGAAAAATGCAGAATGTCCCCGCTGAGCCTCGAACCCTGGACGCCTCAAATATGCGTTGAATATGCTTCCAATCACACCACGAAGGCACGCGGAAAGGAGGGACCCAATCGGCAAATCCTGATGATAACGAATTAATCGGTTACCACCTTTTTAATTCAGGCGCCGAGTTTTTCGAAGCTGAAAACTGAAAAATGTGCATTGCCCTCACCGGCAGGTTCGAATCCTGGACCTCTCGAATACGTGATGAGTGTCCTTTCAAGTTACCCGATAAAGGCATGCGGAAAGAAGGTTTAAAATACCTTGGTAAGTTTTTTCTATCGGGAAGTATGAACTGTGAATTGTTAAAATAATTTTTTCGTTCTTACTGAATAAAAGATGAAACTTGGTCATAGATTTAACATTCGGTTTGCAAAACATGTTTAAAATTCAAACGCAGTTTTGGAAAAAAGGAAATACACATTTGCACTCTCATTGGAATGCAGGTAGTTTATTTTTACTTTCAGCTCCTGATAAAATAATATAAAAAGTACGGAAAGCATGATATCTATGAGTAAAATGAATGTAATTAAAATACAATAACATGTCGAACAAATATTAATTTAGAAGTTAAATAACAAAAATATACAAAACAAACTTGAAAATATAACGCTGATTTTTGTTCTTTGACTTCTAAATTAATAAAATGAATGTGTTAAATATTTTGCCCATGTCTTGTTTGCACTTAAATGATGTTAAGTTTTCTGAGCAACTCAATGGAAAGCTTCTTTGATATGTTTATTACTTTCTACTTGCAATTAAAATAACGTGCGTGATACGTAAACACTTTTGAGAAGCTTTTGAGGCATGCGATATTTTACTCCTTGTTAACATTTCAAAAGTGCATTACTTAATGCAGTTTACGTTAATCATTCTAAGTCATTTCAACCGAAATATTTAATAACAGTTTTCAAAAAGTACAATTTCATAACCTGCATGTTATTTTAGAAACTGATTTCAGATAGAATATAACTGGTTAATAGCAAAATTACAGACTCCATTCTTTGTAATTTTTGGAATTTCTTGTTTATGTCTGCACAGAGTTTACATCAATATTATTTACGTGTTCTATGGCATTACCTTTAGTGTGATCATAAGAAAATGTCATAAAATACAACTTTGTTGAAACTTATTAACATTTTCTATCTACTGTAGGAATTGCGCTACCTAATGGCTTCCTCCAAAGCTACCTAAATTCAATGGAAATTAAAATTTAAAGCATACAATTTTGAGAGCCTACGTTTGGAACATTCAAGCACATAAGAAAATCTTTAATACTGAAAGAACTGCTTAATAAGTTTATTTAAATCACAAAAAATGTATTACATAATTTACAAAAGTTCAGTTGCGCCAATATTCGGTTAAAATGAAATAGAGTCACGGAAACCATCAGTAATAATTTAATACTAAAACCATTATTTAAATCCCCTCAAAAATATTTCTCTAAACAACACTATAAAAATTCTTAATGCCTTTGTGCCACTTAAGAGCAATATTTGCCTCTTTTCGCAAATGTACTTTCCAGTCAATGATGTTTCATTTTGGTACACGCAGTTCAGTTCTCTTACCATCACAGCTGAATAAAAACACTTTCGATAATTTTGCTGCAAAATTATTTGTAAGCCGTTGTTAAAAAATGTTATTTATAACTTATTTCCTATAACATGAACATTCTTTTCTTCCCGTGGCGTATTATTATTACTTTTACTCTTTTCGAGTACCTGTCAAATTTGTTTCAAAGCTGTGTTACATCAAAAATAACAAATTGGCTTCGCATGTACTTCTGAAAAGAAAAATAAATTGATGTTTAAGGTAGCATTAAGCTCTTTTTTACAAAAGTTTGTGATCTCCAATTTGTTCGTACAAATACATAAATTTACTTACTAACGTTCACACCTTTCTTTTTTTCTGTAACGGAAACTATAATGAAATTCTATGAAACATTCTTACGAAAATGAGTTATTGAAATTAAATAAAGTTTCGTTTAACTTGCTAATAATTGGGTTAAGCTTTTTTATTTTTGGATACTTTTAAAGACATTTTTTTCTTACAACAAGTTAATTTATTTCCCTGTATTGAAGAGGTGTATGAAAATAAAGATGTACTGATGTATGACATTTTCCATATTCCATACAGAGAAGGGATAATGAGTATGCTTCATTTTGAATAAGAAATAGATTTTGCATTTGAAATATTGCTTCCGTTTCATATCTTTCGAAGTAAATATGTTAGTTAATGTTCAACAATATCATTATTTCTCCGAAATGAACCAAACATATGTCTGAAACACATAAATTTAGATTGACTGGGTATTTTTGACAAAGTATTGAAGAATCGTTAAGCAAAAAATCATATATAAAACGGAATAATGTATTTAAATTTGTTGAAAAATATCGATAAAAAGTTCTACATTCACAAATGAAATTCTTAAAGGACGACGTGAAAGGCTAACTCGAATTCACTTTGCACTTCATTAGCATGAATCCAAATAACGCCAAACATTTTTAAAAATTCTATGAATTGTGGAATAAAATTATGAATTAAGAACGAAATTAAATTATTAAAATCATTGAATAAATACAAATAACAAAACAAACAAGTACTATAGTTATTCTTTGATTTTAGTACCGCAATTTTTCTTTTAAATGCTCACTTGAAAAGGGATATTTGAAAGCAAATTAAATGAACTTTGGTAATGCAATGATTACAGATTTTACGTATTGTAGGATAATACAGAACATAAAGGAGAAGTGGAAGTGTACAACCACTGTGAGCATAAATACTGGAAGAAATATATCGGAGAAAGATGTCTTTACTACAGTTAAAACGTGTTCGTCTCCATACCAGTATGACGTCCACCATTGACTTTAGGCAGAAAAATAAATTATCACTGAATAAAACAGGAATCATTCTGATCAGCAGAATTTTTCTTACAAGTATACATTGAGCATTTAGCGCATATGCAATCATCAAGACTCTAATATCTAGTTACTAGCGGAAGTACCCGATGCCAGTCAAGTTTGACTGAGAGTAATGAATCTAACAAGAGAGAGAACTAGGCCGATGCTATACGCACCACCGGTGCGATTAGCCTCTTCAGGCTATTCGCACCAACATTAACCACGCATGCGCATTGGGTTGTCAGTTCCAGATCCGTCATTTGAACTGAATCGAAAAGAACGAATCCTAAGTGCATGAACTGCCCACATTTCCTTTATTTATTTATATATAAAAAAGGGCAGACTTTAATATTCGCAATGTTTATCGTTTTCCTGAACAATTGGAATAGTTTAAATGACTGGTTTGGGGGCTAAGATCTTGTATACATTTTTTGTACTTCTTATAATACATTTAGATTCGAAGATGTGTTTTGCATAATCAAGATTTGCACAATCAAGATTCGAAGATGTTTTCAAAATTCCTCTCCGAAATTTTTCGTCTTTTATAATAAAAATTAGATTGAGTATTCCCGCGTAGAAATTTTAGACGTGAAATAAGTTAAAAGCGATAAAATCAACTATTAAATGAACAATTAATGATATAATACTGGTCATTAACAATTTTGTATGCTTCTTTAATTTTTCTATGGAAATACTCGTTATTTTCAATATACAAAAAATATTTCAAAGAATTTTGAACTTTGTTTGTACTAATATTTCAAAGAACTTTGATATATGATACAAACACATTAAGAAATTAAATTTAAATAAATAATGGGCTGTAATTTAAAAGTCAAACGTAGGTGGTACTAACGTAGGTGGTGCGAATAGCCTCTGGAAGCTATTCGCACCGTCGGTGCGATTAGCCACTGCGAGAGAACTATACCGCTGTAATCCTTCTCTAATAACGATGAAACAAATACAATTCATACTCATAACTTTTTCAATCTGATGTGATATGGAACCCACATAAAAATTTCAATAGAAAAATAAACTAACTCCTTCTCATTATATCAGCAACAACGACATGCCGTTTTTTATGATTTTCGCTTTTCTAAGCAAATGGTCGTAAAAGCTCAAATTCCATCCAGTATTTCACCTATATTCAATTTTAGTCTATTAAATGTGGCAAAAAGATTCATCATAAGTGATCAGAAATCAATAACGCAAACAAGCTTACAAACAGGTAATCTTCTTCATATGGATAGATTTTGTAAAACTTACAAATCTTTTATTAACAAACTCTACGACTTGAAAGCGAGCAGTAGCAACACTTTTAGAAATACAGCATTTTTACCTCCAACACGCGAGACTGTTGCCATTCGCAAAAAAGAGTGCGAAAATCATCGTTTTCAGAGTTCTTAATTAATATCTCGGCTGATTAAAGTCATATGAAGATGAGAACAGGCGAAATGGCTTCCCACGAATTTTTGGAATCCGGAATAATGTATTTAATGTATGGCAATGCAAATTTTACTGCACTGTAAAACTTAAAAATTTTTATTAACAAACTCTGCGATTTAAAAGCGAGCAGGGGCAACACTTCTCGAAATATTGCAGATTTTTATATCGAGCGTGCGAAATTTTTGGCACTGGGGAAAATGAGGGCGAAAATTAGCACTTTCAGTTTTTAATTTTTAATTATCTCTGATTTTAGCTATTTTTTGTAGAAAAAAGTTAACATCGACCTCTTCCAGGACCCATAAAAGAATTGTAGAAAGATTGCTAAAGATAATTATAATAGTGACTGAGTTTATCGCGAAAAACACACAAACAGATATTCTTCTTTGTATATATATAACTTGAACGTCTATCACACTGTGTACGACAAAGCAGTCCTTCTTTTATTTTATGAGTTTTAAGGCTTGTTTCATACAAAATGTGCATTACCGGATCGCTAACATTTAACTAAGCCGGATTTATAACTCTCTACCAAGACATAAGAGAGCAATTAATGCCATCTTTCATTAAGAAGGATCTTTCTAGGATTTTGAAACAATTTTAACACATTGAAATAAACATATTTTTATTACGTTGTTTATTAATAATTGTTGAATACTCCAATAAAATTTATCTGCCAAAGTCAATATACCTTTGAGAAAGCAACTAAAATTAGTATCTTTATTACATCCGTCTGTATTAGTATTAAAGTGCTGAATTCTTTACACTTGTAATAATTTTTTATTGTTACTAAACCAGATGATAAAGACTTGCCCGACCAAGTACTACAACACAATTTGATATTTCTGAAGAACGTGCTATAAGAAGAAGGATGGTTTGTTAGATTTCGTTAAATAGTGATTATTAAGCCTAAACTTTTATTCTTACTTTCATGTTTCTATTTGGAAGCATAACACCTAACTTTCAATTTAAGTTTAACTTATTTTAACTCATGATAAAGGAAAAATTTATGTTTCTATTTTACTGTGTGTTTATATATTTAGTTTTCACTATTTAAAATATTTTAAATTTTAATAAGTACTCAAATTTGTAATTTGTTATGTGACTATTAAACCGCTATCACATCTGCTATACCTATTTGTATGGTATGTCTCAGAATCCCTTATACACGAAATCTATGTAGCCATGTTACCATCTTCATTTGCTAAACAGACTGCTAAACGTGAAAGGAAATGTACTTACAAAATGAACTGTACTAAGAGATACACAAACAATTCTTCTATGCAATTAGATACACTAATTGTTTTTATGAAGTACAATGTACAATGTCCGATGTATAATGAATGTCTGTATGATGTATGTTCAAAGTAATTATGTTATACTAATCTGCCATAATCGAACTTTTGTTAATTGGTAATTTCTTTGTAATAATTGTATACTATGTCTTTGTAATTGTATATTCAATACGTAAGTCTAGAATTGATGTAAAGTTTCTATGTAAATGTCTTGCTAGTCTGGCATCCGATGCGGACGAACCGAACGTCCAGCGGGTACAGTAGTGCGGCGGAGCAATACCTGTAAAAGTCACTGACGAAATTCTGGTGCTCCGTCCACTTTTCCCTGTCCCTGCTAAACAGACTTGAACTCCAAAGAGAAATCATTTATCTCTCAGATTGACGAAAGAGACATTTTGTTTTTGAAATTTCGTGCCGCAAAAAAATTTAAAGATGAACGGTCTCCCACTGAAGCATTTCAGTATTTTAATTTATCAGATAATTGAAAGATAGTGATCATTCAGTAGATCACTGTTATTTCAACACTAATGACTCTGACTGGAATGATTCTGATAGAGAAACAAGTCGAAAGAGGTTTATTTTTATTTTTAAATTTATTCATTTATGACAAAGAATTCGATAGTTATCTACCAAAGGGGAAGGCCTTTGAATAAATTATACAAAGAGATTAGTGATAATTAATAAGGTAATTGTTCAGGAATTGTGTACATATTATGTAAACTGAATTAAGAATGAATTGTGTAATTACTTTTAATACTGTAACTCTTCAGTATCAGCATTCCCACTAATTTATAAATTATTTACTTTAAGAATAGAATAATGTCCATTAAACAGATAAACACAACTCTGGTTATAGTAATCAGTTACATCAGTAAGGGCCAAATCCTGCATATATGAAGGCCAGTGTAAAATATACGCTGGATCTATATAAGTATGCTTATCAGACATTACATATGTGTATATCTGGTACTTTCTGATGTCTGCAATCCCATGTAAAGTAGCCGGCTTATTGGCGAATTAGTAAACTGGTAAAAACATTTCCTTTGCTAACTTTATGGCTCACAAATACTTTTCTGTTCGTAATCTCTTGAAGAAAAATAACAATTGATAGAAATTGCATTTGATCGAACTGTAATTGAAGATTTCGAAAATAATACGCTTGTCAACCATTGACTGAACCACAAAAAAGAATTTAAAGGCATTTCTAATAAAGCTATTAATTTTTATTGTCTTTTCACAGAACATAATTCTGTTAACACGGATTTTCTTCCATGTCATATTTGAAAAATAAATGCAGAATAAAATTAAAAGTGGATCTTATAAGTGAAATAAGACCAAACACAAAGATCTCTCAAATTTCACATTAAATTTTAGAATTAAAGTATTATTACTTAAATTTTGATAATTAACTGGTAACCAATTTTTTATATGTCCATATTTAATACGAATATCCAATAGGTTATGCAAATGGCAAAATATATTTTTCTTTTAATATTTATATTGAAAAATTATAAATAATCATTGTAACATGTAGTGATTGTGCTAAAGTTTAAAACTTTTATTTGGATGGTACACGTTACTCAAAAGGTTGAGAACCGCTGATCTGGAGAAATATTAAATACGTTTTATTATATTATATAGTATGCAAATTTTATATGCAGTATATTTAGTCATTCCATTTGTCTGACCAGAAAGTTCTAGAAACATAGCTCTTACGATGAACCTGAGCCTTAAACACAGCGCAAATAGTCCATTTTGATTACTAGAGGATGGCGATGAAATAGTTAAACTATAATTGAATTTATTGAATTATTATTATTTCTCTCGATTGATTGTTTATGTATGGCTGAATCTTCCCTGATGTTTTGGGAGATTATATATTAATGCCTTTCAAGAATTGAATATGTTGCTGGTTCCAGAATGTTATGAATTATTGTGTACTTAGTTGTAGTGATTTCAGGTTATAGTATTTTGTAAAAGAGATAGTATAATTATAGAAGTTAGTGATGAAAATTAAATAAAATTTTTTATTGAAATAATTGTTCGATTTTTTTATACCATTGGCACCAGGAAAAATTTAATTTCATGTTATAGATTTAATGCATTTGAGCTTAAACTGAGTTAATTTACTTTTATGTGTTTATTTTTAAGTTATGTTGACTGAATTAATTAAATTTAGATTAATCATCCAGTTCTTCGAGGAATACGAGTTTTATTCTTTCTTTTTATCACGTACCATCAGCAGTGCTGGTTTATATAATTAACAAAAATCTTTAAATTTATTTAATTACTTTTTTAACGTAAAAGCATCACATGTCAGTGAATAGTGCAATGCAATGCAATTGCCAGGCTTCGGTGGTCGTGCAATGGCGCAAAGTATTTGTAAACAGTTTACTGAACAACTGAATGCATTCTATTCTTTCTTCTCACGTGCAGCTTGATTTCCACAAATCAGGACCTCGAGAGCAGCTTGAATTATTGATCACTACGATCCACATGCCAGCCAATAAATAGATTAATTTTAATGCCTGGCTTATCCGCTTTGATCAGAATTTAAAGACATTTCAAATAACGCTATTAAATTTTTATTGCCTTTTTGCAGTGCCTAATTGTGTGAAATATAGTATAAATTCGATTTGGATATCATATTCCTTTCGTGATGATTTCTTTGTCACAAATTCCTTTTCATGCACCCTCCGATGAGCGATTTCTATGCGCTCTGGTGGGCCACGTTTTCAGAAACTGCTCGCAAGTGTCAATCTGTTGCTTAGAATTAGACTTTATTCCTTTTGGGGTACCTGCAGCCGAAGCTTCATCGGGATTAAGTACATTGATGGTACATATTTCGTTGATAGAAGTGCATAGCAAAGCTTAACAAAAAACAGAAAGGTATAAAATATATATGTTTACTTATAGGCATTAACACATGTATACACTGGTTTCCAAAAATTAAGGAAAAATCACAAAAATAGCGATAACTCATTCAAAAAATAAACCAATCCGTATTACATTTGAATATGTTGTCAAATAATAATTACTGAGTAAACCTGCAGCATACAAACTAGTGGTGCTGCAATCGAGGTCATCTCCGAAGAGCATAAAATTGCATGTTTTAGAGAAAGCCTCGAAATTTCGCTACGACACTGAGATAAGAAATCTGGGATATCCAGTTTCTAACACCGATTTCTAGGCATCATTCTCCCGTAAAACTGTAATGGATATCTCTTAGGAGACTAGAGGCAGAATGAAGTCAGACACACCAGATGACCAGATGGCTAAATGTGAGTCTTTCTGTGGTTCATAGATATTGGCAACAAATTCTAACCGCAGATTTCGCATCTAGAACGTTCAGCCAAGGACGGCCAGGTGCTACATGACCGATATTTGTTGTTATACAAACGGATGAACGGAACTTCAAGTCCAGCTCAATTCAAATCCTCCTTTACTGCAGCCACTAGAAAGTTGGCGTCAACGCTTGTCTTGCGTTGAAGGCTTCACGAAGGAAGTCTGTACTCGAGGCGACCAGCCATTTGCGTGCTGCTCACGTCCCTTCATAAAAGGGAACGTTTGAGATGTCCACTGGACAACTGGACCACTGGACATCAATGGAGGGCTATTCTCTTTATGGATAAGTCCTGATATATCCTCCAAAGAGATATTAGACGTTATTTGATTTGGAGAGACTCTGGAACCGGTTATCATCCATCAAACATCCGTGAAAGAGATGCGTATGGAGGAGGCAGTGTCTGCGTTTGGGGTGTTATCTCTTTGGGTGGATGCACAGACCTCCATGTCTTTCAGGTCTCGCATCGTGGATGATTATCTTCATCAGCAAGCAATTCAGCGTAAATAGCCAGCTCGCTCCTCAGACCTGAATCTATCGATCACGTTTGAAATGCTTTAGGAAAATGTATAACTGCTCTAACTTGTGAAACCCTTGCCACGATTTCAACTGCTTTGCAGAGCAATGGCTCTCATTTACTCAGGAACTGATATACTGCATTATTGATAGCATAGCACGTCGCTGTATGTGTTGTATTGCTTCTATACATTCTTTTGATACTCAATAAGCTAATTTTCCTATACCAAACTGACACTTTCGATTTGTTAATTGTATGCATACGCTAATTTCTATAGCACCGTAATCTTCTGGTAATTTCTTTTCATGTTATTTTATACATTACTATATGTTATATACTGTGGGTCAGTTTCATTATATTCTACATGTAACTTTTTGAGTAATCGTCACTTTTGTGATTTTTCCTTAATTAATGATAACCAGTATATATTCATATATAAACATCACGCGTTTAAATATTCTCTTTGAAAATAGTTTCGAATTATAGCATGCATAACGTTTCAAAATTATTGAATTGATTCCTGCTTTACTGTAAATAAAAACAATCAAATTATCTCTAATTACGGAGCATTTCAACGGCACGACATCTATATGTTTACATTAAATATAATCATGTTAAGGAAAGTCAGTTATAGCCTTTGTTTGATTTGATACAATTGTGCACATGACTCGCATTCAGTATTGGAATTTAAATGGTTATGGTGACATTTTAAGATGCATAATTCTATTTTTATAATATCTAATATTTTCTCAAACTTTTATTAACTTTTATTACTATCAGCTTACGTTTCTCCTTTATTCGTGAAGCATATTCATCGATGAAATGCAAGTTGGTAAGCTAAACTTTATTTTGAAACTATTAAAGTCATTCTCTCCATTTAGTTACCAAAGCTTTCCTATGGAAAGGTTAAGTGAAATAGTAAAGAAATTTTCTTAACACTGCGTTTTAGCTTTCATAAAGATTGATCGAATTACAGAAGGTGGTTCTCTTAGTTCCGTTGAGTTTCATTTCAATTTTAAAATGTTTTCTCTGTGTGTAATTTGCCGAAATGGCGCATCTCAGAGTTACTTTTAATTGATGCATATAGCTCTCTCTAAATAGCATCTGTATTTTTCCTGGAATAAACAACTGATGCTTATCTAATGAGAAACGAACAGGTATTCATTTGGCTATGTATTATTTTAAGAATTTTCTAATATTCCTGGTAAGCTGTGCTGTTTTTTATACTATTTTACTCTCCTCTGGTCTCAAAATTTAACCCTCTCCTGTGCCGCCTTAATGAAACAAGTATCAGTTTATAAGCGAAACTGAAACTTAGGTGTTATTTTCCACTGGTTTGCTTCAGATATATGTCCTGCTTCAGATAAGGGTGGACGTGGCGCCATACCAATTAACCATAATGGTAGAGGGGTGGTGCCCACGTCGTCCGTCGCTTATCCGCTTATATTTAGTCACCAAAATAACTCTCTGCTTCTAATATCATAAATGAATCACTAAAAGTTAATTCCACTACAAATAATAATAAATAATAAAATATACAATAAAAATAAAATTTCTCAAGGTTCTATCATATTTTAATGCACCCTGTAAATACGGTAATTTACAACGTTACAGGTAACCCTCGATTTACATATCACTTGGTTTGCATGAGTTTGGTTTAACACCGTTGAAGAATGGGAAATGATTTTCCATTTACACGACCTTGAATTTGAGCACGGACCTGACAAATGTAAAAATTATGTATATATATATATATATATAATAACATAAATAAATAAACAAATGTAAGAAAGGACTATATATATGTAAGATAAAAATATGTAAATAAAAATTATAATTTAATCTAAGGGTGACCCTGTAATTCTCCCTCTCTGCTCTAAAAATCATAATAGCTTCTCTGGATTGTGTCATTTCTAGATCATTCCATCTTGCATGGCTTGCGCAATACTGATGACGTAACTCTTGGGAACTGAAACTTTTCTGACTTAAACCGAAACCTTTCTCTTAACAGATTGCCATAGCGGATGAATGCGCAATTTGCTTGCAGATCTATTGCCGTTTGGACTCTGTTTCATTTCATTGTGCTTTGTCGTACTGATAACTACGCTGTTATTTAAAATGTGATACTCTAAATAAAACTGTGGTGTGAATAATGTGCTCATGACCGTAAGTAATGAAAAATACTGTTTCGATAATTAGTTCATGTCTGGCAATAAAGATTATGCTCAATTCGGCTATGTCTGTCTGTCCCTCCGTTGCGAAACAAATTCATAGATATGAAATAAAATTCAAAACCAGTAAAACACCAAATTTCCTATACATATGTTAAAAATATCAACCAGTTGAGCTCTGACTAGAAGAACACTGTAAACTACAGATGTGAAATACAAAAAATTACATAAAAAAATAGGAAGAGGAATGCAATTAAAATTGCTTCAACATTATCAAGAGGAAGTAGATCTGATTTAATTGAACAATTCCCCCCCCCAAGGAAAACCACTGCTTTTCTGTTCACGTAATATTAGCTTCGTGTACCTGAAACATCATGAGCGCCCGAGCACAGGTGGTTAGCTTTATTGTCGATGGCCTGGAAAAATGAGTAGAACTATTATAAAAATTAACATTAGACAGTACTGCCGAAATTGACACCAGAAGTGAAGCTAGAAATTTGTTTCAAAATATTCTGAACTTTAGTTTCATAACTTTAGTCCATTTCTAAATAATGAGGAGAGCTGATCGTGTGTATCTGAAATTACGAGACCCTAAAATGAATTTTAGAGAAGCATTCCATATCTTGAATCATTAGCGATTATACTTGCAAAAATTCGAGACGAGATTTGTGAAGATGCAAGAGAAAAGGCTAAGTCCCTTTGGAAAAAAATCGGTATTGATACAAGAATCCGTGTTAGAAGAGGCCGAAAAATGGCCGAAATTTTTACTTGTATTTCTAATTTTCCTGAAATATTGCCAAGTAATTTAAGTGCCAGTCTATAGTGCAAACGGTTTGATTTTCCAAAGCTTAAAAATGTGCTGATTGCTTTATATTCTTCTGCGTAGTTTGCAACTATACCTGTAATATTAACCAGTACCATATATGAATATCAATAATATTAATTGCATCGCGTGTGAAATTTACAAAATATCATCTCTCGTTCTATCATTATCGTTTCAGTACTAAGAAGAATTAATAATTATATTAAATACCCAAGTCACAAGAGATATAAATTGCGCTTAGAATATTATGTATCGAGGGACAACTTCTGAGAGTTATAGCATTGCAACATTTCCTACTATTAAAGGTAGAAGGCCAGAATTCACATTGAAATATTAATTCTTATGAGGGTAATCTAAGTATTATTTCTAGATTTGTAATTATATTATAAGCTTCAGGTATGTATTGTTATTTCCATAAACCAAATAATATGTGTATATTCAGCTTAAATTGTTTATAATTATCAATGAATTTTATAATAGTAAACCTGAAACTGGTAAGGTTTAAATTTTTATTACGTATACCTTACAATTTTATGAATTTGTTAATATATAAATGCCTAATAACTAAATAATGATATGCGTAATGATAATCCACATTCATTAATACAGACGTTTTTAAACTTCAGGTTTAACAACAAGCTCTTTATGCAAACACGGGATACGCCGCTAAGTGAGAGTACTTTTCATCATTTTTCCTTTACTGCCTAAGAAGAAATGCATGCATAATATTAGTGAATAGGTCAACGTTCTCATTATATAATGGATAACATATTGGTCCACGGTTCTGAAGCGTTATGAATTTATCTTTCGATAATAACTCCATACTAGCATTATGTTCTCCTCTATAGATTAATCTACTTATGAATGAGGAAAAAAATCGGTTATTCTAATCTACTTATGAATGAGGAAAAAAATTATTTCAGGATAAATTTCCTGAAATAATTTTAAGAAACGTTTGACAAGAAGCTTTTTAAAATCATTCAATATCCCAAACGTATTTGGCTTCAGATTTATTAATATTTAACTACATTTAAATTCATACTAAATTATACAGATTACGATCAGATATATGCAAATATTCTCCTGGCAAATATATACTTTATTTGTTTAACTAATTGTATATTATCTAAGAGTATGATAAAATCGAATAATTTATGTGCATTGATGACAGAGATAAAGTTCCTAATGTAGATACCGGATTATCAATTAAACTTCAAGTATCAATCTAAATTCCTAGCGGAGTGTATTAAGAAGCTTTCATTTTATTTTGCATATCTTCCCAAAACACATTCGTTCTCTCTTTCATTACCATTATAGAGGGAAAGTGACAGCGACCATAAACTGAACCCGTAATGAATAAGTTATAATTTCAAAACTATGACCAGCTTCATAGGTATTTTGGAAAGTTAAGTTTGGTATTTAATGAGGTGAAGGTTAATGGTAGTTAAAAGGAACTCGGACCTAATCAAATATTTAGTTTCCGACTAAATTTAGAATAAATGTTTAATCAAACTTTTAAATTAAATCTTGAATTTCTTGAAACATCGAAAGGTTAGTTAAGACTAATGAATTAAGGAAGAACGGATTGAGTAATTAACTTTGTTTGCTGTTTTGCAAAAGGAACTGGAATTTAGCTCATTATTTATACTCTCTATTTTTTATTTATACGTTTATTCAAATTATTTAAATTACTGAGGCTAAGATAAACAAGTTGTAGTATCATTATCTAGTGTTTTCTTAATGAATTTCATAAATGTCAAAATATCACATAACTAATAAATCGCTATTCATCAACATATCATGTATATCAAATATACAAGAAATTTATTCATAAAAATGTGAAACAAATTTAACAATGTGGTTTTATTTTGTATTTTCTTTTCTTTTTTTCTTTTTTTAAATAAAACTTACTATATTACACTCATTTACGTGCTTTAGTACTTAATTACGTTCATGATATTTTATTTTAAAATACTTGGAATCATATTTAGGCAGTGTACAGAAATTGAAGGCCAAAATGTTCATATTTGTACGTAATTAAAAATAAAATTTCACTTAGAACATAGTGTCTGATGTTAAGAGATTATATGACGAGCATCTCTCTGTAGAGTATTTTGGAAAATATTTATCAATCTATGCCAGTGATTCTCAAACCGGTAGTACGCAAGAGAAAAATAGGATATAAGCAAAGAAACATAGTATTTTTAACTATTAAAGTCAAAAACTAAATACCCCAACAACCCGTTGAATATTTTTATCTAACACTCTAAATTAATATGATATCAGTTTACTTCAATAATTCAATAGCCGCTGATAGACTTCAGCGAAATAATCAGTTTTTATTTTCACAAATATTCTTTCAGCCACAGACATAACAAAATTTGTCATATATGACGTTTTTAAAGGGAGTAATAGCAATGGATGTTGTATTTAACAGGAAATGAAAATAAGTTATAATAAAAAGATAATATTGTTATGGAATTTGTACTTAATTTGCAATTTTTAGTAGAATAGTAATTAAACTTGTTTTACTTTCCCGTGTAATGCAGCGCGTGACGGAATTTAAGATAAAGCTACGCCGGAAAAGTAAAAATACAAGAGCGCGTGCATTTAACATTTAATAAATAGATATCTCTTAATTGGTTTTGTTATCCAGAAAAATTGAGAAAATAGATTTTACCAGAATATTCTCGTGAATGATTAAAAAGCTTATAGAAGCCGGATTGAAACATCTCACCTCGGTTGTTGTTATTATGTGAACTGTACTTGTTTACTTAGTGCTGTTATAGATTGTAGCGAATTCGTTGTGAGATCGTATTAACTTTCTATGTATTTTGAATTGATTTGTATTCAACGTTTCAGTAGTTTCAAAATATAATTGCTGTGAGATATTGTGATATTGTACGAATATCTCTGAGGAAATATTTCAACATTTTGTTATATTTCTTGTGAAAATGATAAATTTTATTAACTTTTTAACTGTTTTATTAACTTTTCAACTCTTTGGTGTCTGCGAGTTGCTTGCTGGGCTGCCTCGAATTTCATGGCGTATACCAGAGTTCTTCACATCAGCCATTCGCAGTGCTTTCTGTATTTCAGGATCCCGGATACCATCGATGAAGTTCTGCTTTTCTGTCGGGCATTCCGAAAAGGCGAGAAGGGACAACCTTTCAACATCTGTGGCGAGTTCCTGGAAGGTATTCGTGAGCTTCTGTTGGCGGGATTTTAATTGAAACCTGCTGTAATCTTTTACACATTTCTCTCCACCGCGCAGCTCCAGTGCGCTGAATAAGGCTTCAAAAACTTGCCTTTTGTTCTCGCGAAGACTCTGAAAGATATCCACGAGATGGCAGACCTCAGCTTGGAAATCCCATCAATTCGCCACTATAGAAAGTTGTGTCGTACTTGCCAGGAGGTCTTCCCATCATACATGGATAGCTCCAGTGAGGGACGAGCAAGCATGAGTAAAATTTAAAACTATCAGAATTGCTCCCTACCGTCGCTACGAATTTCTTTAAGGTATCATTTTCTTCTGTAACCGTAGAAACCCTGTTATCAATTTGTTGTCCGTTTTGTTGTTGGGTAGCAGAGACTCTTTCTTCTATTTGTTCTTTGACTGAAGAAACTCTTTCTTCTATTTGTTCTTTTAGAGAAGAAACTCTTTCTTCAATGTGTCCAACTTTATCTTCAACAGCTTCAGTTGTGCCTTTCATAGCCTCGAATTTGTTTTCTATTAGGCAGGTAATTTCTATTTTTCACATCCTCTTAACCTGCTTCAATCTTTCCTTGACCAGGTTTCATCTGTTCTTTAACCGATTCTTGGCCAGCTCTCATCTCTTCTTTAACGGATTCTTGGCCAGCTTTCACCTCTTCTTTGAACACGACAAAGGATGCCAGTAATTGCCTTAATTGTTCTTCCATTGTGCTTGTTATTGGCATTCAAATCCCACTTCTGACGCCAAAACGTGTTGCGTGCGTACGGTTTCGTAATGGATTGAATGCACAAGTCATAAAAAAGTTAACAAAATTTATTCTTATCCCAAGAAATAGAACAAACGCTGAAATTTCCTCGGAGATAATCGTACAATATCGGAATATCTCAAGGACAAACAATTGTAATAGAAACCTATTGTATTACGTAACACTTTATTATACAACCTTTGTATTACGAACCAGTATGCACGGAACAATACTATCTCATTAATTCTTTCAAAGATGATCGATTATTATCATGTCTACTCTTTTTGCCACAACCGCTTCCGGACTCATATTGCTCTATTTTCAATTAGAAATTTTTTTACGTTGATTTACTGTCTCTAACAGCAGGTACTTTGTTCTCTTGTTGTTTTGTATTCCTTACGCTTCTACGCGATTTGAGAATCGTTTGTTTTTTAAGAACTCATATTATCTTGTGCATTTAAATAGTTGCGAAAAAATAATAAACAAAACCTAGAAATGGAGAAAGGGCTAGGACTGACTGAGCGGAAAAGTGATGATTCACAGGTGATGGATCCAGGACTAAGAATATTGAAAAGAAAACAAATGCTTATAGGAAATATAATTAAAGTTATTTATCATTTGGGTTTACATGGAATGTAGATGAAATGGAAAATGGAAATATTTTAAGAGGAAATTATCAGAGTTCAAAAATAGTAAACAAGTAATGAAAGGTTTTTGTTACCTCAAATGAGAAAGCCTTGGAAGCTCGTTACCTAGTAAGCCTAAGAATTGCCAATACTGAGTAGGCTCACACCATTGTAGAAGACGTTATATTACCAGCAGATATAGATATTGCTTTAGCATTATTCAACGAAAAGGCGGCTAATGAACTTAATAACATTCCGTTATCAAATGATATAGTAAGTCGACGAATTCATGAAATGGCAAATTCCATAAAAGATACTCTTATTCAAAACTTAAAACGCAGTTAGTGCTTCGCATTGCAGTTAGATGAAAGTACTGATATAAGGAACGTTGTTCATACGTTATTAGTTTACATTCGTTTCGATGAAGATAAAGGACATGCCGAATAGTATTTATTTTGTGAATCTCTTCATCATAAAGCAACTGCAAATGAAGTTTTCAAAACAACTGACAATTTTATATCTGAAAATGATATTCTGTGGAATAAGTGCATTGACGGTATGCAGAGACGGAGCTCGGGCTTTAACAAGAAAACATTCCAGTGGTATTTCTCGAATAAAGAAAGTCGCACCTGAAACTAAATTTAGTCACTGCAGCCAAAACAATCCCCAAAATCCTGAAAATTGTTTTGAATCGAGATGTGAAAATTGTTAATTTTATTTGAAGCCGAGCTTTAAATTGAAGAATATTTACGAGTTTATGCCAAGAGATGGGCAGTGAACATGAAACGCTTTTGTTACATTCTGAAGTAAAGTGGTTATCCAGAGGTAAAGTTTTAAATTGACATTTTGAACTTCAATCAGAAATTCAAATCTTCCTCTGTGATTCAAAATTTTAATTGTAAAAATATTTATTTAGTGAATTATGGTTAGACCGTTTAGCATATCTAGAATATATATTAAAAGGAAGTTAAATTAATTTAGGATTATAAGGACACAGTTTTAATATGTTTACCATTAGAGATAAAATAAGTGTAAAAATAAAACAAACATGAGCTAATAATGAAAGAATTACACTTTGATCTTAGCCAAAAGACCGAGACGACAGTACATATAGCAATAACCAAAAATTATATAATAATATTTCAGGCCTTTTTTAACATTTAAAGTTTCAATGAAAGTGTTTGTAATTGTATCGTTATCACTTTTCAACTTCAGCCTAATTAACTGGATGCAGCATAATTAGCTTCATAGATCTTTCGGAAGAAATTTAAAATTAGCACGCATTTTCCCACATAAATAATTAAAAATCTATTCTGTAACCCAAAAGTTTTTAATTCTCTGTCTTCCAATATGGCAAAAAGGAACAAATATCTGCTCAGTATATTTTATTCCATTAAAACAACAACATGATATAAACATGTTCACATGCAAGTTTTACATTAATTGCAATAAAACCCATATAAAGAGCATGATTCAGTTCACAATGGAGCATTTTTGGCTGCATGGCTTATTCAGAACTCTAGCTTAATTTAGCTATTTAATTCATCTTCTACCAAGTAAATTTCAGGGAGCTATTGTTTGAAAATAAAACAATTTTAAAGTTCGAAACAATAGATAAAATTTACATTGTCAAATTTAAAATGAAAAGCAAAGTTGAAATAAAAAACTGCACTCATATTCAAACAGAATTTTCACAAATTGAAGAAAAGCATGTCTGTACAAAACGGGTGTTAAACAGATCCATTATCAAAGTTTTTTCAAAGAATCGTCTGATATGCAATGTACATTTAAAAATTCCTCCTAGAGGCTTTCAAATGTTAAGCCCTCAGACCTCACTTTTTGTCTCCAGAATTCTAAACTTCCCAAACAAATTCACCAGAAACTTTTATACTTAGTTCATGTAAACTTATAGCATGTCTACTAGATTTAATTACGTTTCCAAGCCAATACAAATACATTGTTGAGTATGAGGAGTACAAGTAAAGTTACAAAAGAAAATAAAAATTAAATATTCATCACAATTTCTTTCTTTCACACATTCTAAAACACTCGACAACTAATAATCCAAAGGTAAGTCGTTTTAAACAAAACTCCAGCTAATTTATTACAATGGTCTAGCAAACTCAGCAGGCGTTCAAGTTAGTCAAGCTGTATTGTATTAAACTAAATGCTAATTTGCCTATTTAATATTCTGCTGGAAATATGCGTATACAAATTAATAAAAATCGATAAAAGGTGAACATAAACTATTTAGGGAAAACAAGTTAACCTTACAAAGCTGATAAAAGAGGAAAATGGATTATACACCTGTTCCCAAAAATATATTGTAATTCTTAAATGAGCATTTTTGGCTAATTGAATTATGCACACTTAACAGATGTAATAAAGTGAAGTATTTTTAAGCAATTTGTACACATATTTTAAATGTTTTAAGATAATTTATATATATTCTATACTTACTGTGGTGGTGTGTAATTGATACTAAACGAGATAAAGGGAGTCACATGTGCCCAATCATTGCTGGCCTACATTAAATTTTAGTATATTGCGTTAATAACCCTAAACAGAGAAGTACATAAAACGCTTCACTTACCCTATGACGTAGAGTGCCTTTTCAATAAATACACTCCTAATCGCATCTCTTTAATTTATTATATCATTCATGGATTAAGAACAATATCATAACAAACACAGTCTATACATGCAGCACGGGCAACCAATTACTTTCAGACATAATCTGCCCACATCACAGGCTATTGTTGTTTGCGAATATTAATATAATCTCACTTGAACTGGTGCAGTCAGGCTGGTCACGATCTCTCACTTATTTTTTGCAAAAGAGATTTGTAGACTGGAATTCACTTCATATTTAAGCTCGAGGATTAGGCCTTTTTCAGCTACGTCATATGTTTCACAGCGTGCGCATCACCTGCTTCAATCATGACAAGGGAATACATAAAAATTGCAGAAATATAAAACCACGATGTAACACGCATATGTTGTAGAAGCTTATCACTCCGTAAACTTTTTAGAACATGCAGACTTGATCCCTTTCTCGTTTTCGCACCTCATACTTTTTTATTAAGCCTCAACTTCTCGCTCCTTCTCGAACTCAATTACGGGAAGAGAGAGGGCCGAAAGCAAACTCTCCCGCCTGGCGTCGTCGTCATAAAGAGGAAGAAAAACCAGTTCTGAGAGAGTTTATTCCCGCGTGCAGCTATTCGATGACGAATCAACTTACGATTAAATGGATGACTATTAAATCCATCAGAGAGAAATTGTGTTCTCATACTTACAATGTTTTTTGGATAAAATATTTATATACAGTTTTATATTTTAAAATTTATAATTCTTAGACTGAATTGACCTTACTAACCAACTGAGCTTAAAAATAACAAGATTGAGAACCACTGATCTAAAGCAAAATATAAATACAAAATGAAAAAGACGGCAAAACAAATCTAAAATTACGCACTGTAGGATTTTACTTTGATTAGGTCAATGTTCAACCTTAGAACCCCACAAACAAGCAAAAAATCGCTTCAGTGTGGGAACAAACATGTAAGACGTAAGAAGGGTTAATTACCCTTTATTTCTCAAAATAATTACAAGCAGTTAATACTTGAATTTAAATGATTATGAAATTAAACTAAACTAACCTTAAGTAAAGCTATCTGAAAGATATAGCCGAAGCTACCAGGATTCTAAGTACACTGCTCAACATTGAAAATCCAACACCAAGAAGGAGTAGTCAGAAAGCGATGAAATTTGGATAAAAAAGACAGAGACAGCAAGCAGCAATAAATGATCTTTATTTAAAAATGATGGAACACAGAGCGAGAACGGCGTCGATTCAGTGGGATGTAGGACCACCGCGGACAGCGATGCACGAAGAAACGCGTCTAGGCATAGAGTCAATAAGTTTGGGGATGGTATCCTGAGGGATGGCTCTCCATTTCCTTTCAAGCATTTGCTACAGTTCGTCTTCTGAACAAGGCAGGGACAGAGTCTGCAAGCAACGTCCAATCACATCCCACACATGTTCGATTGGTGACAGGTCAGGAGAGTACGGTGGCCAGGGAAGCATCTGTATGCCTTGCAGAGCATGTTGGCAGATGCGAGCATTGCGTGGTCGGGCGTTATTCTGCTGAAAATTTGAATTAGGCAGTCCCTGAAAGAAGTTGAAAAATTGCATTAGGCAACACCTGAATGTAGGATATTGCCACCGGCCGCAGTGCAATATCCTTGGGCCGTCATAGTGCCCTGAATACGAACTAGAGGTGACCTGGAATCGTAGGCAATAGTGCTCCAAACCATTATGTCACGTTGTTGCTCGGTGGGGCGTTCCACAGTTACTGCCGGAATAGATCTGTCTCCACGTCGACTCCACACACGTATGCGGCGACTGTCATTGGATAAACAGAAGCGTGACTCATCTGAAAACACGACGTTTCGCCATTCTGTCATCCAGATCGCTCCAGTCCAGCACCATTCTAAACGTTGGCATCTCTGCTGCGGGGTCAATGGCAGTCTTCTTAACGGACGCCGTGAGTGCAGACCACGTTCAAGCAATCGATGGGAAATGGTTCTTGTCAACACGGGAACATCTAGAGTATCTCCCACATGCTGCAGAATTGCAGTACAATTGTCTTGCGGGACCTATACAGCTTGTCGGTGGATGCGTCGATCCACGCGTGCTGACGTCACTCTGTCTGCACCTGCACCCCTCCTTCTTCCCACATTTCCTTGTTCCAACCATGTGCGCCACAGCCGATGCACCGTGCTCGCATCCATATGGGTATCAGCTGCGATTTGACGTAAGGACCAACCCGCCCTTCTCTCCGATCACCTTACCCCTCGTAAAATCGACTATTTGCCGAGGTGCCTTCGTCGACGGCAACCTGGCATTCTCTCCTATTACACGTATCCTTCGGGAGAAAAACCGACTTTCTTCAATAATTCGTCTGGCAGAAATAACGGCACGAATATTGACCATTCTGCACGTTCCTTCCCTTATGTCTTACTTCACGTGCGTCGGAGAAATGCGCATTTCACATCATTCGCATAACTCAGTGACGTGCGTCTACGCTAAAATTTCCATAAATTTCTGACCACTCCTTCTTGGTGTTGCCTTTTCAATATCGAGCAGTGTAGTTGGCCCCTAAATATTAATCAAATCGGCGAAGCCAAGCAAGGACCTAAAGTATAGCTAACGCGTAGCATCTAAGACAGCACATAGCCAAAAGGCAAACACGCGTTAGTCAGAGAATCACTCTCTCTTTCGAAGTCGACGAAACATCGACTTAAATAGTACTCTTACTCATTTGCACTCACTGCACCTCTGAAATTACATTCTGGTAAGAAATTGTAATTTCAGAGAAAAATTGAAATTTAGTTAAGAAATTGTAATTTAGTTAAAATTAGAATAGATGGAAAAGTTGTGTACCTTATAATAACTGTTAATAAAATTAGGATAAACCTTACAGCACTATAAATTTGTAATTAAAAATCAAAATTTCTGAAAATTTGTCACGATAAAGAGAAATGTGAAACTTGAATAATTTTGGAAATTTCAAGCATGAAATAATAAAGTTTAATATTTTGAGCACTATAATATATAACCATTATTTTGTTATAAATAATATAATAATTCCATGTTTCAAGCTAAGAGGTTTTACACCACCAAAAAACTCATTTCCCAAAATCAATCAATTATAAAAATATATAGTTCAAGTCTAGCAAATTAATAAACAAACCACTTCGAAACTATGTTGTACTTAGATAGTTCGTGAAAATTGCACTTATTGCGATTTAAACTCAATTAATTTCTTTTAACTTGCATTAATACATTCATATATATATATATATATATATATAAGTAAAGTTTTAAAATTTAGAAATAAATTAAACTGCGAAACTAAGACTTGGCTGACTAAACCACTTCGAAACTATGTTGTACTTAGATAGTTCGTGAAAATTGCACTTATTGCGATTTAAACTCAATTAATTTCTTTTAACTTGCATTAATACATTCATATATATATATATATATATATATAAGTAAAGTTTTAAAATTTAGAAATAAATTAAACTGCGAAACTAAGAATCCTTGGCTGACACTTTTATCTCACTTATAACAAAGTGTCATATAAAATTTTAGTTAAAATGCTTAATTTCTTCCACATTCCAGTTACTTTATCTTACGTTCAGTTTCCGAGAAAGAAAAAAGTTGCTTGTGCTAAGTATTCACAATTCATCTATGCTTTAGTGGAAAAATGCGAACCATACTGTTTACTCACAATGACGTAAGATCACAAGAGAAATTAAATTTTCTCATTGCTTTAAATAAATTGAGTTATGTTCTTAGCGGTATAAAATCATTTATTTTCACCTGATCACTTTTTGTAGAGTTCTTCTAATTTCTACGAAATTAAATGAATAGTAATTCAATTCAATGCTATTATTGTTTTTTCTATGATCATTTATTGAGAATTTCACTTGACAATAATTTAATAATACTAAATATAATAATAGTAAAGTAATTTGATACGATATAATTTTTATCTTTTTGCTTATTTCATCTTATCTTAGTGGATTTTTACTTCCTTGTGCGAAATAAAGGAAGTACTGTTATCGCGAAAATTTTCGGTCATCATATTTCAAAGAAAATATGCATTTTGACTACTGCCAAATGCAGTTTAACGGTATTTTTGCTTGCCATCTCTTCGCATAAAGACAGAATAAAGGGCTCTTTTTCCCAAAAGGGGTTACAAAAAGGATTTAAAATGGATTCAGAAGAGACGTTTTACGTGATGTCTGCACGTACGTATCTTGCATAACTCAAAAACGAGTAGCCTCAGAACGTTGAAATTTCGTATATAAGACTTCTAAAACATGTAAATGTGCACCTCCTACTTTGGTTGCTACCGGCCGCACCAAAAGTCTAAAAATATATGTATATATGTATATCCACTCTGTTACTCAGCTTAGTGAGCTCAGTTTCTTTATTCTTATGTTTGTAAACTGTGCATTTTTTGCTTTGAAAATGATTGAATTATATTGTTGTTATCTTTCGGTTAAGGTTTTTATGCCTTTAGTTAATCTGTGTGCAATACTTGTAGAATTATCGAAAATTTAAGAGTTGTTTAAGTGCGGCTAGACCTATTTTTTACCATAGCAGCCATATTTGTTTATATATGAAACTTAACAGAATAGTGAATAAAGACAGAGTTTGCACCTTCAGTGTCTTTTTGCCGAAGGGAGTAAACCTTGAGTTTTGTGCACCAGAAAATCTGCTTTCTTGCCCTCTGGCCGAATTGCTTGTTTTTACTTGGAAATTCTAATTTTAATTGCGAAAGTTTTTTTTTAAATTTTTTAGCTCAATTTGGTGTTTTCTTTTTTTTTATTTTTCAATTTTTAATGAAGATATTTTGAGGTTTTACGTATTTTTACCTTGCCACGAAGTGAGAAATCAATTAATTTAATGAGAAATATATCTAATAAAATTCAAGGAAATAAATTTAAATGAACTGCACCAAAAGATGAGTATAATCTAATATTTCATATAAAGAAATCATGTCGAGTCCAAATCAGATTTTTTGTTTAGTATTTCCTGTAGCTCCGGGCAAATTTTTAATCATGAGCATTGGGAAATATGTACTATACTTCAAAATTATAGTGACGTTGTTCCCAAGTATTGAAAAGTACTGGTATAATAAATAACTCCATTTTCAAGCAATAATAAATATGAGACTGATAAAAGTATTCTTAACTAAAGTATATCCCCCAAAAAATTCTTTTACAAAGTTTTCAGAATTTTCGCCCACTTTGACGCATGTTAATATACTACGGAGCTTAGAAAATGAGTTTAAGAAATAAATGGAAAGATGTGTATACTAAATTAAGAAACTAGAAACTTTTCAGCTAAAATATTTTATAAAGGTCGTCCGACAACAGATAGGAAGGAAATAAAGGGTTTATGAATCCAGGGTTTATGAAACATGCAAATCATGCAAAGAATTAAAATGCTTCCTTATGCCTTGATGAAACAAGCGATTGATAACTAAAAGAAGCAAGTTTGGAATACCGGCAAAATGCAGTTGACGTGTTATGATACCTGGCTCCGAAAACCTCTTTGGCGCCCATACTAAAATGGGGCAAACGATAATTCGCCATGCCAAAAATTTTGTTAACTGCCTTTCGCGCTTATCAGAGATCGATATGTTAGTGACATGAATGCATTTTAGCATCCGAAATGCAACTATCAGAACCTTCTGAAAGGAAATTTCATACAATCAGTGCTCGAATAATTGAAAATGAAAAAGGCCTAAAGAGAGTTATTAAGGTCCATATCAATCTTTATGTTTTGACACATCATACTTTATATAATTTAAAATTGCCTACTACAATGTACACTGCGAAAAAAAGAGGGGGATAGTTCTATATCTCCCATTCTACTGGGCCGATTGACGAATTTCAACTTGCGTTTTTCATGTCTCAGAAGCGCGACTTAGGATATGTATTAAATTTATATATAGCACTCTTCTAATATAGGTATTTTGACCCAAAATCGGACTTTTTCTGAAGTGATATGCCAATTTTCCGAATAAAATGATATGCCAAATAATAGTTCGATTCTACGACTCAAATTATTCTAAACTGCGGAGTTTTGTAAAAATCGCTCGAGTAGTTTTTAAAAAATTAGCTCTCAAAATTTTAGCTCTTCAATGTTAATTGAATTTGGTATAAATTTTTTAATCTCTCTTTTTTATTTAACGTTTTTCACTCTTCCTTTGACATTTCGAAATTTAGGTTCATTCCAAATATAATTCGCACGTTTTTACGATTTATTTTTAAATAAATTTTATAAATTTTTCGAAAACAAATTTGGATTATAACATATAAACTTTTTGACAGCATCTTAAAGTAGATATATTTCTAAGCATATCTGCAAAAAATTAGAGTTTTTTATTCAGAATTTCCTAAAATATAGGTGAATTTACATTTTGGCGCGTTTTGAAATTTGGTGTATTTATTATAGGCGATAATAACAAAAATGTGGTTTACGCACTCAGTTAAAATTAACGATGAACTTTGAACTTTTTTTCCGTCGTGGGCAATGAAGAAAGGAAAGGAAAATAGGTTGCTGTAAATTAAGAAGTTCGAGAAATGAATTATTCTTGACGCAAACTGAAAAAAAAACCCACCAAGATAAATTTTTAAATTTCTCGCCCAAATGTTACAAAATTTAATATCTAGGCAAAATTTGTGCATATAAATCGAAATATGGAAAACAAATTGGTATTTTATTCCAGAAAAAGTCCGATGTTGTATCAAAATACCTATGCTCGGTCAAAGCTATATATAAATCTGTCCATATCATGCATCGCACTTTCGAAGCATGGAAAACGCAATTTGAGTTTCGTTAATCTGCCCGGTAGAACGAGAGATACAGAACTCTCCCCCCCTCTCTTTTTGTTTTTCTTTTGCGCTGCGTACATTATGTAGTCTTACATTATATTCTTTAATCCTTGTTAAATATTCTTATTGCAGTTCTTGTATTTCTTATTTATTCACAATTTTTAAACTCCATGATCATGTCTGCTATGTAAAACGTAATCTTTCATGCTTATTCTGTGAAAGGTTCCCAGAATTATCAAAATACGTTATCTAAACCAGCGGTTCTCAACCTTTGACTAACGTATACCATCTAAGCAAAAATTTAAAAACCTGAGTACCACCACTACATTTTACAATGATTATTTTTCAATTTCTCAAAAGAAATATTAAAGAAAATATGCTTTACCATTTGGATAACTTATTGGCTATTTGCATTCAATATGCCCACACATAAAAAATATTATATTAAAATTTGATTCCCATTTTAATTATCAAAATTTAAGTTATAATACTTTAAAGTTTAGTGTGAAATTTGAGATTGTTCAAGAGGGATCAATTTATTTAATGTCTGGTCTTATATTTCATTTAGTTTTAACCTTAAATTGGGACCCACTGTTCATTTTATTCTGTGTTTATTTTTCAAATATGACATGGAAGAAAATCCTTGTTCATACAAATAGGTGGCGCAAAGAGGCAATAAAAACTTAATAGCTTTATTTGAAATGCCTTTAATTCTCTTTCTCGGTTCAGCGAAAAGCTTACAAATGAGTTATTTTTTAAATCTTTAGTTAGAATTCAATCACAGGAAATTTCTTTAAACAAAATGTATTTCTAATCCAATTTTCCTTTTCATAATCCTCTGGAAAGTACATGTTGTATCAAAGAAAAACAATAATTTTTAATCTCAAATGTCCAAAAAAAAAATTTGATCGAAGTTCAAAAAGACGATTTAAAACTTTGTCTCTGGGTGACCACCTTACTTCGGGTAGGAGCAAAAGTGTTTCGTGTTCATTGCCCATCTCTTGGCATTAAACCGTAAATATCCTTGAACTTAAGGGGTCAGGTACCCTTTAAGGGTAAGAACAAATCAAATTTCTTTTATTGTTTTATATGAAAGAGGTAATTAATAGCAACATTTTAAAACAAACTGCATAAAAAAATTCCCACTAGAACGAAAGTTATCGAGGAAGAACCGCAGCCCAATTTTCAAAAGTCAGGATCGAGGCGTTTGTTTACCTTTTTTTGACAGCTGGATATTTATAGCTGCGCTCGTGAAGAGTGGTTATAAACTTCATTTATAAAAGCAATCTAACATTTTTTTCTTGTAATGGCTTGGAAATAGATATATTTAATAATTATTTAATTCTCACTGCTTTTTCTAGAGGAAGAAAGTAATACATTAACTTTTAACTTTCATTCATGAATTCAGTTTGTTTTGCTTGCGAATTATACAACGTGCGCTCTATTCTGCGAGAGATTTCTCGATATAATCCTAATATTATCACAATACAAATATTTAATTATATTATTAAATGAAGGAAATATTAATACAAATATTTAATTATATTATTATATGAAGGAAATATTAATACAAATATTTAATTATATTATTAAATGAAGGAAATATTAAATTATTAAATGAAAAAAATATTAATACAAATATTTAATTGTATCGAAAATTCATTCCTAAGAATAAAATGAATAGGATAGAAGGTAAAGTGACACCAAAACGATCATCTGGCAGTAGAAATAAGAAGAGAAAATTCACTGGTAATTAATCTACACTCGAAAGCATGTTACATAAAGGCAAAACATATTCACCTGGTGCATTTTAAATATATACGCATTACTTTTTTTTTTGTTTTTGGAAACTAACTTATATTATCCATTTTTACAACCTGCATTGTATAATTTTAGGGAATTTTAAGTAATTTTATTCAATTACCACTCAGTATGAAAAAAATTAAACTCCAAATGACTAGCCTGGAAAAAAAGTGAATTCGTGTAAAAATTGTAAATGTTTTGGTCAGTGTTTTCGTTTCATATTTTCACGATTGTGAGAACTTATTTTCTTTTTAGATGTTTTTATTCTTAAGTATCCATATATAAATAATTATATCATATATTTGATTTAATATGAGCACTTATTTTTCTTAAATAATGCATATTTGTTTGATAAAAACATACTTTTATTTTTAAAGTCAATTTTCTCAAAACTATGATTTTACTCACTGCGCGCAGCATTTCTCTGAAACGGCTGATCTAAAGTGCACCAAATTTTATATGGATGTTTATATGCTAGATATGCTTAATATGACGAACCAGAATGTTTCTTACGTAAAGACTTTTAAAATTGTAGCTAATTTATGCCTAAACAATTTGATAAAAATTAAAATTTTGTTTTTAAAAAATTATTTTTGTTGGAAAGGAACATTTAAATAAAATAAATCTTCGTAATTTTTCTACCATATGAAAAAAATTGGGTTTCTCTTATGCTTTATATAATTTAAATGCTGCGCGGAGTGAATTTCAAAATGTTAGCTATAAAAAAAGGCTCTGTATTAAAATATTTATTTAAAATTTTTACTAATGCACATGACTTATTTATTACTCTTAAACAAATAACTAAGAGTACCACAATATGTGTTAGAAATTTCATTTTTATGGGACTATTAGGTTTGGAGATACATCACTTGTAATTTGAGTAATTTTTTGACATATTTTACCATTCAAAAGGTACCTGACCCCTTAAAGCTCAGCTTTTAATAAAATCTTAATTTTCACAGCTTGATTCAAAACGATGTGCATGGTTTCGGAGACTGTTTTGGCTACTGAAGCTTCACTATGAACGGCAGTGAGAGAATTCAGTTTCAGGTGCCACTTTCTATATTTTAGACGTAGCCCCGGAAAGTTTTCCTGTGAAAGCCGACGGCAATGCACTTATTCTAAGCAGTATCATTCTGAGACTTAACCAGGATGTTGCGGTATTTAATTTTTAAATTTAATACTTAAAAGCCTTTTTTCTTTGCGTTCCACCTTTTATTCTCTTGCGTACCACTAGTGGTACGCGTACCACCGGTTGAGAACCGCTAATATAAACTGTGATATTGCGAATATTATGTAAATATTTCGGCAAATTATCATCCTAGCATCTGTGCATATTCGATGAAAAGGTTTCTATTATGCCTTGCATAGTATGCGTTTCTGTGAAGTTACTAGAAATAATTCTGTAATTTATTTAGTGTAGCTTAAAAGTTTATGATCTACGGTTCACTTGTGACGATCTGTGATCTATATATATATTGCCTTCAAGGTCTTTATATGTTGATGTACTTTAATAAATATCTTTTACTAATATCATCTGACCAACCTACCCTGCTCTGACCGTGGTGAGCAGTTAATAGATTTACTCCTGTCGAGGACACACAACAAAAGCTTAAGCACAGTAACAGTTCTGTTGTCCTACGGAGAGTGCGGAAGGATGTAAGGAATTTCCGCATTCAACCCGTGCGGGTCGTCATGGTGTTTAGAGGCTGATGGTTCCAGCTGGCAGCTAAAAAATCCGTAGCTGAGACACTTTGAATATTTAATTTTTAATTTTATCTTGGTTCGAAAGTCTAATGATCTTCGCGTCTTTAAAAAGTTATGCGACTGCAATCTATTTACTCTCATATGCAAAAAAGCAATTACTTACACAAAATAATGTCTCGTATTTTTAGACTTTATATCACTTGCAATTTAGAGAAGTGGATGATTAAAATTTATGTTTTTAGAGTTTAAAATTGCATTCTTTCGCCCTTTAACAGTAATATTTTTTATAAAGAAAAAGTAACCACTTATTCAAAACTTTATAAGGTGTCATAAATAGTACAGATTGGGGTACCATTAATGATTCAAGAGTAACTTTTAGAAGGAATGTGCATAAGAATTTCTTATTTCTACGTAAAATGTAATTGCATTAAGCCTTTTCAATTATCATAAAAAATGTTATGGGGTCCAGAGAAAATTATCCAAGTTCTATGATTAATCGCCGTACCAAACACTACGGTTTGGTGCGAGGCAAATACAAGGTATCCATAATTAAATTTACCCTATTCAGGATTCCCTACAACCATGATCAATCATCAGAAAAGGAGAAACTTTGTGCATGACGTAATAAAGGGATGGGAAAGACAGCTAACCAAAAATCAAATTAGCTGTAAATATCGCCAGTAGAAGGCGTATTACTGAGAAACACTCATAGCACACATGCTAAATATTTCAGCTCACAGGGTGCTATAAAGATTTGAAAATATTAGAGACAGATTTCAAGGTTTTCTTGTATTGTGAAATTTTTCTAGGAATTTGGAAGACTTTCAAACTTAAATTGCAAAATTTTCACAGCTCCCACCTGACTGCTTGAGCAACGTCACATGTCATATACATGCCTCGCTACGCTGCCGCATTCAAAGTCAAGGTCCCAACTTTTGTCAGAACAAGTTCCCTGCTGGACTAACAAGAGGTTTCTTATGCCGCTAATAGAAAATAAAGTGCTTGTGCTTTTCTGCTTCTTTGAATTCTTCCAAACAGCTTCAATCGGGTATTTATAATTTCGTCAAGGCCCAGCATAGCATTATTTTAGACAAACAGAGCGCAGTTATTATTTAAATTAGCGGAATCTTAGTATTCATTACGGGTATCCTAGAGAACTATATTTTAGAACTTCGGCCAGTTGCAATGGCATTCAGTTTGCAAGATCGCACTTTGTTAGTTAAAATATTTTACCCAAACGCCCCTGTATTTTCTTGCTGGCTGTGAAATCCATTCAGAATAGCCTTGGAGTATTTATGACAGAAGAAATGCAGTTTCATCTGCATTGTTCAATAAATACTAGCAATCGTATTTAGGATTCACAGCTGAGCTTTTTGCTAGATTTTCAATTTATTATCCAGAATCGACAGTATATGGATTAAATTCATAATTTAATTTTGGGGGGGCTGACTTCTTCAGTGTTTTAATTCTGACAGGTCCAATAACATGCTCAATCACCTAGCAGTGCACATAGGAATTATGGAGCGCTGTTAGGAAATTGTTTCTATGCAAGCACGTCAGGGCCTTGTATGTAAAGTATTAATCAAGACGGAGATCCTTCACAAATTGTGCAGTATGCTAGGTCTCAAAAGGTATTTTATATAAAATAAAGCAGTCACCCTGCACTTATGTTACAATGTGATCTACCAGACCACTAGGCCTGAATCTATGCGTTTTCTGGATTTGTAAGCATTTGAAATATATGATCAGTTGCCACAATCCAAAATGTGCTGCTTGAAGACAATATTTGGCAACACGTACATGACATGATCAGGCATACACTTCTCTTGATTGTGGAACATTCCAGCTTACGATTTCAGATGACAGCAGATAATGATGGCCACCGTGTGGAGTATGTTCCACTGCAATCAAAACTTTACAGTACAATGTAACTAAAAATCTTAAAGTAAAAATGTAGTTACGTATGCAGTTTATTAATAAAATTCCTTCTAATGGTGATTTCTGGAACTAATTATGTGTTGTGTTGAAAGTATTCCCTATCCTTTTATTACGTCACACATAATGTTTCGCACTTATTTGATAACGGTTCTTGCAGTAAGTAGTTCTGAAGAGAGAAAATTTAGTTGTGGATACCTT
>KK116738.1:262628-273670 GCA_000611955.2 Stegodyphus mimosarum | reverse complement strand
AATAAATACTCTTTCCTTTTAATAAAAGTTTTGATAATTACATGACATGTTTTTCTTCTGCATACCACATTCTTTATCCAAAATATAAAAATGATAAACATGCTCCTGTTAATTCCTTTTACACAGATGTAATATGAAACTGAAACCCTATGCACTTCTTTCGAATTTTTACCTTTCAAGAAGTATAAAAAACCTAGAATATCAAACTAATTTGGAAGATATGGGACGATAAAGTTAAGCCATATTACTCGCAGAATGATTAAAATTGTAAGGTGTAAAAACTTAGTCCTTAGTTCTGTTACCACATATTCCCATCACCAAGCCAAAGATAACAGGGAAAGTGAGGAGAAAAATAAACCGCGATGGTTAAGAGTTTTGAAATCATAAGAGAAGTCTCTTACGATTTCAAAAGAGATAAAAAAGACCCAGAAGGATAAAAAAGTGCTTTAAAGTAACATGATTTACAGTTTCTATAGCGACGAGTTTTACGTAAGGAAGAAAAATGAGAAGACAACTGTGGAATTCATTTTTATCACGAACTTAATTACGTTTAAAATATGAGATTTAAAATGAAAGTAGGTTTCAAGCGGGGGTGTTTACAGCTTATAAAAATAATTTCGGTCTTTTGAGTAGTATTTTCTTAAAAACGATGAAAATGTTTTTTGCTTTGCTGAACGACATTTTTGTTTCATGTTAGAAGTTGAAGGTCTGTTTGCAATGTTTTTTAACTAAAACATGTTAATGTATTTAAAACTAATATAAAGAAAACGTACATTTTAAAAATCACAGGAAAATTTGTTAATCTTATTGAGTTTTTGCAAAATTTTAAAAGTAAGTATAGTCCCGAACTGGTTGTAAATTTAAAATACCTTTCTCCCATTTATTCACTTAACATAAAAAAGTGTTTTGAAAGCGAATGACACTTGGGAAGTAAAATACTCCTGAGAGCGGATTTTGGTTTAGTATATGAACATAGCAGATATGAGAAACTGTTTCACAACTTCATTCCGCAATAAGACTTGAGATATACCATGATTAATTTTCCGCTATTACTGATAAGTCTTTCTACTGGTACTGATAAGTATCAATTTAAAAAACGCTTATATTTCAGTCTTTCTCAAATAAAGAACACTCTATTCTGGTTCAGTATTCATACATTGGCTTAGTGAGTATGCTTACAAAACCTGTTAGACCTGTTCAATAGTATCACCTCTTTCGTTTAATTTTATATGAGAGCTGATTTGATTAAAGCATGTTAAGTAGATTCCAACGTATTTCCGAAACACCATGGTAGCCAAATCAAGGAAAAAATGAGAGGCACTATGTAAGTCATAAACGGGTAGCAAAATTCTCTCATATAAAACCTAACAACTGCTAGCAGACTGACTAGGTAAAAGTGATGAATATTTGATGATTTCTTCAAGACATTCTGGAATTCCAGTTACCTTCTCAGTTTTTTACTTGCATAATCAGGTTGGAAACTATTTATCTTTCAAAAGGTTTTGATGAATATTTCAGTGCAGATAGCTTTTGTACTTTTTCCTGAATCAGACGTGTTTGCACCTACTAATTAGATAATTTAAGGGGGTTAAGCTTTAAAATCTACCAGTTCATTACAACAAAAAGCATACTATTGTTTAGTTCTACTACATGCTTTTATGTGAGCGTAATAAGAAAGGGAAGTGAAAAAAAGAAGTCTGTCTAACAATCGGTTATATTCGACCCTCCCCCTACCCCCAAAAGCTCTTACAAAGTAGTTAAAACAAACCAACAGGTTTCGAAAACAAAATTTGCATTCCATAAACGTTATCTTTTCGAAATGATTTGATTTTAAGGATAACGGAAAGTTAAATACAAATGCCTTCAAACAGAGTTTGAAAGCATAGTCTGTTAAGTGCACATAATATACTATTTATGTTATAAATAGATGTATTTACTAATTTAACTAAAGAGAATTTGTTTTATATATTATTTAAGTAAATAAAATCTATCTAATAAAATATCTAAATAAACTAATTATCTAACATAAATATAAGTAGCAATAATTTAAATGAAACTTTAATGATATATATGTCATGACATTGAAATTAAGTTAGCTAACAGTTGCCTTACGCTGATTCTTTCCCTTAAGCTTCGTCACGTATTTGCTCAATATATAGGCGCAAAGAGAATTTATGGGAAGCGGCTTACACTGAAATGAGGAGAAATTTCATAAACGGCATGATGGAGACTTAATTACTGCTGCTGCTGTTTCTTGCTTATAAAAAGTCCCTGACTTGAACAGACGCGAACCTCTGGTACTCGATAGGTTGATAAGTGATAAATATTAGTTGAGCTTTGTCTGTCCGACTAGTTACTATTGTAGCTTAAAAAGTTTAATCGGAGCATAATGGTCAATATACCATACAATTCTAGCAAGCTGTTGCGTCAAGAAAATTATAATTTTTGTTTATTGATATTTTAATTTAAAATCATTAGTGGTGGGGAAAACAAAGTTTCAAACTTAACTTTTCGGTACGGTGTTATCTTTTGCCTTTACAGTCAGAATTTAGCAAAAGCTATTACTCGTCGATACTTAGAGGTAAATTCTAATGGTGTGTAAAATAGAAGTAATTAATTAGGTAGTAAGGTACTGTCAGTGTGACAAGAACATTTGGCAAGAACACTATAATTGTTTTTCTTAAATTTAAAACTTAAAAATTTGACTAAACAACTCTATTAAAATCCGCATAATACTCTAGATTGGTTTCGAATGCACAGATAACACCAGGCTTTCACGAGACATTGGAGGAAGCTTAAGAAGACTTTTTTTAGGAAGAATAGGCTAGTAAATTAATAAAATTCAGATTATACAAATGATAGCTTAAGAAAATATTAAAATGTGTAGTTAAAAGAAAAATGAAGAAAAATGTATTTCTGGAAAACAGATATTCGTTCAGATATTTTGCATTCCTCTATAAATGGAAGAAAATAGAAAATAAAAACGAGTAATCAGAGTGACATATAAATAAATACCTTAATTAAAGAAAGTCCGGAATGCTTTTTGTTTTCATGAACTTCCCAAAATCTTTGAATGAGGCTTCCTTTAAAGCGAAGAGGAATAAATCATATCTTCACAAAAATTCGAAGCATCTTCTTATAATACCGTCTACAATACAATCAAATTAAACTAAAATCAAGAAGGGCCACGAAAAGTAATAACATTTTTCTTTGGTATTCTTTTTTAAATCCAATTATATGATTCTCTGAAAGGTTCTTAGAGAAGGAACGCTTTAAGAAGTGCATTAGTTTTCATAAGGAGATTAATAATGTTTTACAGGTTAAAGTACGAATGCATTTGAAGTAATTAAACCGAAATGTGATTACATAGTATTAAAAATACTTTTAAATACCAGCTAGGGTAATATAAAAAAATATTTGTCGCTTAAGCAACTGACTTTTTTCTGTTAAATATATTTTCGTGAATACTTCTAATTTAATTTTTTAATTTGAATTAATAAATGGAAAGAAAATATTTATTTGACATCACGATATGAAAATAGCTTTCATTTTATTTTCGTGCATTTCGAAATAATTATTTTATATCAGCTAATACATTTATGTCATATAGTAAGTAACCGAACTTAAAAGTCTATCTGTATGAAACTAAAGAAAGGAAACCTTCTTGTCCTTTAATTTTTCAACATTTTCAAAATTGGTACAGCACACCAAGAAGTGTTTGGAATATTAAAATGATGCGTGTATTTTCGAATTTAATTTTAAGAAAGATTTTTTCCCACCTAATAATTAACTATTAACCACCTAATAATAATTTAATTTACTAAAATAATTTAAATAAAAATTTATTTAGGATCCATTTTGCCACTTCCATTTATCTCTGTTGAAGAATAAAAGTATTTGCCTATGGTTCATAAAATTTGAGACTAAACCATTTCAAGTAATTGCCTGTGCTTATGACAGATACTATAATACACTCACTATATACACATAGTGCTTACAAAAGTCCTTTCCCGACCTTTATTTTGCAACCATTAGTTTTAGGTATACATATTTCCAATTAAAAATATTTTAAATGACGAAACGATTCATGTTTCTGTAATAAAATTCATTTTGTATAAAATATTAAATCTAACACGTTCCCCCCGGTCCTTATATTTATGTTTAAGAAAATTACGTGCTCTTATTAAAAATGAAACATAAACAGTTTGCCTCCAGGACGAAAAATTTTACCAAGATGATAATTAATTTAAATATTTTCAGTATGTGATGTTGCTTTCCCTTTACACAGAAAGGACGGCTAATAAATAAATTTGAATAACTGGAGGTCGATAGTTTCTCCTTTAAATACCTTTCATCTATATTCTTTTGAGATTCATTAGGGTCTTTATTTATAATTCTGTAACGCTTGGTACGGCAAAAGAATATTCATGCAATTAATTTGTAGGTTTTCAAAGTTTAAAAATATGTTATTAATGTTCTCGTGAAATTTCATTTCTTTAAAATAATAATTTTAATTTTTAATTCATTGTTGGCTACGTGACGAAGTTGGCTTCGTGGCAAAGGTGACACCTGCCGGCTTTTCCTACAACATGAACTCTATAAGACTCTGTGAATATGATGTTCATTTAGGAAAAAAGAAACTATATTAATCAATATTTTTTACAATAATCTGCAGGGAAATAGTCATCATGTAATCTCTTAACATCTAAAACCTTTCTCTAAACTAAATTTTATCTGAGTTACGTACAAACGCAAACATTTTGCTATAGAATTTGTATACGGCCTCTAAATATGATTCCTGGGTTTATAATCAAATATATCGGTTGACTTTTGTACCATGGAAGACAAACATTTTGTGTTTTATTTTCTAAAACAGGTTCTTCATTTTGATAAATTTATAAGAATATATTTATAGGAGGAACCTGTAAAAAAATTAGTTTTCAGTAATTTAGAGCAAAACTAATTTTTAAAAATGTAAAAATATGCATGACCCATTGCGTCATTTGAAACATTTTCATCACTGGAAATATACAAGGTCTGTCCCGAAAGTAATGCGCCCATTTTCTCCTGCCGCGACTATCCTTCGCACAGCGTTGCCCTTTCACAGAAGAGTGGATGGAGTCTTGGGAACACAACGTCACCAGCGCCAGTCGGCTCCGAGCTCCTGCAGAAACACAGTGCCTGTTTCAGTGAACCCTTGTGTGAATACTCGGTCAAAATCAGGGTTCAAAAAACTCTCGAGTAGCGATACGCAAAGTTTTCTTTCAAACTTGAGAAAACGCCGTCAGAGACTTTTGCGTTGTTTCAGTCCTGAATTGTCCCCGCCCGACTTCTTTTTGTTCCCGAAGATTAAAAAAATCCTGAAAGGGCAGCATTTGGGGAGGACATCAAGGCGGTTACGACGAGGTTACTAAAGGACATCCCTGTGACGGACTTCTAGAACGCATATAAAGCATGGAAATCGCGTTGGAAGAAGTGTGTTAAAGCAGGAGGGATGTATTTCGAAATATATTGAGTAATTGTATGAATCGGTTCAATAAATTTCTTTAAAAAAAATGGGCGCATTGCTTTCGAGACAGCGCTTGTATGTCTACAAGTTTAAATAACAGGGGAATAAGGACTTTCGGAACGCGGCATATCAATATAATAATGGCGATACTAATCTTGTGGATTAATAGAATATATATTTTATTATAAATACGGAAATCCCTCATCACAAGGTTACTGCCTGCTATCTCTTCTACGCAGATCCATGATGATTACAAAAACATTCTTCCTTCTAGCGATAATATATCACATATTTTCCAGTCAGATCATATTCTTTTCACCTGACTCATTGGAGCTTTTATGGAAGAGCTTATGATATTAGCAAGTAAGGTAAAATTACTCAACTGCTGTTGTTGGTAAAATACTCTAATTCTAGCTATTCAAGGAATTTTTATTTCCAAACCAAAACTATGCCGATATCATTACATACGCTATCAGCGTTCATTAATTTTAGCTGGTAACCTTCTGTGATAATGCAGCAAAATATTTCATTCAGTACGGGACTTTATAAATTACTTTTTCTCTAATGATTAAGACATTCGTCCAAAAAACTGCCATAAGAGAAGATACTTTGGAATGCTAAATAAAGAGATCGCTCTTGCTTACCTATTGATTTTAACTTACTGTCCGATATTTGCTGTACAAGGTGCAACTCTTAAAAAATATTTCAATTGATTATCACGTGATTTACCTACTCCCAATAAATAATATCATCTATTTTAACTATTATGTTCAAGAAAGCTTTAAATTAGATTATTTATTTCGTATTTAAAACACTATTTGCTAGTCAATATATTTAATTTATGTTAAAAATGACCTATGATTAGTAGGAAAAGATTTGACGCCATTTTGTTTATTAGCATTCGAAAAATTGATAATCCTGTTGATTTAAAAGAGGTCATCATAGAAGTTATTTTTTTTTCTAATAAAACAGTTATTTTGTTCCATTTTTCTTTCTTTCTAAACATTAATGTAGCAAAGACGTTTTTTTTCTTGATAGCATGTTTCGATTATTTTTTGATTGTTGATAAACATTCCGTTTTAACAATTACGACCTACATTTATGATTAGTTAACAAGAATATATGTACAAATCTTAATACATTATCGGCATATCTTAATTTCACTATTTAGCAAAATTGCTTTCAAAGTATTACTACAACCCAGAATTTCTGTATTATTTGTTAACAATAGAACGGTAACTAGAAATTTTGTTTTTTACCTGCACTCTAAATTATTCAGTGAAATTACTGAATACGAAAGGTCAATTTAGATTTTCAAATTCAGGATAGTTCAAATAACCACTTAGAAATACTTTGTCTGATATTAAAATTCCTCAGAATAATCTAAACATAAAACTGAAAACAATATCAATTATGGTTACAAAGGCTTTGAAGCGTGATCAAGAGACCAACAATACTTTGAAATGCCGATTGATGTACGAATTTCTGTTTTCCGAATATTAATTATATTATCTTTATTATGTCCTTTCAAAGCCAGTTTACTTGAAAGATGCATAATAATACACACTGGCATAGGCTGTTTTAAGTTCTTCAGTAATTGTTTGCAATAAAATACGTAGCAGCTAAAATCTTCTAATTAGCATGGTTATCAACACATTCGGAAAATATAATATTCTTTAATGATTAACCATAGATTTTATTAACATTAAAAACAAAAAATGGTAAACGCATGTAAATTTAGTGTAATATTGAAACTAATTGAAAGGAACAAGAAGAATAAAATAAAACTTCCAAGCTTTTTTAATTCCATAAAGTTTTACCAGTGCTTTCTCATTAGGTTTTTCTGGTCACATTTGTTTATCACGTAGATTAATTATAATGATCTTATGTTAAAAGGAAGTAGTGGAACATCTGCATATGATTTACTTAGGTGTTCCGAGATGCATTAAAAAGAAGAATCTTTCTATTAAAACTTGTATTTATTATCTATAGGGGGGAGGAGTAAGCATTTATCAGTAATACACTACTTATTTCTTTAAATACAAGAAATATGAAATAACGCATAAGAAGGGTGAATTATTTTAATAAATATTTTTCAGATGTGCATGAAGCATTCATTAGACTGACAAGGTTAAGAAATAAGTTTTACTTCCTGTGTACAGAAAAAAGATAAATATATATGTTGCAATAATATGTCATGGTGATTCTCTCAAACTGGTCATAAACAAACAAAAATTAAATCATTGAAAGCAAATACCGGCTTTTTCCGAAAATAAGACACTGTCTTACTTTCTTTTTTGGTCCAAAACACGAGCTAGGGCTTATTTTCGGGGGAGGGCAAAGTATATTTATATATTTTTATTTAATATTTATTTTACACAGAATACAGAAATTTAAACTTATTCAATTACAGTCATGTCATCTTCTGCTGGAACATCGTCATAAATAAAATTCTGAATTATATTCTGATTTTCTTCCAAATCCATTTCCTGTTGAATCATTGGTCCGAATCTCTCATGTCTTGCGATGTAGCTATCGTTAAATGAATATTTTTTGTCTAAGTAGCCTGTTCGTAGTGCATTGGAAACATCACTATCAGTTATTTTGTCCCATGAATTTTTTACCCAATTCACAACTTCTTGTAAGCCTGGTTTTACAAAATTACCTCGATGATTTCTCACCATTCTGTTTTCAATATATTCATTGATTTCCATCCGCAAATGATCCTTGAATGGCTTGTTTATTGCAATGTCAAGTGTCTGGAGGTAACCAGTCATTCCTGCCGGAATCATTATTTGATCAATCTTCCTCTCAGCAAGAAAGTTTTTCATGTCTTTAGCGCGGTGAGTACTGGCTGAATCCCAAACTAGTAAACCTCTATTCTGACCCCTCAACAGTGGTGGCAGCATAAAATCAACCCACTTTCTTATAACTGCTTGGGTGCACCAGGCTTTTTCACTTTCAATGACATAAATTCCTGAAACACGTTGAATCTGGTCTTTTTTACCTTTAGTGATTAAAAATGGCGATACTTTCTTGCCATCTAGACGAATCGCCAAAATACAGGTAACACGTGCACTATCGTAACCGGTAGAAGGAACGTAAATTGACGAAGAAGCCTTGTGGTGAACTGTCGTTTGAGCTCCTTGGCCTAGGAATACCGCGGTCTCATCCATAGCAATCATGTTGGAGAGTTGGTATTTCGTAAAATCGATGCCATCAACAAAAAGCTTAAACGCAATTGCACGCTTAACAACTTCATTGTCTTCCAGCTTAAACAATGTTGTTGATCTCCTTGGACACAGTTCATATCGTTTAAGGAAGTTGTCCAACCAGTGTGACGATGCTTTAAATTCTTCTGTGGATATATAAAATTCAGTTGCTGTTTCAGGGGCAAAGTTTTGAATATCAGCCCTGCGCACAACCAAAGCCATTGCTCTCCTGCCAGCAATCCATTCCCAGATGCAATCTTCCAACTCAGAAAATAACGGCTGCCGACCTGATCCAACTCTGCGTTTTTTCTCATTTCCTTGGTCCACCAGTTGACACAGGTAATCGTAGTCGGCACGCCATTTACGAACCATACGGAGATCCAGCATCTTCTCGTTACAGAATGCTACAAGATTTACACCCCTGGAATCTTCCACGATTCCCTTTTTGTACTCGACGGAATAGCTCTTTCGTTTTGTACTGATTTTAACTGGAGTTAAAAATTATTCACTTTATTTTTAAATAAAATTACGTATGAGGAAATAATCAGACTTACAAGACTGAAATGAATGAACGTTGTATACCTGCACTGTCGCTCAATGTAGACTGCTGCCTTATGTATTATTTTTAAGATAAATTCCAAGAATTAATTTGAAAAGAACTGTAGAGGTAAACAATTAATTTCTTGGAATATTTTGTTTCAAACATTTCTCTGAAATACGAGTATTAGGAAAGCTAAGCATATTATTACTTAATAAATCAACAGCATTTTTTAACGAATTCTTTTTGCCACATTATTTTAACTAGGGATTATTTTCGGGGGATGTCTTATTTTACAAAACGTTCCGAAAATCACGATAGAGCTTATTTTCGGAGGATGTCTTATTTTCAGAAAAAGACGGTACCAGTTACGGGGTGAAATTTCAGGAAAAATAAGTACAATCATGAACTTGATTTCCAATTAAGATGGGAATACTTCTACAGTTTATAAATCTAATTGGATCACTGAAGTTAAAGTAGTAACTACTGCACTAAACATAACAAAGTAAAAACAAAGATTGCAGAACACTAGACTGAATACAAAATAAAGTTTTATTAAATGCGAAACTTAATTATAAGAACAGCGGAAAGTAAACACATGGACGAACTAATAAAGTTTTATGTTTAGTTTTCGATAAAAGGATTATCAGCTTATTATATGTTGAGAAAAGATAAATTCTAGACGGAGGAAAAACAAAGCCTATCCGCACTTTAACATACTAACATACTAGTAAATTTTAAGATACGATTAGATAGAGTATCACCTGGTGTGATAGCTTTGCTTAATTTTAATCCGTTTTAAACGAAATATGAAGTAAAACGTCTTTACCGTATGTATTTATAATTGTACAAAAATTTCAAAGATGCGATTATCATTTTCCTTAGGGATATTTATCCAGGATATAATTATAAAGATTTATATTCACTGCAAAACCAAAGAAACTGATACAGAACAGTCTGTGTGGAATGCACAGTAACTCTTTAGTCTTGTCATTAGCTGCATCCGCTAATGTGTATGAAAAATCACGGTATGTATAGAACATTGATTCGCACTCTTTTTCTTGTATCGACCCTTTTTTAAAGAATAGTTTCCCTCATCGACGATCTTACAACTGTGTGTATAATATACAACATACATCACAATCATAATATAAAAATTGCACATACATAACTTAAAAATAACAGTTAGACTAAGAATACGAACAAAAGTTTGGAAAATTATCTGTTTATTAAATACCTGTAATTTATTTTCTTGTATCATTATTATTCTTAATTTTACAAGTATAACCACGTTTTCAGGAAACAAAATCACAAGTTCTAACTGCACAAAAGTTCGACTTAATGTGATGACATATTATAAGGTATTTCTCCCGCCTTCGTGGTGTAGTGGTCAGCAAGCTCGACGCGCAACCGAGAGGTCCGTGGTTCGATTTCCGGCGAAGGCGTTTCTCAGTTTTCATCTCTCCTGCTTACAAAATAACCTAATGTCTCTACATATGTATGTGATTTTAATTGATGTGCACTTAATATATTGATGCATATTTTAACATTTCGTATAAAATTGCCTAACGTAATTTTTAAATCAGCCCGTTCATTACTATTCAGTCTATTACTACCAGATACACAAAAAGGCTACCAGATACACTAGTTCCCAGGGAGAAATAACAACAAAGTAATTTCTTGCAAATGCATTTTATTCAGTAAAATATTATTCTTCAGCTTCAGTTACATGATCAAATGAGTTACAAGTTTATCAAACCGGCATTTCTAAACGTTTTTCCCT
>KK116738.1:223642-262552 GCA_000611955.2 Stegodyphus mimosarum | reverse complement strand
CAAAAATTTGTCCTATTACCTGCGTGCCATCATCTCAGTTTAGGACATGTAGCTGAAGCAAATGGTTATCCATGGCCAAACCCAGGAGATAATTAGGTAGAGTGACATCCGAGGAGCAAGGAGGATGAGGTTAAAAAACTTTCCAACCAAGTTTCTTCATCACTTCTTTCGTCGCTTTCACAACATGAGGTCTGACTTTCTGTTGAAGAATGGTCAGTGCTTTCCTATCGGCTAGTGTTGGCTGCAGTGGAGCTGCAATCTTTTGCAATTGTCACGAATACACTCCGGGTGTAATGGTTTTGCCGCTCTCTAACAATTCGAAGTGCGCAAAACAGCGTTCATCCTCCAGACACAGGGCAATAACATCTGTTGATGTATGCTCTGTTGAGATGTCTAGTAACGTTTTATTTTGCGGTTACTATATAATACACATTTCATGTCACGTATCACCATCTGACCCAAGAATGAGTTTATCTCGTGGCGCGATAAGAATGGTGAGCTGATGGAGTTTGGTTTCCACGGTCAAAGCGTCCGTCCAGTTCGAGGTTTGCTTCAAAGCTCTTATCTATCGATTTAAACCCACCTAACTGCTGTTGTGATCTGCGATCACTAGCTGATGTAACGTTGATGGCTGTGTAAACGTTGGTCCAATATTTTCCTGCAGGACTGCTGCCCAGTTTGAACTCTTAAAGTGATCGTGGCCTTAAATCACCTTCGATAGTGACATGCTCTCTTCAAGGTTGTAGTTCCTACATAACTTCTTTCGACACGACCGACACGCCTCACATCTCTGCGCTGACTGACAGTTGACGAGAATGTCAACTTTTAAAGCCCTCCCAAGAGAGTGTCCGAAACCTTTCGTTTGAATTTCATTTTGCGTTCCAGCGGCATGAACATTTTTGGTACCTGATGCAAATGAACTTGAGTCTCGACATCATAAAAAATCCCATCATCAAATCAAGAATATTCGGAACAAGGACTGGTATTTGTGAGTAGTATGTCTTAATAAAATTAATTATACTAGCATACAAATTCTTCTAAGTAACATCTGCATGAAAATGGTTTAGAAATTTTGAAGCGAGCTTCTGTAGGATGCTTCACTGATGAACAGCATCATGAGACAGTATTGTATGACCATATAATGAAATCCTGGTGTCCCACATGCTTCTTCCTGTCCTGTTCTGTTTTTTGTTTTCTTTTTTGAATTTATTTAATGATGTTTCTGTAAGGTTGTCAGAATGACGGAAGACTTTTATTCTGGTATTAAAAATGTCTCTAAGACGCTGCAAAATTTACTTATGTAGAACCAGTGTGTGTGAAGAAGGAAATTATTGTAATTCATAATTTTAGTCACACAGTTGCGTAAAAACGCTGTAATTCGAAATTTTAGCTTTGATAGTATTTATTGCTTAGATTTGCTCTAAATAAATATGAAGTGTTTCTTGAATATTTTTCTCAATAAGTTCAAAAAAAAATGAAGGGTAACTTTGAGGTACGATAAAAAGTTTCAACATTTTCCAACATCGTTGGCGCACTGTCACATGAAGGTACAGCAATTTTGAATAGTGTAATGTCATTTGTTTGGAAAATGCTCTCTTTTTTTGTCAATGGCGTCATTTTTTGTCAATGACAATTTTGACAATGCCTATCAATTCGTGTATTGACCTCTTATCATCCACTTGATTATCACTGATCCCCTTTAAAGTTTCATTGCTCACTAGGAAGTCAATACCGTCTGCATTGTGAACATCTGTTATAGAAACGTTTAGAGCTAATTCTTTCCTAAGCTGGAAGGTCTACGGAATATCGGTGGTAGAGAATAAAATTTGAGCTATCACGTACGGCCATTTAAAGAGTATACCATAAGTATCGGAATTCTGGCAAAAGATTGAACTTATGGTATTAGAGTGGCCGTAAAAACTTTCTGGATCAATACTACCAACATGAGCTGACAAGAATCTTTTCATTTAGAAAGGTTTAAATACCGCCTCAGGTTATGTTATAATTTAAATTTAGGATATGAACAAGATCAACACCAGCATTATGGGAAACATTCTGCCGATTATCTGATCTTTAGGAGGTGCGGATTAGTATGTTGAAACCCTCCCTCGAAACCATGGATCCAACATGTCGTCAGAAGATTGTACAAGTTATGATAGGGTGTGTTTAATAGATACTTAAGAGAACTCCAAAAATATGTATTATATTTGCACCTATATATCCTACCTTTTTTTCGTGCCCTATGTTATCTCAGTTGAATGTTAGTTTTTCTAACAGAATACAGCATAACCTCATATAGCTTGATGCTAAATCTCGAGCTTTGTGTTAATTAAAGGAACACTTGCTGTTTGGAATCTTTCATGATCTGGTGAACTCCACAAATGCGCATTTTTGCCTATCCCGAGCGCTCATTCGCCTATCTGCCACGCGACCCCGAATTAGAACAGGCCTCAGAAGGGGATACTATGATGAAGGCTTATGCTGCGAACTACAAGTAGTATTATCATATTAGCTCTATTGTGAATTATATCTATTTGTTCTTCCCTTCTTAAATAAAGGGTTACCATGTACTACTTACGTATGATTTCCGGAATTGCCAGCATCATATACATGTTAATAGCCAAGAACCCCCCCCCCCATGATGAAAGTCAGAGGTGTCAGAAGTGGCGTGAGACTGGTTACGTATTGTCAGAACTGGCGTGATACTGGTTACGTACGAAGTGGATTACGTTTGTTCTAGTAAAGTGTAAGTGATTAACTAAAAAATGTAAGAAGTGTTATTTTTCAAATTTATTTGTTGGAAATTGAAATTTGTAGAGTCATTAGGTTTTATGATGGTGGAGACGTGAAAAATGTGCAGTCTTCTCCAGGATTCGAACTCCAGACCTTCCGAAATACGCGTCGAGTGTGCTTTCAGTTACACCACGAAGGCATGCGGAAAGAATGGAGAAAGTACCTTTTATACACCCCCTTTCAAAAGGCGATGGGGAATGAGGGGATCCAATCGCCAAGTTCCAGAGCACTGACGAATTATAGTTCACCACCATCTAGCTCTGTAGAGCATTAGATTTTATTATACTAAACACGTGAAAAATGTGGAATGCCCCACCGGGAATCGAACTACGGACCTCCCGAAATGCGTGTCAAGTGTGCTTCCAGTTGCACCACGAAGGCATGCGGAAAGGAAGGAGAAATAACTTATAAGTTTAATCAAAGCAGAAATGACCGACGCTGAAGTTGTGAAACTTAAAAACAGAATATTGTTCGTTTAGCCATAAATAAAGTAACATGTTCTACTGAATCTTTAATTTTTCTTGTAATACTGAAGATATACAACAGTTAGAAATTCCAATAGTAAAAGCTGTTCTTTAAAAGATTTAGATGAAAAAATTAGAGATTTAACTGATGGTAAACGACACTGAATTTGAAATCGAAAATGCCCTCGAATTCGAAGAAACGATTGCAAAATGGAATTTCAAAGGCACAGGTTAATTAAAAGGAAAACAAAAATTTAACATTTCACTAGTTTCTAGTTGTTCTTCGCATAATAACAGTAATACATTTTATTTCTGGTGCGGTTAATAGAAGCTGGGATTACAATATTAAGTTTCCAAAACTTAGGATTGATAAATTTTATGGAAATGCTAAATTGTGGCAAACATTTTGCAATACATTTGATACGACAATAAATCAAAATGAAAAGTTATCTAAAGTTCACAAGTTCAATTATTTGCTCAGTTTATTAGCTGGCCCAGCTTTAAAATATGCTCAAGGATTTTCATTATCCCCAGAAAATTATGACGAAGCATTTAAAATTCTTAAAGATCTTCTTATTAATTCATACATGCACAAGCTGTTAAATTTACGACTTGCCCGAAGTGCGAATAATATTCATGTTTTGAGAGAATTGTATGGTACCTATAAGATACAAATAAGACCACTATATTCATTAGGAATCAAAACGATTAATGTGGAGATTTATTTTATGCTTTGTTAATGAAATGTATTCCTTCCAGTGTCGCTTGATTTTGCTCATCGAAAGCAAATGATGAAAATTTTAATGTTGACAAGCTCGTGAAATTTCTAAAACGAAGAATTGAGAGTCGCGAAAGAAATCTGCTAAATTTCACTTGCTCTAAGAATCTGCTTGAAAAGCATTTCCCGTAATGAAAAACGGAACATTTTTTGCGCTCATAATTCTGTCAAGGTCGATACTACGACTATTGGTGCAGTCATTCTAATAATGTAAACAAAATTGCACATATATTAAATTGTCGTATATATTAAAATATATACGACAATAATATATATTGAGGATTTTGGTTTCTGTTTTTAAATTATTTTAACTGCTAAAACAAGAGTAAAAGAGAGCCAACGTTGGCGAGAAACCACATCTGGTATTTTGCCAAGCGAGCGGTGAACAGATGAAGTGAATGGAAGCAGGGAAAATTTAAATATTATATTTGAAATGAAAGCGAAACAGGGAGATAACGTTGAAAGAATATGAAAGTACAAAAATTCGTTAATGAAAGTTAACTTAGACGGGTGAGCTAAATTTAGAAACGGGGAACACTTTTTTTTGGAATAATAAAAGAAATAAAACAGAAACATGACTAAAGAAAAGAGATAAAATAAGTAATATGGTTTGTGGAAGCCGTCTCGAGCATGCGCAGAGCAAATGGTTTCTCATAGGAAGAAGGAAAATGTTCGGTAATGCAAGTTTCAGTTCTCATTCGAGTCGATCGCTATCGAATCTATCGTATGTTATATATGTTTTCGTGTTAATTGCAATTCACCATATTAAATACTCCTGCAGCAGCTTTTATGTAGACACATGAATAATTTTTTAAGCGGGCATTAGACATCAACACGTACACAGACAACAACAAGCATTAGACATCAACAAGCATCAACAAGTACACAGACGAGCGTGGTTACGAAAATAAAATCAAGAAAATATTCTCAAGAATACTTAAATTTGGGGTTTACCTATACTAAATAGTAAATGAAGAAGAAAGGCCACTGTGTATCATTTGCTCAAAAACGTTGGCCGCAGATAGCATGAAACCTAATAAACTTAAACGACATTTGGAAAAGCTTCATATTGAGTACGTCAACAAACCCAGAGAATTCTTCGAATTAAAATTAAAATCATATTTTAAAGAAACATTGTCTGTGAATAAAAAAGCTTTAATTGCATCCTACAAAGTTTTATGTAAAATAGCCAGATGTATCGTTGGTGAGGAGCTTATTTTGCCAGCAGCAATTGAGATGGTAGAAATTATGTTCGGAGATAATTTTTCAAAACAATTGCAGTCCATAACTCTTTCAAATGATATTTTTGCTTGTCGAATTGGTGATATAGCTGAAGATGTACAATGTCAGCTTCTCGAAGTTGCATGACAAATTCTTTCAATACAGCTTGATGAAGCAACAGATAGTAATAAAGATGCTCATTTCATTGCCTATGTTCGATTTTCCGATAATATGTCAGTAGTAGAATAACTACTTTTCTGCAAACCAATAGACTCAAAGCAACAGCGCTCGCACTATTTGGTATTTTAAATGATTTTATGAACGAGGCAAACATAGAATGGAAACATTGAGTCGGAATATGCACCGGTGGTGCTCGTTCAATGTCCGGAAGATTCCAAAGTAGACTAGCACTTGTAAAACAAAAATCGCCTCAGTGAGTCTGGACATATTTCATGATCCACAGAAAAGCTTTGGCTTCCAAAGAAATGAGTCCTGGTCTGAATATTGTGTTAACTACGGTTGTAACCGTAGTAAATTATATCAAAATGAGACCCCTGAAATCAAGAATCTTTTCCGCACTTTGTAAAGACATGGATGCAATTGGAATAATAAAAGAAATAAAACAGAAACATGACTAAAGAAAAGAGATAAAATAAGTAATATGGTTTGTGGAAGCCGTCTCGAGCATGCGCAGAGCAAATGGTTTCTCATAGGAAGAAGGAAAATGTTCGGTAATGCAAGTTTCAGTTCTCATTCGAGTCGATCGCTATCGAATCTATCGTATGTTATATATGTTTTCGTGTTAATTGCAATTCACCATATTAAATACTCCTGCAGCAGCTTTTATGTAGACACATGAATAATTTTTTAAGCGGGCATTAGACATCAACACGTACACAGACAACAACAAGCATTAGACATCAACAAGCATCAACAAGTACACAGACGAGCGTGGTTACGAAAATAAAATCAAGAAAATATTCTCAAGAATACTTAAATTTGGGGTTTACCTATACTAAATAGTAAATGAAGAAGAAAGGCCACTGTGTATCATTTGCTCAAAAACGTTGGCCGCAGATAGCATGAAACCTAATAAACTTAAACGACATTTGGAAAAGCTTCATATTGAGTACGTCAACAAACCCAGAGAATTCTTCGAATTAAAATTAAAATCATATTTTAAAGAAACATTGTCTGTGAATAAAAAAGCTTTAATTGCATCCTACAAAGTTTTATGTAAAATAGCCAGATGTATCGTTGGTGAGGAGCTTATTTTGCCAGCAGCAATTGAGATGGTAGAAATTATGTTCGGAGATAATTTTTCAAAACAATTGCAGTCCATAACTCTTTCAAATGATATTTTTGCTTGTCGAATTGGTGATATAGCTGAAGATGTACAATGTCAGCTTCTCGAAGTTGCATGACAAATTCTTTCAATACAGCTTGATGAAGCAACAGATAGTAATAAAGATGCTCATTTCATTGCCTATGTTCGATTTTGTGATAATATATCAGCAGTAGAAGAACTACTTTTCTGCAAACCAACAGAACCCAAAGCAACAGCGTTAGCATTATTTGATATTATAAATGATTTTATGAACGAGGCAAGCATGGAATGGAAAAATGGCTTTGGAATATGCACCGATGGTGCTCGTTCAATGTCCTGAAGATTCCAAAGTATAGAAGCACTTGTAAAACAAAAATCGCTTCATTGAGTCTGGACACATTGCATGATACACAGAGAAGCTTTGGTTTTCAAAGAAATAAGTTCTGGACTGAATATTATGTTAACTACGGTTGTGTATTTTACCCAGGTCTTTGCAAAGACCTGGGTAAAATACATTCAGCATTACTATTTTATTGCGAGGCAAGATGGTTATCGCGTAAGAAATTCTTGCAACGTGCTTATGAATTAAGGGAAGAAATCGCCATTTTCCTAGCAGAAGAAAACAGACCGGAAGCAGAGAATTTTCGCGATGGTTTATTTGTGATGAAATTGAGCTACTTCGTGAACATATTCGAGAAATTAAATAACTTGAATCATCAACTCCAAAGAGCAAATATACATATGTTGGACACGAGTGATAAAGTTAATGCTTTTTGTAGAAAATTGGAATTGTGGAGCAGAAATTTAAAGCAAAAAAACCTAACAATGTTTTCAAATGTGAATGATTGTACTAAAATTTACAAGACTGAAGAAGAATATATAAAAGCTGTTTTTTTGTAACCATTGAAAATCATTTAGCCATGCTGGCAAAGAATTTTAAAAAGTATTTTATTTGCTGACGACAAACTCATAGCAAGTTACGAGTGGGTTAGGGATTTATTTCATAAGACTCTCGAAGGACTCTCAATTGATGAGAAAGAAAAATTCATAGACTTCACGAAAAGTGGCGAAACCAAAAGACAATTTAGTAATAAATCACTATTTGAATTTTGGTCAGGATAAGAGGATTATTTTTCTGCACTAAAAACAAGGGCATTTCGTATTTTATTACCATTTTCAACTGGATTTTCTGCTGTGTCGTCTTCGAAGACAAAATATAGATCTCGGCCAAATGTAGAAACAGAACTGAGAGTGGTTATTTCTAATATTAAGCCGTACGAAAACCTTTGCAAGACAGGCCCAAGGAAGTCACTTATAACTGTTAAATTTACAATAGAAGTGTATATGTACGCCAAATACAAGGTTGTTTCAGCAAATTTAACTGTTAAATTTGTTTTTAATTTGGTATGTTTTGATTAAGTAAGTTTTGATTTAGAAGTTGCTTTAATTTAATAAGTCAATTATTAAATATGTTGACATGTATTTTGTTTTCTATGTGTGCTTTCCTTTCAGTCAGTTAATCAATTTTTTAAATAATGTTTTCTCTTGGATATTGTCGCCCCCCCCTCTAGTGTGCGTCACACAGGTTGAGAATCACTGGCTTAAAGTAAAATAATAAGTCATTCATATAAAGCAATTTTTTCAAATAGTTCAGATTTTCTTTTTTACAAAGACTGCCAAAAAAACTTATAGATTCAGAAAATATTAATAGAAATATTTTGATGTGCACCTTATAATGAAAATTGCATTTGGTAATTACAATCCGGTAGCTTTAGTAGATAGTCTACGCTCCGGAACTTAAAAATGAACTCTTCTGCTTGTTTAAATCTGTAGGTCTCGTAATGCAAGTTACATAAGTAGGCAGCTGGATTTTAGAGTGAATTCTGCACGTTAAAGGTGAAAAATTACAGTTAAAACTAGTTCCCAATTTTAAAATTAAAAGCTCTGTTTACGTTTGCTTATTTCTCTCAAAGACCTTTATGCATAACCGCTAGCGCAAATGATTTATTTGATTTGAATATTCGTAAAGTGCGCAGCAATTAGAAAATTAACTGAGTACTTTGAAAAAATTAAATAAAGTCTTTCAAGGAAAATCGGCTTTCTTCGCAAGTCATTTTCAGGATTACTGGCCTGTAATGAGAATCATTTGCACGAACTACCAGTCGTTATCTGATTTCCGAAATTTCAAAGAAACTGCATTTTTGTTTGATTGACAAATGTTGTTAGACAAGTGTATCACTTACAGTGATTACTTAAGTGATTTAGGGCAATATAATTAATTCATTATTAGTAGTATAATTTATTATCTCAAAATTATGCATAATTAGCATTATAAGTTTTTGTAAATGTTCAGGAGCATTTACTAATATTATTTACATAATACATGTTAGTTACATAATGCCTTAGTATGTATTAAAATCTAACTGGTTGGGGAAAGTCGGAGATTTAAGAATGAATATACCGGCATACGTTTACTCACAAATATATATACATATATATATATGGTTTAGATGAATTTATTCACAATAATTCGAAATTTGTTTGTTTATTTTGTGAAAATACAAGGAATATTATTTGGCTATAAGATGAGCAACACAGAATACGTTTTCTCAAAACAAAAGAGGAGGTCCACTGGAAATAGTAAGTTGCTATGTGAGAGAACATATCTGGTACTCCCTGGACAGTTCTGAGATTCTGAAAGCATGTGATATGTTACATCAAATAATCAATGGAACTCCATATTTCGTAAATTCAAAATCATTTTGGTATAAAAATACACTCTATAACATAAAAGGAACGGAAATGGAACAGAACTGCGCATGCCACTTAGCGTTGCCTTCATTTTCACCAATACCTACGCTTATATTTCAACAGCAATATGCTCGGCCGCACGCAATACACCTTCATACTGCTCGTCTTCATACTTTTCCAGCACTTCCTTGGAAGGCGCGATCGTCAGATCTCTCTCCAATACAGCACACTTGGGACCTAATGTATAAATATTTCCGACCGTCTTTAGATCGCGTCGAACTAACTTGCCATTTGAAACGTATATGGCAGGTCGTCTCGCAGAAGGACATCCGTCAAGTCTATGAGTCAATAGAGCCATAAGAGCCAGATATGGGCCAACGCATTGCTGAGCTGTTTTCTTTTCTTGTAGTTGTAATTCCTGAATAAAACATTCCAGTCCTATAGTAATATTAGCGTTTAGTTTTCAAAATATCCACATCACATCTTCTGATTTACGTTCCATTCGAGTAACGTCTTCTTGGTGTATCGCTTTTTATGTTATAAAGCGTATTTCAGTTGCTTGAAAAATATAATTCTTCAATACCATTTTTAGGCGATTGCATAAAATTTAAAAAATAGGAACCAGTTGTGAGTTTCTTTTTCGCCATCATATTTTTTCTGAAATTCTCTTTTTCTTGCTACCCAAAATATTCTTGCAAGAGAAAATTTTCATACTTGCAAAAAGAAATCAAGTTATTGTGGTCATATTTCTTGGTTTAAAATTACTACCTTCTTCACAGATTTGGTATATAAAAAAAGAAAAAACATCAAGAGAGAAATGTAAAATGACTTTATAGAGAACTAGTGCTGCGGCATAACATTTTATTCAGCAAAATGTACTAAAAAATTTGTTATTTTATTTATCTCCAAGAAGAATATTGTTTTCTTCAGAGCACTGTTCAAGAAATATTAAGTACACTTTTCTACTAGATATCCGAGATTTATCTTCAAGAAGAATATTGTTTTCTTCCCAGCACTGTTCAAGAAATATTAAGTACACTTTTCTACTAGATATCCGCTAATGCACATAAGTTGATGATTTTGCATATTAATTTTATTTTATTTTATGAAATACAAATTTATGAATTGTTTAGTGAAGCTTAAATAGCATATAATTAATATAACTACAAAATATTTCATAGTTCATTTAAATTACTATGCAATCATCGTTTAAGATATTGAAAGTGTAAGCTATAAGGAAAACAGGTGATAAACCAAGAAAACAATTATTTACGCGTCCTGCATCTAAATTTGTTCTAATATTCAAAGTTATACTAATGAACTAAACATATTAATTGATGTTCTAAAATAGTTTATGATATACACTCTTAGACAAAAAAAAAAGACGGACCAAGAAGCAGTTATACGAATGGGACGAAAGCGGTAGAAGTGATGTACATGTACAGAAAAACAAATTATTACAGTTTGAGAAAAAATGGATGATTTACTGAACTGATAGAGCTTCGCAAAGTGAAAATGTCAGTAACGCGTTTGTCCACCTCTCGCCTTTTTGCAAGCAGTTATTCGGCTTGGCATTGATTGATACAGGTTGCGGATGTCCTCCTGAGGGATATCGTGACAAATTCTGTTCAACTGCGAGTTAGATCGTCAACATCCCGAGCTGGTTGGAGGGCCCTGTCCATAATGCTCCAAACGTGGAGAGAAATCCGGCAACCTTGCTGGCCAAGGTAGTGTTCGGCAAGCCCTAAGGCAAGCAGTAGAAACATGTGCAGTGTGGGGGCGGGCATTATCTTGCTGAAATGTAAGCTCAGGGTGGCGTGACGTGAAGTGCAACACAACGGGCCTTAGAACTTCGCCGACGTACCGCTGTGCTGTAAGGTTGCGACGGATGACAACCAAAGGGGTCCTACTATGAAATGAAATGGCACCCCAGACCATCACTCCTGGTTGTCGGCCTCTCTGCCGGAAGACAGTCAGGTTGGTATCACACCGCTGTCCGAGGCGTCTCCAAACTCGCCTTCGCTGGTCATCGGGGCTCAGTTCAAAGCGGTACTCATCACTGAAGACTATTCTACTCCAGTCAGCGACATTCCAGTGCTAATGAGCCCGATACCCGTGCAAACGGGTTTGACGTTGTACAGAGGTCAATGGTAGTCGGCGCAAGGGGCGCCGTGACCTCAGTCCTTTTTCTGTGAGCCGTCTATGAATGGTCCTTGCGGTCACTGAAGCACTAGTTGCACGTACAATCGATGATAATGATGCATCTGGGGCTGTGAGTGCCGCTCAGACAATGTTCGGTCTTCACGTTCTGTCGTTTCTCTAGGCCTACCGCTTCCTTCTTGACGCTGTGTGCGGCCATTTTCACCCATTCCTGCCAACATCGTCTAATAGTGACATCGCTCCTGGACAAATGTCGAGCTATTCGCTGATAAGACCAACCGGCTTCTTTAAGCCCAACTACACGACCTCTCTCAAATTCTGACATCTGCGCATATCGTTCGTACACCTGTATGCGAGGCATAGTTTCTGTCTACCACAGTACACGGAATAAAATTCGTGAAGAATTTATGACCTGGAATCGTAATTTTTTGAATAAACAGTAGATGAACTAAGCAGCGAAAAAGGTGGTAAGATTTAACTCATCTATCAACTTTTATCTATGTTTTATGTATACGATACTAGTTCACTTTTAATGAATATTATCTATGATTTAATATCCTAATTTCTAAATGAAAACAATTTTTTAATTTACTCTATTGCCGCGATGTGGTAGAAAAACAAAACCATCTAAATCTCTGCTTAGAAAATTTCGGATCTATCTACAAAATGAGAGAGGCATAAATTTTATTTGCTTACTTTCAATGAATAATACTGAGTAATCATATAAGAGACTTATTGCTTATGCTATGAACTGAAGAAATAAGAACTGTGATATGACATCAACTGAAACATGAATAATCTGTTGGCTATTTATTGTAAGACAGGGACATTTCCTACATCATTGTCAGAGCTGGTATCATTTTTGATACCACGGTTTCAAATTATTTGCTATCTTGCATCATGAAGTACCGTGTCGTAGAAGACATTTTAGTCCTTTAATTCGCACTCTACGTTTTAAAAAGTTTCTTTAAAGCATTTGGGAAACATTGTAAGGTTTTAGTTAAACTAACCAAGTTTTATTTTAATTTAAAACTTTCTATCTCCTCTCTGTTTCAACTTCCCGTCAGAAGAAGCGCGCGTTTTCAGCTTATGCTAATTTTGAAGTACAGCGAAGTACTATTTAAGCCAGAGGAAGAAACCTCTTATTGTGAGAGAGCTAAGTCTCAGACCACGGTCACTCGGCTCAACGTTCGCCTGACCAGCTAGCAGTTTAAATTTATAAGCCATAGTGCTTACTACGATATTGCATTGTAAAACAATTTGAAGTGCGTTAGTATTAGTATATCTTGCTACGCACCCTTTTAGGTACAGGCCAATCTCCGCGAATCGCTCTGTGAGCAAACTTTGATTTAATTTCTATTTTAGGTTTAGTATTTAAATATTATTTGATTGTTAAGTTCGACCCAAGTGCGGTCTTTTACTTTCTGTATCACTCCCGAGTTGAGAAGTTTGTAAATAATTGTGATTTAATAAAAGAGGATTTCAAATCCCCTCACGTGCAGTTACTATCCAGCCCAGCAGTACATCAGAACAAAGCTTACATTTCATCAGCTCACTGTTCCAGTTCAGGACCTGAGAAGAAGAACCCTAGTACAGACTTTACCATGTTTCACAGAACACTCAGTCCTGATAACATATATATGCGAAAGGATTAACACAATTTTGGAGTTTAGGGATTAGCATGCTTTCTATATTTTGAACTATTGAACAATAACAAATACCATAATTAATAGTCTACCAGTAATCTTGGTTAAAAAAAGTAAAATTAAAAATATTTATTATCATTAAAAGCATCGATTAATTGGTCGATTAGTTTCTTCCATGACATCAAACAATTAATGTTTCCATTCCCATTTCCATTCATTTAAAAAAACTGCCATATTTTAATTAAGGAGCTAAAGTGCATAAAATAGTACTTAATCAGATTAAATCACGGTATTTAGATCTGCATAATACATCAAGTCAATACATTTTCATGGTTTTAACGTTAAGAACACTAATGAAACAGCAGTATTCTTTTAGCAACTTTATATGGAGAAAGAAAAAAGAAGAATACCTTTTATGGTTCTTCATATGTAATATATCAACTAGTAGCTTGAACACATACTTGTAACTTTTTCTGTATAATATCAATTAAATTTTCGGGGCATCTTTATGCAAAAGTATATCATGCATCTTTAATTATTGTTTCATATCATAAAGTGAGATACAATTATTCTTTCTGTATGCAATCCAAAGGGCAAAATATGTGTCATGTCTGTTGATAGAACGTGCTAATATACCCACTCGATACATTGATCTTCCACGGAAAAGGTGACAGTGGCCACCCAAAGAAATCTGATATTATCGGCCATTGAACGAAAGAAAGAATCATCAACTGCGGCAACATATGTTTTGACAGAAAATCATTTATTTTGTCTTGATATCTCTGAGCTTCCACAGCTCCATCAAAACATACATATTAATACGGAAGCACACGTATGCTCTTTCACACACGATGCTATGTATACGTAAGCGTATTCTCTTTCAAATCATTAAACATGCATTACTGTAAATTCTAAAATTTGCAAAGCTATGTTTTTATATTATGTATATACACACATTTGTTCTTAAGAGATAGTAACAACACGAGATTTAATGAACGAATACTCATCTGTTTGTCTGTTATTTACCGACACTGCTGCCTATTTCACATAACATGCTATCTGGTCCCTTTTAATCGTACACTTGTGATCCAGCACATAGAAGCCAAGTGACATACTTTCTTACTTTAGAGCTTAAACAAGACATCACAATGTGACCAAAAGTAACAGGTAGTTTGTTTCATTTACTACAGTTAGCCTAACAGCGATCGAGCAGTATTATTGCAAAAATATTGGAAGTTCGACCCGGCTGACATCCCGATGAATAGGCTTGCTGATAGAAATCATTGTGCATTTGCCATACGTAACGTGAATACGAGTCAATTGCCCCCCCCCAATTCTCCAATAACTCTTCATTTCTAGTTAAAATTCCTTATATATGAATATTTATTTTTTTATATGAAGCCTTCACTTCATATAAAATGTCTCCATGTCTCAATTTCGATAAAAAGGCCATCCCTTTATTTCTCCACTAAGTCCTCTAGTATATTACCTTAATCAAAATAATAAATAAATAAATAATTTACCGCAAAACTGTGGGTAATGAGCTTAAGCCTCATTCTATACTTTGTTATTAAAGAGCCAGAAAATGAAATTCGGAATATATTGGGACAATAATTGAATAATAGTGCAATAATAATTTTAGAACTCTGAACCTTCCGTTTGAAATTGACTTCCAGTTTGAAGACGAAACTGGAGCTAACATTTTATATCTTACGGTTCTTATGGTAAACTGATATTTGAATAAATATCTTACTACTGATAATTGCATTTTCATTTATCTGAAAAATTTCATTTCAGGAAAAATTCATTTTCTTCAGTGTAATGAATGCTATTTAGAATATATTTCAGACACAAGATTAGCTTATTAATACTAAAAATGAGTCACGGACTGAATTAAATTTTATTCACTCCCTTTGAATTGAAAGGTAACGTATCTGAGGTTTGAAAAAATGAGTATCATTATAGACAAAAGAAATAAAAAAATAAATTAGCAATCAAAGATTTAATTTGTTTTAAAATGAGATGCAGCGATATTTTATATATTTCATTTCAAGAGCTCGGACAATAATTTTGTGAAATTATCTTTAAGTACTAAAGTTTATTTTCATTTGAAATTTATGAAGGAGACATACCGTTTTGTAAAGAACTTTAAGTGCATTTGAATACCTAGTCACATAGAAATTTATTAAGTATTTTGCAAGCAAATATAAAGTTTTAAAAACAGCTGACACAGCTTACTTTACGTTTCTTACTTAGGGCTGGAACGATGAGTATGCAAACTTTAGCATTTAAACTGGCGGCAAAGTATTTATTTTATGTAAAATCATCATCGCAGAAACTTCCATGGCTTATTCAAAAATCTTCTATTTTCAGAGACACTTCTAACGTGTTTAGACATATATGGCCTTAATTCCCTCACCGTTTATTTATCTGTATCCTACTATTTATATCATTTTAAGAAAATTCTAATTCTTTTTTAATTCCCTTAGTCTAAAATTTGTACATTTTCATATCACGTATGGTAACCAAAAATTCACTCGAACAGTGCTAAATGAAAATAAAAGGTTTCATTTTCAGTGTGCTTGGTTTCTTCATTCTTAGCATCAATGATTTACAACTAAACAACTAAAAATAAAACAGATATTTGCAGAAAATTATAACTTCCAAGCAGTTGCGAAACTACACCAGTACTTACTTATGACTATAAAAATATGTATAAATATAAAAAGTATCATATAATTCTAAAAAATACTTCATATACATAAAATTTTGTAGTCATTGATAATAAACAGTAGCAGTTCCGGAGAATTAAAAGAAAATATTTTGGTCGGCATTCGTTTTATAAATAATAGTTAGTAATTTAAATCTAAGTTTATTACTGCGTTGAGAAATAATCTGATTAATGTATTTATGAAATGTAATGATTTATTATGATGAGCTAATATGTATTATATATAACACTAATAATCTTCAATTAATAAATTAAATTGAAAATGTAAACCCAATACATATTCAAATTGAAATAATAAGCTGTCAATAAATAATCATTTTATCAGAGCAATGAATCATTGTGAAAAATTACAGAAATATATACTCAGCTTTCGAGATGCAATAAGTGCAAAAATGCAAAAAAGGTAAAAAGAAGTATTTTTTGTTTATGAAAAATTATTTTCAAAGTTAACTTAATAGATATTCAACTTTTATTCAAAGTTGAATATCTATTAAGTTAAAATTTTCGATTTAATTTATTAATATCGCCACCAGTTATTGCAGATTACAAAACATAGTTGGATATTGGTTCAGAAAAATTTCTTATTTAAATTTTTTTTAAATTTTAAACAAGCAAACAAACAAAAAAAAAACATTTACTTAACTCAATTTATCAACAGCTTATGCATCAAAAACTTTTACGGGTTTATTCTTTGTTAATATTTATGATGTTAATTTCGAATAAATATTCTTATTATATTAGGGTACAGAATTTTCTAATTTCAGTATATACATCAATAAGAAAATCAGCGGTAGTTAAAAACATTTCTAGCTTTCGACAAAAAAAGGCATTCGTACGAGTCACGGCTACATTTAATGACATAAGATTTTATGCCAGTGTAAACTTATTTAATCTTATTTAAATAAATACATATTTTTAATAAGAATAGAATTAACAGCGGAATTTGAAAGTATAACGTAGAGTTGTCTCCAATATGGTAAAGAATATCTTAAAACATCATCGATATTTTGCGTCGTTAAGTTATTTTTTGCTTGCGCTGCGCAGTACTGAGTTTATTCTCAGTATGGAGTGTAAAACAGTTTACTGGATTGTTAAAAATATCCTAAAATATGTTATTGAATTATAATTCAAACATTCCCTAAGAACTCCTAATGTTCAAAATAAAAAGAAAATAACACAGTTTAAATTTGTATTAGAAGATTTGATTTTTCCAGATAAATAAAATGTTATTGTGTATAAGGAAATGAAATTCACTAAACAACGATTGATTTAAGAAAAAAAATAAACTACCATATTTTTCCTCTTTAAATAAACTATCATATTTTTTCTCTTTATCATATTTTTCCTCTTTAAATTTAAAGAAAAACTTTCTTGAATTACTCTTTTAAATATGAGAAGATAAACTCCTTTAAATAATATAAGCTAAATTATTTTTTTGTAATTTTTAAAAGAATATCTTGGAATGGAAAGTCATTTTCAAAGCAAATAATTAGCGGCTTAAAAGAAAAGAAAAAGAAAAAAAGAAATTGCGCACTTTTCACGAGCGCATTCACTTAATTTCAATAACATTTCGAAACAAGAGATCACCGAAGGTCAAATTATCTATTAAGGGAATGAATATTTATTACCTCTTATTCCTGAAACGAGGGTGCGGAGAAAAACTTGAAGTCAACGCTCCGCCGAGAAACTAAATACATTTGGAAGTCACCGCCTCTTTTTCTGCAACTTCAACATCAAATACTAACCACATGCTAACCAGTTGATCCACCGCCTCTGTTTCTCACTTCCCGTCTAAGAGCAAACGTGTGGCGATTTCCAGTGATCATCAGCATCCTCTGCGCAAGCGCAGAGGGGGTGCGGCGCCTCCCAGCGCAAACGACCGACTGGGGGGACATCGCAAGATGCGATATTTTTGAGGGGTGAATTTTTTGTTCGTTATCTTACTTTCCTACCACGAGTGAAGGGCTGGGACAAGAATGTGATAACGGGGAAGCGGTAATTTATGTTTTGTTGCTTACTCCCCTCTGCTTCCTTCCTTCGCTCTTGCGCCCTTCGCTTTCCGTTGCTCCTATTGCCATGGGACCCTTCTTACTTTCCCTTCCGTCATGGATGGCGGTTTCCTTCTGTTAAAGACACCATTGCTTTTTAAAAGAGAGAGAGGTTAACTTTTCAAATGCAGAACACAAAAACCGTTATTTTCTAGATAAACAAATTGAAAGAGCTTAACAATTTTACATCTTATTGAGATTCATGTCATTAACCGATTTATTAAAATAATGTAAAATATTTTTTTTCAAAATCGTTATGAGACATTGTGTGCTCTTACTCATATAAGCATATATACAATACATAGAGAAAAAATAAGTTATAAGCGCATTTTTTGTTATTAACCAATATAACCATTAAGATTAATGTACGTTTCTAATTTTTTTTTAAGATATTTGTTTCCTGTAGATCGCTGTCCTTTTTAGCGTAACTTTGAGCCCTATTTCATTAATTTTAGCAATAAGTGTGCCTTCTTATACTTAGCTTCATTATACATATATTTAATAATAAATGCAAATAAAAGACGGAGCTATAGGATAGATTGTAGATAAATATTAAAGAGGGAGAATTCTGATTGCGTAGTATGCTAATATGTTGAGTTCGTAATATGTAAGAAATTTGGCAGTCGATGTGGTTTTAATTCCATTTTTATTTTCCAGTTGGAGTTTGTGGCCACAATCACTTGGCACTTTACGTACCTATTCAAGAACATTTACATTTTTTATATTGTTGCGACAGGAAGCGACCACAGCGAAATTACGTCCAAGCAACCCATAGAGAGAAGCTGAAGTGCGTAGTTATCCAATACGAAAGCTCGCCAAGAAGAAGGTTTTGGTTTAGTTTAGAAAAGCTTCATTTCCCAAGAATTACGTCATCAGTTCTGCTCAGTTCATGCAAGATGAAATGATCTAGGAATGACGCAATCCAGAGAAGTTATTATGACTTTTAGAACAGAGAGGGAGAATTAAAGGGTTACCGTTAGTTTAAGTTACAATTTTGATTTACATATTTTTATCTTACATATGCATATATTTATATATATATATATATATATATATATATACATACACACAATTCTGAAAAATAGAAAGAATGAAATAGAAAAATAATAATATCATTATTTGAACAATTGTATGCTAGTTACTGTTACAAGAAAGTGCAAATAAGTACGTAACTCTTTTACACCGAATTTTATAAGTTTTTTTTATGCCCAATGGAAAGCAACCTAGAAGAGCAAAAATAAATAAAACAAGAAAGAGGAATAGAAGCATCTCAACTAATTGAGAAACTTAATAAATAAGAGATGGAGCGATTAGGTTGAGTTGTTTTTCTTCATCAGAGAAAAGACAAATATTAATACCTCAGTCTTCCGATTTTCTGAATCAGTTATTTATTAGTTTTGAAACACTTTTTTTAACACCGGAGTTGCTATTTGCCTCAAACCTCACTTTTTTCTCCGCATTAGTTTTCAAATGCTGCCACTTCATGCTACCGAGGTTTATTGGTTTTAAAGAAATAATATAGCAGCTATAAAAAGAGTATGGCAACACAAATAAAAGTATGTTGCCCCCAATGCTGTCTGTCTATCGCTATGAATTATTTTTTAGGAAATAACATAACAAATTAAAAAAAAGATAATAAAAAAGATATATACGAACAATTAACTCTTTATCGGGAATACTAAAGATATGCTGTTTTTAAACATTTTGTGAGTTTGCTTTTATGTGGCGTAATTGTGAAGAAATAAGTAAAGTTAAAATAATAAAAAGTTAATAAAAATTAAAAATTAAATGAAATTAAAAATGAACAAGAAAATGGTTCAGAATTTGCCCAAAAAGCTTCATTTTTTATACAAACTGTTTCATTTTTGACAACGAACTTTCAAATTACTTTTTATGTCGTTTTTATACCTATTTTCTTCGTTGTTCGATTTAGTGTTTTAGTCTCGCATATTCTCAGTTGTTTTTTATGTAATAAAATCTTTTTATCTTCGACGTCGTGACAACAATCTATTTGAAAAAATGATGCGGGCATTAAAAGTGATACGACACAAAAGTTACTCGGAATATAAAAACTGAGGTTTGAAACTAATAGCTTTTTCGGGCCAATAATAAAACGACAAAAATAAATGTTGTGTAAGTCATCTTATTAAGAAAGCTGAATACCGATACGATGAACGGAGACTGAAAAGAGTGAAAAAAAATTAATGGCGGCACTTAATATTGGTTTGGTGTAAATTATCCATAGATTTTGAGAGCGATAAGACAGAGCTCCCTTCTCATGAACTTGGGGAAAACTTCACAGAAACAAGAAAGCATGGAACATTTTGACATAAATGCAATAAAAATAGATATTACGTAAAGTTTAAATGCTTTACTGAGAGAGTGAAACTGAGAAAATCGTATTTATTACCCAGGCACGTCATTAATATTACGAGAAAAGTAAAAATATCTCTTAAAAATGACACGTCCTATCTTATTTATATTCAAGATTAAAGGTTATTAATATCATTTAAGTTAGTTTGAATTCCAAATGAATCAATAGTATTACCAAAAATAACCAAAAAAAAAAGGAAAATTGAAGATGATATCTAAAAAATATAAAATAATGTACTCTTTATTAAATGGTGAAATATTGTATGGTATCATAAATATATGATTGGCCATAGTACCGGATAATGAACAAACTACATTTCTAAATAAACAAAGCGAATATTTTGCAATATCCAACTCTCTTGATATTTTTGAAGCACGTGCTTTTAGGTCAGAAAATTTTAAAGTAATGAATTTGTTTCTGTTTTGCAAATATTCCGTCACATACTCTTTTATGTTAAATTAATTTGACTTCTAGAAAAAGTAAGCGCGATTCACAAGTATGAAGTACGTATTTGAGTTAAAATAACACCCCCAATAATGATTATTCGACGAGTTATGGCAACAGAAATCAGTCTAATATTGCTGATCTTCTTTCGAATGTTTAAATACTGAACCTTGTTTTTCACCTTCAGAATGCAAATCACGGAAGAGAGGCTAGTGTTGAGATAAGATAAGCTTTTAAGAATGAGATAAAGGAAGTCAAACTTTTGATGAAAAATGAAAACAACTAAAAATATTAATTTAGAAATCAAATAAGAAACTTAATTTACTTAATTTTTCTTAACTATGAAATAATTTCCTTAAAAGCTGAAGATAAAGACGAATTGGAATAATGTGATTTTTTGACCAAAATGTTGGACAACAGAGAATTTATGTGTTTCGTTTTTCTAACATATGCGTCATGATCGTTAACGCGAAATTTCATTCATCTGTTAATTTAACAAATACAAATTAAACCACACTGACAAGGAATTTTATATGTATTCCGGGGAGTACATATCCGAAAAAGTGTTCTTATGTATGGAACTGCGAATTTTTTGGCCAAAAGAGGAAACCATCAGAAAGTTAAATTTCTCAAATATGTGCAATTTTGTAGCTAATCGATGGAAATAACAACATAATTCTTATAATCTCTTAACACCAAATACTGCTTTTTGATGTATTGAGATGAGAATTTGTTAACTGCTTGGTCAGTAATGTGATGTGAAAAACCTTTTTCAATAGCAAGTGTATTAAATAATTTACTTCGTGATCAAGAACCGATTTGAAGAGCAAACTTGAAGAGCTAGAAAACCGAAGGAATAAAATTATCTACCTTCTATTTAGTCGAATGCCGTGGTTAAAAGTGCGGTTGAAGACAAACAGGTGAAGATGTACGGTAAACAGCCGTACTGAAGTTGGATATGTTGCTTGTGAATGATATATAGAGAAAAGGAAGAGAATTGAAAATCTGAAGTTCAAAAGTAAACTGAATGGCAGGATCAATGGAATTCATCATTGAAAGAACTTCCTTTAAATCATCTTTCTTACCGTCAGACAGAAGAACAGTATCATTAACGTAGCATAACCACAAAAGGTTGTTTAAATTTTCAAACAATTTTGCATACTAATAATGCATATAGCCCATGAACGTTTTTAGGTCATAATACATAATGATGATCTAATAGTCCAACATTTAGTATACGTTACAAAAAGCTCTGCTCATCTATAAAACTCATCAAGTACTACACAAATGGTAATCGTATTTAGATCTTTTGCCTGTCTGTGAGGTGTTTAAGTACTGCTCAATGACTTTGCAAAATGTCAGATTTTCATGTACAGTAATATATCCTAAAGAATTGGAAATGATGAATTCAATTGACACTTTTTAAGTTGAATCTGCTCGTCATTCTTTTGAGTAAGCAAAATTTCTTAAATGTTATGTTGATAATAGTTTGAATTTTTGGTTATGAGAGAGATCAAGTTACTTATTTTTCTTATTTATGAAAATCTTAATGTATTTGATTCTTTGAATTAGTAGTTTAATGTTTCATTATTTATTATATTCGGTTATGTAAATTCTTTAATTTTGGGGTAAAACAGATGCTTCAATGAATTTTTATTATTTTTTCTTTTATTTGAATTTAATCAAGATTTCTGCGTTTTTGGCTGAAAGGCTTTGTGAATTTTGCTTAGTCATTCTCTCGCTCAAGTGGGCGCTACTTCCGGAGAAGTTTCTAGAAAGAAATTACTCAGTTTCGGTTGCCCTTTTAGGACAGGAAGTACGTGACGAAAGATCGAAGGTATCATTTCACCTACAGTGGAGGTCGTTTAATTGGCGATCTAAGTGTGAGGTCGCTTGCCCGCTTTAGAGAAGTGGCGCATATGCAGCATACAGTTTCTGGTCTTTTAGGGTGAAAAGTGGAAATTGGTCTCTGATAAGGGGGCCATAATCTAGTTTTTTGGTAGCCTGTGTCTTTTTGTGATGGGAAAGAGAATTTTGAGTACGAGACTGTTGTTGCTGAGTCGCCTAGGGATGATGTAGTTTTTTCTTGCAATATAAAGATGGCGAACTGTTATGCTCCTGGTTGGTCGGAATTGAATTAGCGGATTGCTGAGGAAAGACTTTTGCTCAGGTCGTGGTAAGTGACGGTTGCTTAGAAGGTGAATTGCGAAGGCTAAGGAGGCGGGGAGCTGCAACTATGCTCTCTACTTGGTTTTCCGCTTGAAATGAGAATCTGACACTATCTTATGAAATGGTGCAGAGTTCGAAGAATATCCTACACAGTAGACTTTATTTCAGGATGTGTTGCCCTGCCGTGAAGGGTTCTTCTCCTCCGTCTTCTTCATTTGTTTTAATAGTCAATCGGTGAGCCTTTAGGCTTTGTTCCTGTTACGTCCATGGGCAGTTCGAGTTGTCGTCGGTTAATTCCAGTTGAACGAGGTCTGGATTTTTCTATTGTGGTTGGAAGAGAAATGAGTCAGCATAAGCTCCAATGAACCCAGGGCAATCTTCACCAGCTTGCTGGCTATGACGAAGTGGCCGCCAGTTGCATCCAACAATGTATCCGACTTATGGTGTTTTTCCTGTGCGAACTTCTGTGATTTTTCTTCTTCATGACACAAGGATTTTGGTAGCTCTCCGGATTGAGTTGTCGACGTGGCCTAACTACACACCTCCAGTGTGGCACCAAGGATTGGAAAAGTCTTCAAACAGTTAAGTCTTTCTTTAATAATTTTGAAAAGCTCTATGCTGAGCAGATTTTAATTATTACACTACGGAATTTTCGCCTATTTCCTTATCCTTGTAAGTTACGTAAATTTTGCTGAAAGCTCCTCATGATTAATATGTTAAATTTTTATGAAATAATTTATCGTCCAGGTGTTAAATTAATGTTTAAAGCAAAAGATGAATCGTACCTGTTTCCTTCTTCAGTAGTTTTAATAACTTGTATTAAAATAGTATCTAAGTATGTCATATTTGTAATTTGGTACCAAAAATATAATTAACTTAAATATGGTAGTATAATAATGTTGTTGAGAAATAATAATGTGAAAATTGCTTTTGACATGAGAAGACTTAATAAACATGTTATTAATTTGAATTTATTATATGTATGTTTTAGTTAAGTACATTTCATTTACTTTTTATCCGATCTTTCTTCACAGCTCGGTCCAGAAAAGACATTACGCACAATGTGATGTCTTTAAATATATACGATTACAAAGAAATGCTTACTGACTATTTAAATAGCTTTGAACATATTATTAATATTCAGAGATTCACCAAATAATATTGTGAAAGTAGAAATTTACAATATTACATAAATGAGATTAACTAAAATGTTAACTAAAATGTGTGTCACTAGATATCGAGAGGTGTGACCTCATATGTTTCGGTTTATAAGTTGGAAGGCAGTTGCGACATTTCACTTCGTATATCTTGGTTTGCCTATTAAATAAAATGTTTGGTAAAAAGTAGTCAAAATATGTTTTACATTTCGATCTTCTCTTGTTTTAATAAACATGAGATTGTACATAATCTTTTATCATCCAAAAACTAAGATATGTGGTATCATTGAGAGTATCATTCTAAAATTTATTTCCTAATTTAGAGATAAAAATCCTTGCAAAATAATTAAAAATGGATGGAGTATCCATGCATTACTTGCTTAAATAAACTGAACGGATGAAACATATTTGACTTTTATCAAAGCAAGAAGCACTTAATTTTATTGCTCTTGTTAGAAATAATATATGCAATCATTAGAAATCTTTACGTGCACCAGATTTATATGTAAGTAAATTCGCATATATATCATAAACTGGAATTCACATAAATTGTCATGAATCACCGCTAATACTTGTCACTTGTGAATTATTTCTTGGTTTGGTTTCCTGAATTCTGGTCTTGATGAAAATGTGTAATATTTATGCCAATGAATAGTATAATTCGGATTGAAAACGTTAAAATTACTAAGTATTCAGTAAACCTTCCAAATGTTAATTAAGATTAAGTGGTCTTTGAAATATTATCTTCACTCATCAAATGAGAGTTTTCTGCAAAATAAAGTAAATTAGATTCTGAAGTTGACACTTTATCAATTTGAAATACAATCCAGTGAAGATGTCTGCTTAACTGGCAGCTGAATGGCATTGACCATTTGACGTTTTCAAGGATTAAAAAGACTGCAAGTTTCTTGGAATGGTTTAAAAAGAATAAAAGTTTAATTGAATTAAATTGAATTCCGGTCTTTAAGTGAAACTCCGTCTAATAACTATTAGTATTTGAATTTAATTGAAACTTTGTTTAATGATTTTAAGTATTTGAATTTAATTGAAACTTTGTTTAATGATTTTAAGTATTTGAATTAAAATGAAACTTCGTCTGATGAATTCTTTTGAATTATTGGACGCTGTAGATAAAACAAGTACAAGATACACAAACATGACGTACACTCACGTTTGTGAAAATTGCAACACCAAGAAGGAATCGTCATAATTGAATGCAATTTAATACACAGTTGAGTGGTAGTGGTACAAATAAATGATTAAATGTTCAAAGCAAACAAACAAGAACAAGAGATCAGAATCAGTATTTTGTGTGGCCACCACGCGCCGCAATAAGTGCTGCTACACGACGTGGCATGGAGTCAAACAAAGTTTGAATGTCTGACTGAGGAAGAGCATTCCATATCGTTTGTACGCGTACCCAAAGTTCGTCTGCAGACGCAACAGGACGAGGATCACGAGCAAGACGCCGACCAATGACATCCCACACATGTTCAATTGGCGACATATCCGGGGAACACGCAGGCCAAGGAAGAAGCTGTACCTGCTGCGCTGCAAAGAAGGATTTAACAATCCGAGCAGTATGAGGGCGGGCATTGTCCTGTTGAAATACAGCGCCTGGCAAGCTTTGAAGGAAGGGAACAGCTTCGGGCTGTAGAACTTCACGGATATACCGGTTGCTGTTCAGATTGCCCACAATTCGTAGCAATTGAGATCGTCTATGATATGCTATGGCGCCCCAGACCATAACTCCGGGTGTTCGTCCACTGTGGCGTTCGATAATGCACTCCGGAAGGTGGCGTTCACCGGCATAGCGTCTGACACGAATGCGGCCATCATGGTACCACAAATTAAAGCGGGATTCGTCAGAAAACACGACATGCTGCCAATCAGCACGCCAGTCTCTATGCTGATTGGCCCATTGTAGCCGCAGGCGGCGATGGTCGTGCGTTAGGGGGATCCTGTATAAAGGAGTCCGTGCGCGCAGTCCACACTGCAGCAGACGTCTACGAATTGATGAAGCACACAATGAAACACCTGTAGCTATTGACCACAGTGCTGCCAATTGTCTAGAGGAAGCTGTACGGTCCGTCCGCGCCATGCGGACCAGGTGTCTATCATCGCGAGCTGACGTCACATTTCGGGGTCCACTCCCGGATTTCCGAGTTGTCCGACACTCGTCCGTCCACTGCTTCCAAACGCGCATCACTGTGCTGCTGTTACGCTGCACACGAGAGGCTACTGCACGATACGACAATCCAGCTTCACGAAGGCCGATGATTCTCCCTCGTTCAAACTCTGTAAGTTGTTCAAATCTCGCTCTCTTTCGTCGACGAGGCATAAGTACAGATTGAGTTAACGTTTACCACTAGCAGATAACCACCGATAACCATACACGCCTCGCTACAGCCGTCTATTTATTCGGATCCATCAGCCGTTCAGAGGGCGCTGCTCAGCATACGCATGCGCTACGGATTTGCAATTCTAATCATTTGCATATCATGCGCTACTTTGCATTTCCTGAAAATTTCAGCTCACTCGCGTAAGTCCTTCATGGTGTTGCAATTTTCACAAACGTGAGTGTATAAAAGTTTCGAATAACATTAAAAAAAGAAGAAATTTAAATATCTCAGAATCAAATAAAGAAAGTCTTTAAAGTATGGGAGTATTTTTATCAGACTCAGTGTAATATACACTGGTGAAAGAAATTAAGTGAATTTTCATATTTGACCTAATTCGTTTTACCCTCCAGCGCTTATGAAGCCTGTTTTCGTGCTGGCTGCGTATACACACACGTGTGCGCTTACGAATTTGCCGTACAAGATTTGCATTTTTATCTAAAAGCAGCGGCTTTTCCTTCAGTTCAGTTCTTTTCATGCAATTCGATAAAATATGCACATTCTCTTAATTTATTTCATCAGTGTATTAGAGTAATTGTTCAATCAGTCATGGCAAAGTACACGTGCTCTAACCTCCAAACAGAAGAAATACCTTCGGGAAGGATCTGGTAGGTGGTTTAGTGTTTTGTTTACTATCGCAAAGCACCCGAGGGCTATCCCCTAAGGAAATGGATGCCTTCAGAATTAATTTCTAAAAGAAATTGACTATTTTTCACATTACACATAAGGAAAACCATGAAAACGCCTATGCAACCAGCCTATCCGACGCCATTTGAGCCCTGGTCCAAATATTAGTGTTCAGCGAATACTTGGCCGCTGGCGAGCACAGACCTCATACGAGAAACTAGACTCTTCCTGCTACAAATGGAGAAACTTGTGCAGATCTTCGTGCAGTTTCCTGTTCTCCAAGCTTCGAACCCAAGTCGAACACTAGTTTTCACTTGTTTTATTCATTCAAATACTGTTGGCTAATATGTCTGCTAAAATATATTTATTGTTTGAAGGCTCTTTGAACTCTTCTTTCTTGTTATGTTATGAACTGGCCCTTTGTCTTCTATTATGTTTAAGCTTAACTACATGTCCTCTGGAGAAGAAAATATACTATTTGTGCACCACAGTCAAGGCCTTTGGAGGGCTGGACAATCGACATAATTTAAACAAATGTTATTCAATTGCATTGCCATACAAGGACATGGAAATATATTCGAATTCTGTGTTACTAAAGTGGACAGTATAGTATAAGCTTGAAAATTACACGGTATACATTATATGATTATTAATATCAAATTCGCAGAATCACATACTGGGAAAGATATTGTAGGAATATTTACAGAATATAGTGTCGCTAAACGTCAATTTCTACAGCATTTCAATGATAGGCATTTCAGGTATAAATATTCCAGCGTATGTCTCAATTAGTGAAATGTCTGGACAAACAGGATTACCAGTCGCAGATGCCATTAAGGAGGTCTCATTATTATGTATGAGGTGGAACCTGATTTCGAAGCCTCAAGATTTGTGATTTTGCTCAAAGGCACAAATTCTTAGCCTATTATCAACAACTGCTTGGAAGCTAAACAGTATACTATGATGAAAGATAATCTTGATAAAAGAGAGATTTTGCATGAAAATGATACAGTAGCTCAACATTCTTCATATATTTTCCGTGAAGAACAAGCTTCTAAAAGAGAAAAACAAAATTCAGAACAGAAAAAAATGTGAGGGTTTTATTCGAAGCGTGCGAGCTTAGGTTTGAAAAAGCTGAAAAGAAAAATTACTAATTCGATCGATTCTGTGAAATTTCATGTAAGTAGAAAATCAATAAAGGAGATACACTTATTGGTGTTACATAAGCAAGATATTGAAACTCTACAAAAGGAGATATGTAGCATCCAAATTATTTAAAGGGGAAACTAAGAGAGCCTAAAAGGGAACGAAGATTATCATTGTGATATCGATGAAGCTTACCATTTGTAATACGGACATTGTAAAAGCAAAATTCCATCTTTACTAACGGAAGGACATAAGGAAATTTTTCGTTAGATCGGAAGCGAAAACGTGAATTGAGTTGCTATCATCACACCGTGTAAATTGATTGAAAGCGACAATCATTGTATGGAAACTAAGTAAGTTTCATATGCCTTAAGCTTACAGAAACACAGGATTTTCAAATTTTATTTCATTGAAAAGCTATTTTATTCTCATCTACTCCTACAACTGCAGCAGTTCTTATTCTAAGATCAAATATAGATCAAATAAAAACCCGGTCAGCCAAGCCCCATTTGTTTTAAAGTTCGAACATATCTAAAACAAATGTTCTAATGAACAAATATGCTCCTGTTGTGTAAACAATTGTATCTGTGAAAGAATTTTAATGAAGAGTGAGAATGTGGGAACTGTAACGAAGCAGTTCATAAGGTAAAATAAGTGAGAGTATTAGTAAGAAAAATCTTCGTATTTAAATCTTCATATTAAATAAGAATAATCTTCATAATTAAATCTTCATATTTAAAAAAAATTTATTTGTTTGTTAGAGGAATTAATTATGATGTTAGCGCTTAAGATATGAATACGTTTGGCATAAGGTATATAAAGTGTATTATGTATAGCATATATATAAAGGACCGATTGAATTTTAAATATAGTAAAAAATCATCTAAGAGGCTTACGTGCTATTTAGCTTAACTTAAATTTTTCATAATTTGGTATATCTTATGCATTATGAGCGAAGTAATGATTTTAGTATTTGTAACATAAGAAAATATTAACTTTATTTGATTAAAATGCTTACTAGATACTTTCTATATAATAATCCCATTTGCTATAGTATACTTCTAGAGCTCAGTAACACTGTCATGATCGAAAGAACTTTCAGTTTTCTTTCATGTCTCAGACTTATACAAGATTATGTGATTTAACCACGAACAATATTGTAACAGAATAATGCCTAATTATACCCCGGTTTGAATGTAAAGAGGAAAGACCTCAGATCAAAGTGTGTGAAAATTTCAGGAATAAATGAGAATATCTCTTATTTTTGTCTTTTGACCAAATAATACCAAAGGAAAAGATGATCGAAGTTATGGTTGCTGTGCAGAAAACACAAACAATAGGAAGGGCACTTATCACACTTTTCCTTAACGATTCTAATGATTTTTCAGGTATTAATAGAAGCAAAAGTAAACCCGAAATATCTTAAAATCGAAAGTTACTAAAATGAAGAAAGAATGCTTCCTCATTTATGAGGCGAAAACTAAAAATGATATTCCACTATTAAAGGAAACAGTGAAAAATGTGGATTATGACAATTAGATTTAGCTTAAGGAATAAGCGAATTACTTAGTTAAAAATTGTGTTTGATGATTAAAGAAATTTGCTCCAATAGGGATATATTATAAAATATGTTTATCCTAAATTTGTTTTCGTCAAGCTGCAAATATTTTAAAAACGTTTTTCGTAAAATGTTTATTAAATTTTCCTTTAATGTCGTTACTCAATTGTCACACTTATATGAATATAAAGGAAGAAAAACTATAATTTTGATTGAATTTCTTCCCGTTTCTAATATGCAACTGAGGAGAAGATCCCAAAGTTACATTCATTAGCATGAGTATGTGCAGTCCTTTGTTATTAATAGTCAAAAGCTGTCCTCCAGGGAACAAATACGATACTTAAGCAAAACAATAGTTTGATAACTGAGAGCCATTTATTCTATACCTTAAAAGTGTTCCGATATTTTGTGAGATTAGTGTAAGATTTTCATAAGTTTGTGTCTTACGACTTGCGTTTTCTCTACTTCAGAAGTATCGCCAAACGCCAAACTCCACATCATGTCAATGATTGATTCTTAAAGTTATAAATGTTCTCGCATAATGAAGTACCTGAACGAATAGAATTGTCAGTCTCAAATGTCCTTAAAGAGGCTTCTAGTGTTATGTACGACGCATGAAATCGTACGTATGAAAGTGGATCAGAACATTAAGAGTTTTTTTGTAGTTCCAACAGCAAGAAATAATGCGTTTCATTCCAATTATTCAAATGAAATGCACAATGAAGTAATTATGAAAGGTTTCGTAGGATTTTTCATCGGACCAGGAATTGTGAAAAATAAAAATGTGCAATACCCTGGCCGTTTTTTGAACTCTAGACCTTCCTACTGCTAGTCGAGAGTGCTTTCCTATGCAGTACAAAGACACGCGGTAATGAAGGAGAAATAATACATAATCTCTCTCACATAAAAAGCAATTGGGGAAGATATGCTAAAATCGAAAAATCCTCGTGGTGACAAATAATCGCCCACCGCATTTTAGTTCGGAGGTCACTTGTAGAGTCATTAGGTTTTAGCCGCAGCCAGGAGGCAGGAAAAAAGTGCGAAATGCTCTCAGTGGGACTTGAATTTCTTTCTTTCTGATTGCTAGTTGGACGTACTTTCCAATATCACGAAGGCACGGCGCGAGGAAGGCGAAATATGATATGATAAATTAAGTTATAATAATCTTACTTTTGATATAATATTATTAATTGTAAAACCTGAATTACTTAACAAATATAACTTGAATCTATACTTGAATAATATAACTTGAAATATATCTAAACGGTTTTAATCCAAACGGTCTGTTGTTTTCCTCAAAATATTTTTAAAATCTTTGTCTTTCTGTTACTATTTGCCATTTTAAAAATTCTGTCTTTCCGTGACCATGCGCTTGAAAGCCGTGAGTTTACAGATTTCCCCCTCTGGTTCATATGACGTCTCGGCGAAGAGTTAGTAATATATTTCACAATCTTCCATACAAAAAGCAAACCGCGAATCTTTTGAACACGAATTAGGAGACTTCTATGGATTAACTACGGGGACTTCTTTAAAAAATGCATCTTGATCACCATCATATCTTTCATACAGCTTCTCTCTGTATCACTTGAACACTTGAAATGATTAGAAAAATTTGTATATTACTGCGCGTATGAAATCAACCATAAGTTGAACAATTCGTTATGTAGAAAGAATTTCGTAATGAAACTCTTCAGTTTCAAAATTTTTTCTCAATGAGGATTCTGGTTCTAAAGATATCGCCAGTTCATCTTCAAAGCGCATAGAATCAGGTTTTTCTCTTCAATCTTCATTAAGTCGGGTTGATTCATTTACCTCAGTAAAATCCGGATGATTCTTGAAATGCTCACTATATGGGGTTAGATCTCCCGGCTGGAAGTACTCTAATTCTTACACACTGGTTGTTCTTTACCCTGTAAAATCATATGAGCACAAAGTGGGGTGCCAATTTATAACCTGGGAGCCGTACATGTAAACATTGTTAGTTTTTATTGCTTTATGTCAGTTACTGTTTTTACTAAAAATATTTTTCAAATATGTTATCTCCCTAATTAATTTACCAGTTTAGAAAGTATGTCTTCCCTTGACTATGCTTTTGAAAGCCGTGAGGTTACACAAAGCGGTAAAGAGGAACAGGAAATAACAAACAGGAAGATAGTCTAATTACATATTTGTTGCAGTAGTATTATAAGGTATTTCTCCCATCTTTTTAGTATGCCTTCGTGGTGTAATAGTCACACACTCGTTGCGCATTCGAGTGGTCCGAGGTTCGAGTCCCGGCGAAGGCATTGCTCAATTTTCACATCTTTTCTGCTTCAAAATACATGATGTCTCAATAGATGATATTCGGGCGAATCCAAGAAATTCTTAAAAATACATAAACGTTCTTAAATAATACTTTGCTTAAATATACGTAACATGCAAGGAAATATAAATCACATTTTCACAAGTCAGCAATCGTGTTATTAAGAAAATTAATTATTTCCAATGCACTTTTTAAAATATTTTTGTCACTGTAATCTCACTCAGCTTTTTAATTAAACGAGAAGTAGGAACAGTTTGCTTAAGAGGAATATAAAACCCAAAAATAGCATATTTTAACGATCTTAACGTAAAAAAAATTAAAATCTAAAACACAATAATTCTGATATGAACGGCTGAGAAATACCTATTCCGAGGTTAAAACTAAAAAATAAATTTGAAATTTTAATGTTAGGGGAATCTTAATGACTTTTTACCGTTTTTCTATTTAGAACTCTTAACTCGATATTTAGAGCTCCCAGTTTAATTAGCAATGAATAATCTTCGCAGTCTTTTTTTTTCCAAGAAATGCAAAGTTAACTCGTACTTTCAAACTCTTAATTCTGCTTCATTTCATTTATTAATTAGTCATTTAGCATATTGGTATAAGGAAGTGAACAATTATAATTACCGTTTACAAGTTTGGTATTAGGAAGAGTGAGTTAGATTTCTGTTGTGGAAATTTTCATGAATTAATCATTTCATTATACAGATTTAAATTCGTTATGACTATTTAATTAAAAAATGAGCTTTGTTAGCAATCTGTGTAAAATATTGATTGTTTTCACTCTGACAATTGCCATTTCATTTTAAAGCATTAAGAAAAAAAGACAGAGGATTCTGAAAAGTATTCTTTCATGTAATCAAACTTAAAAGCGTTTGTTCAAATGAATATTTTTTAGGCCTTTTACTGATGAATGACAAAACTACTTGAAATAAAATAAGAAGATTTAAAATGTGAAATGTTAGGACAGTTAATTATTGTTTTTTTCTTCAGCGTGTATATAGAACTGAAAAATAATAAATATGAAAAGTAAGATAATAATCTTATTGTAAAAGTTAATATGGAAGTAACAGAAGTTATACAGAAGTTTACTGTAAGTGAACGTTACCTCCGTGCTAAATAATTAAACAGTGGGGGTTATTTGACAATTTGTATACACGCAATTGAATTATGACAGCCGCAACCTTAATGTTTTTCATTAATTATAGTGTATTTTTCACTTTTATTTTTAAATGCCTCTTTCGATTTCATTTGCATAATACTTTATTCCAAATTATTAGTTACAAAATTCAGCTTATTCGAAGAAGAAATCAAGCAATAGTGAAAACGAAGGGCATTTAACTATAAAAATAACTATGCGATTTTTGTACAAATGTAACTGTATGAAAAAATTAGGTATACACTCTCAGTAGAAGCAGAGTGCAGAAAATCAAATTCCAGAATTATTAAACACTGGATAGTTTTTTTCGTTATGGGTAAATAAGACTATACATATGCAATTTATTGAAAAATTATAATCAGTGCCAGACTATCGAGTCACTAAAATACTGAGTCATTTTTTAAAAATTCTGTTTTGTTTTCGTGTTGTTTATTTCTAATATATTGTGAGACTATATAAAGTTTTTATAGAACTAAAAACACTATGTGGGTAGAAGAATAATCTAGTACAATGCGTTCCACTCTAAAATAACCAATACAGGATGCGCATGGGTTGCAATGCCTCATTATTTTTCTCATACTTTTTTTTATTTAACTTTTTCAGAACTGTGAAATAATTTTGGGAAATATGCCACTGAGAGATTAAGTCCTAAACAGTATATAAACCTGACAAAAGTTCATTTGAAGAACCAAATATCCATCATACTCACCTAGAAAAAATACCGTCTGCATTTCCAGTATACGCAAATGTCCTCATCAGACTACGATTCTACGTCTGGTAGCACGCTTTCGGCAACATTATTCAGTCTACGATTGAACAAGACCGAGTAGTGAACGGAAAAGCACGAGAACGGGATTGTTACTAATGTTCTCTCTCACTCGTTAATTGGGCTCCTCACTCATTGAATGTTTTCGAGAGTTCGAACTGAACGTCGTCTACCCGTTCTTGGACGATCATAGACTGCATAATGTTGCCGAAAGCGTGCTACCAAATGCATAACCGAAGTCTGATAAGGATAGTTGCGCACACTGAAATGCCCACGATATGTTGTTAGGGTGAAGATGATGGATCTTTGATTTTAAGAATAAAATTCTATCAGTTTCGTGTGCTGCATAGGATTCAATTTCTCCATGGAGTTATATGCCAAATATACTGCACATTCCTGAAAAAGAAAAAACAAACAAACATATTACAAAAATATATGAGGAATTGCAACCCACGCGTGGCTTTTGCGCTTCTCTTTACAAATATGCTGGAATGTAGCTTCAGTTCAAGTAGCATATCCCTGTTTGAAATATTAAATTAAACATGTCATTAATTTTGTTATCAGTTTTTTAAGAATTGAAAGTAAAAGAAATGACGAGAAAGCTTCCAACTGGAGACTAAAAACTACAAGGTTAATTTCCCCCTCCTTGAGAAAAGATTTTGAATTGTGCAATTTTAATTTGTGTCGGATATTTATTATTCTTTCTCATTCATCTAGAATATTAGTCATTGGAGACAATGCTTGTTAATGCAAATGAAAACTGAAAATTGCTCTATAAAAAAAGTTGTGCTTTGGTTTTATAATATACAATAAAGGATGAATATTTTGTTACTTATCAGTGTGAATGGATGTGAACTGGTTCTTTTGTTTACGTGTTAGTAAATATTAATTTGTTCTCTGTTTTATCAGTGCTCATGTAAAAATGTGCAACATAATTTAAATGGCTTTAATAATTACGTTTTTGTATTTAGAATTTTGATAGTATTAACCCTCTAAGTGTTATGGACATAAAATTCCGTATAGAAGGATGGTTTTCCAATTCATCACACATGAAAATTGCTGTCAGCTTCTCATGTTCGAGTTGGATGATTATTAGAGAAAAGAAGACAAGACACAAAATGAGAGAATCATTTGGAACTCTGATGAAAAAAATTCTATTTATTCATGATATTTTGTGGAACTTTCAATTTTCAAGATGAAACCTGTAACCATGGCAGGGTTAAAATTCAACGACTTTCCAACACAGTGTTGAATAATATATTATTTATAATTTGAATACTTGTACAGATTTTTCTTTTCTTATTAAATTAAATTTGACTAATAATATTTTTATAATGTATTTGGCAAATTAAAATATGGGTAACACAATGCGTTTATAGAGTGTATATTCTGTACGTAATTTTCTTACATGTAAAATATTTTTCTTAATAGCTTATGATGGATATGAAGGAATTGTGTCTCATGTAATAATAAACCCCTGTGGAATTATATGGAAGTACAGCTATCTTACATCATGGGTTTAATGACAGAACTATTTCAAATTACGCAGCTGTTTCAGATTGAATCATTCTATAAGGAACAAAGTATAGGTTGAGTACTAAAATGGATCTTTGGGAACTGGAATTCGCACGAAGTTAAATGAGAACCAGTGGAGGACACTGAACTAATTAACCTAGCTTAGTGTTCTGTGCAATGCTGTGGTTGACTTCTGAAACGCAATTAATGAATCGTTTAATATGACATTATCCTTCCTTCATACTTGAACTGGCTAATATTCTAACATCAACTAAATAATACTCTTCGCTTCGATTAAGGCATCTGCATTTCTGTCAAGATAATGAACTAAAGTTCTTTGGTGCTAGTATGCAAACAGACAATCATTATAGCAAAGTGCATGATGTTATATGCCTAGAAGACTCCGTGAATTTCGTGCTAGCAAAATTCCTTGATCACTTGAGTGATTGAAAATGCGATACTTCAGTATTAAACCCAAACGTTAAACTTTTCTTTGGGTTTGATTCCAAGACTGCGGCCAAACATTTAAATAAATTTATAGTACTTTATTTATAATTTGATAGAATCTTTTTTCAGTTATAAGGAAATCGAGCTTATGCTCAATTAACTTATCTTTAAACGATATATATATATATATATATATCTGTAAATGATTTAAAATAAAAATTTGCAGATGATTATAGGTTATCCAGATAGATAGAAGTTGATTGGAAAGTTCAGGTATCTAGATAACAAAAAGGCTTTGCTGTTCAATTTGTATTATCGACATGTCGCTGCTGAAAATCGTGAAATAACGGAATAAATTTGTTCTGAGTTTCAAGATTACTTTTAACCTTAGGGATAATATGTATCATCCGGAAAAGACCTGCAATTAAGAATGGCGAACTTTATTATTTTCATTGAGCATCTGACATAATTTAACAAGTTCAGGTTCATTGATGAAATATTTTAAAACCATAAAAGAAAGGTTCAATAGTTGGTCAATATTGGTTTCAGATTTATATTCTCCAAAGGGTAGGCAATAGATGAGAAACAAAATACTTGACTTTGTATGCACGTGGGGGGACAGAAGTGAATGACTATAAGCAAGTAAAAGAAGCATGAAATAGAGATCTCATATGCTTCACACATGAAACCCATGAAATACTCCAAACGTATATAAAAAATCCTCGCAAATTATAGAAAAAATACTCACACGGTTTTCTCAATAAATTCCCTCTCATTATGTTTTCTATAAATATAAATGCATTAATAGAAACGCATTAAGAAAAGCATTTTCCGCTCATTATGTATGACTTAATTCATGAATACTATGCCACGTGCTGATTTCAGAGCATCTGGATGAGATTATGTATACTCAAAAAGTTTTAGTGCATCATATCGACTGTAAAAAATCTTAGAAACAGAATTTTAGAAGCGCTTTGCTCCCGAATAATTTGATGTATTGAACATACATACAAATTATATATCTTTTTTTTCTTCTGGTTTATATTTCTTCTGCTTTTGGTATAATTTTCAGGTTTTTATAATATTTAGGTTTTAGTTTCATATTTCTTTAATTCTTATTTTGTATATTTATTGGATATACAGAAACGAAGTGGTTTTCAAGTGGAAGGAGGATTGGCGTTGAGTCTGATGTATCCTCCTCTTGATAACGTTATATCAGATTTGATTGAATTCCTCTTATTTTGTACTTCTGGGTTTGGTATATTTTTCAGGTTTTTATAATTTTTAGGTTTTAGTTTCACATTTCTTTAACTCTTATTTTGTATATTTATTGGATATTTTGAAATTTATTGCTATTGCCTTTCACTACTTTTGGGTCTTTGTGTAAAATTTGTTCTACATTTTTTGCTATTTGTCTATGTTGATCAATTTTCAGCGGCATATTGCACAGAAATACTTGGAATAATTATGTTTTTAAATAAAAAAACTCTGGTACTAATAAATAAATATATATAATATTATAATATATATATATATATTATAATGACAATTATATGCACATAATCAAGTGATAAAAATTGTCAGGACTGCGTGTTCGGTGCATATTCTTGGCAAAGATGTTCGTGAATTAAAGTGAGTCCTGATCTTGAACAGGGAGCTGAATGCAGCTATGTTCTGTGGTAGGAAACTGTGATTAAGTGGTAGAATAACTATACGTAAGAAGGATTTAAAATTCTCTTTTATTAAAGCACAATTATTTACAGCCACTTCCCAACTCGGGAGGGATACAGAAAATAATGACCGCCACTTGGGTCTAAACTGAACAATCAGGTAATTTAAACTAAAATTAAATAGAAATTAAGTCGTCGTTGCTCACAGAGCTATAAACGCGAGGTTGGCCTCTAAACTAAATGGTGCGTAGCAAGATTTAACTAATACTAACGCACTCAAAATTACTTCAATAAGTATTAGCGTAACAGCGCTACGGCTTAGAATTTAAATACCAGCTGGTCAGGCGAACGTTGAATAGAGTAACAGTGGTCTGAGACTAAAAGCTCTCTCACACTGAGAGGTTCCTACCTTTCGTTTAAATAGAACTTGGCTCCACTTCAAATTACCATAAAGCTGAAACGCGTGCTTATTCTAACGGGAAGTTGAAATAAGAACAGATAGAAAAAGGCAAATTAAAATAAAAATTTGTTAGTTTAACTAAAAAAAAATTTTTGAAATATAAAGAATATAAAACTGCAGAAACTTGCAGATTTCTTGGTCTCTTTTAAGGAGATTGAGTGACGTACTGATATTTAATAATACATCACTTTAATTTTAACTTTTCAACATTCATATACAGATATATATATGTGTGTATATATATATATATTAACTGTAATTTATCAGTAGAGATAACTAAAACGCATTTCATAAGCATTAAATCAAAATAATAGAAAAGAACTTTTGAGTATGAAATGTGTACAAAGTGAAACAGTTTATTTGTCAATAAAGTGCCGGCATGAAACACTTGTGCAAAAGAATATAAATTAATCTTCACCAGCAAGCTCCACACCACCTTAAATTTTAAAGTATATAAATATTAACATACAGAGTTTTGTGTTATGAAGCAAAAGTATAGTGAAATCTCTTTTGGTGAACAAATTCTCGCCTAAAATCAAATCGAAACAATTTTTTCATAGGAATTAATGTAATGGAATTACGAATTATTTCGTTTTTGGACGGCAGATTATTATTTATTTATTCTTTAGAATATATAGGATATATTTCGTGCTTAAGCTCTTAACACAAAACAATGGCAGTCATTAAATCTAAGCCAAAAATGATAATTATAATATTAAACAAATGAAAGAGAGGAAAGCATAATTTAATTTTCCTGTCCATGTACAAATGGGAGCTAATGGCCTAAGCAGAAAGTGA
>KK116738.1:183926-218589 GCA_000611955.2 Stegodyphus mimosarum | reverse complement strand
GTGCAAACGCAAATAAGAGTAATAATAATAAATAAACATAAACTGGAACAGACAATAATAAGAAAAAATAAACTAAGACAGAGATGTAGTTAAGGAATAAATGTAGATAATCAAAACACGTTCGATAGAGTTAAGGATACGGAGAGAAATAATGTTTATCAATAATTGTTCACTTATTATAAGGAAATTCTTGTAATAATTCAGTTTTTATACACCGTTTCCTAATAAAATATGTACACTATTTTTTATGACTGTAACGCTAATAATTATTACGATAAGGAAAAATTTCAAAATTGAAAAATAATGTAATCAAATGTAGAAACCAGTTAGTTATCGAAAGTGTTCAAATTGCCGGCCTTTGTGGTCCAAATGTAACAAAGAATGCTAACCGATGGAATCCAAAATGTTCCTAATCGTGGCAATTGGTATTTGGGCGGATTTTCTTCAATGGCTGCTTTCATCTCAGTGATTGTATCTAGTCTTGTTCCATAAAGGTTGTACTTGACATTCCATACAGAAACAAAAGTATAGGTTCAAGTCCAGCCTCGTTGTCCTATCTATCTGTTTTGTAGATGAACGTCAAGGTAGGCCCTTACGTCGCGATGGTAGTGGGGAGGAGCTCCATCTTACTGGAGATACCGTTCTTCATCCTGAAACATTATCTCTTCGATGAGTGGCATGGCATATTCCTGTAGTAAATTTAAATAATATTCACTAGTTACTGTATGGTCAAAAAAGGAAGGTCCAATCTAACAAAATGCTGATAAACCACCTACCACACTGTAATTCCTGGTAGGTTTACATGGTATTCCACTGTCACGTTAAGATTCACAGCTGCTCAATAGATACAACTGCTACGATTAATTAAAATATTTAACTTAAAAATAACTTCATCACTCCAAAAAATCTTGCATAAGAATTGATCGTCCTATGCGTATCTTGCTTGATACCACCCACAAAATTCTGTTCTCCGGTCATGATCATCTTCATTCGTAGCGTTGAGCTAGGAATAAAGCTTTTCCGTTGGTCATGCTTCAAAGAGCTAAAGACGCACGTTTTTGGAACTGTTCTGTCAGGAGACGATTGGCGCACAGATTTCTTGGGAGACTGCTAAAACCTTTCGATGACTTCTCATCCTCTTGTAGGGTCGTGGTTGATAGTGGTCTTCCGGAACAGTTCTGTTGGGCAATATATATAGTTTATTCTTCCTCAAATTTATCACGCAGACGAGTAATTCTGACAAATTGTTATTGCATACAGTTGAAACTTTCTTCTCAACTGTCTTTGTACTTCACTTAAGTTCCCAGTCTTTCTGTAGCATTTGTGAATGAATTTTCTTTGCTCAGCTTGACTTCACCTATTTTAAGCCGTTACACCTGAAAAAAGGACAAAACGTGTGGTTGTCAAGAGTTGTAAAAGAGTGTATATATTCTTTATTTGTCGAACAAACAACATTAACAAAACATCTACTCTTTATAATTACGGAATCTAGGAGTGTTTGTTTTCATTCCTTTTTCAACATCTTTAAAGAAACATCTTCAAATCTTGATTGTTTTCAGGTCAAAGATTTTGTGGACTGGTAAAATATAAAATATAAAATATTAATACTTGTTTTAGGAGAAATATTTACTGCAAGTACCATACACAAACCATCCAATGAAGGCATATCTGTTGAATAATTATGCCCTTTCTGTATTAAATAAATGCACAAGGCTCCAAGTGCTATTGATTTCCAATGGAATAATATCATAGCATTTTTTTTCTCTCTATCATATGACATTACTTTTTGGAGAGCTTATTTTAAGTGTATAATGTTAAATGCCATATCTGGAATTTCTAGGCGATTAAGAGGTTCTTATTGTTTTCAGTAAAACGAATTGGTATCTGGCAAAACAAATACATTGTCATTTTACTTAGAAAACTTATTCATAACACACCTCAAGCTAAATCATCCAGCCAAAGAAAATGCATACTTCTGATTTTAATAATTAGCCCAAAGGGAGTTAGCTCAGAAGAGCTATTTAATCAATAATTTCGTTTTGGCATTTTACGTTGATTCACTATAAATGGTTAATCACTTTCTAAATTGTTGCCACCAAATATTAGAGCCCTGTATCATATTTAAAGAAATTGAATAATGAAGAATCTGCATAAATGTATGTATGTTTCTCGCATTGTGATAAAACAATGGTACCTACAGCCATCAAATTCTGAATAAAGTACGTCTCCACTCGAATATGGGCATCTGGAAACCCAAATTTGAAATTTGGAATTTGTTTTATTATTGATTTCATATTTTGTAAAGCATGTATGAGTTTTTGATTAAGAAACTCAACGATTTCAAAACGAGTAATGGCAATACTGTACGGTGGAAAAAACATTTTTATCTCCAGTACAGAAGATTGTGTATCGGAAATTCTGGAGATTATGATCTTTTCAATATTTTGTGATATTGCTATTGAACTGAATTTTATGGCTTAAGTGCGAAGAACATGATCTGTAAATAAAGGTAACACACAGAAAGCTTATAAAGCGCCTCTTTCGGCGTAATATAAAATATGAAAGCTTTTAGAAGTTTTTTTTTTGTCTTTTCTTTACTAAATTAATGTGTAAGTCTCAACCTGACGTTTATTCATGATGAAATAATATCATAACGATTCTCTTTCCTTTCATTTGTCACTATAATTTTGTTAGCTCATTTTAATATATGTTGTTATGGTTTGTATCTTCAACATCTGACGAATTAATTTTTAAACGATTAAGTTTCTCTTAAACATTTAGCTTGAAATTGATCTTTATGTTAAATTTGAATATATATACAGATTTGATTGTAAATTAAAAAAAATAATGAGACCAAGACAAAATCTCTCATGATTTCCATGTTTAAAATATCAACACGCTTTAAGTAAAGCATCACTTCCGGTTTATCGTATGCGAAAAACCTGTAGTTTCTTTTTCGGACTAATAAGAAAGGTTTGTAATATGAAATGCAATTATAGTTTATTAGGTATTACTAGCCATCTGTAAAAACTGATTTTCTAAATTTATTATTAATGTAATTAAATGTTTGTCCCTTCGTTTCTTTTTATCGAAAATTATATTTTATTAGGCAGGTGAATAACATTGAATTTAACTGTTTGTTAAATAATAAAATTTAAGTGTTCGTAATATATGTAAATAAATACTTTGAAACTAATACCATAATTTAATATTCTTCTATGTTATTTTTCCGCGGCAAAAAAGTAAATCGTTTTCTTATTTCTGCGCATAACTCTGCGATATTTAACTATCAGTAAACAATGATAGTCTTTTCGAATTATAGCTGTATAGTGACTCCCTCGCGTTCCGGGATCAGTAAGAAGTAAAGCAATAAGTATTTTAGAATTTGCTATTTGCTATTAGGCTCTCTCATTATCAAAAGTCCAAGAGAATAACAAATGCCTTTTTTTGATAATGTGCCTAGACTACAAGAATTTCGAAGTCCTGTAAATAAAACGCTGTAGTAATAATCCTTCTCTTCTTTCGATTTATACATAAATATCATGTATATAGCTAATAAAAATAGCTTTAATTATAGTTAAATTATTTTAGATTAAACTCTTATTATAGCAATTCTATATTTTTCTACGAAGATTAGAGTGCCAAGTAATGAATCACTCCCGGTTTATCATATGTAGTCAAAATCTAATACCTTTTATCCTCAGTCACGATCGTATATACATCGTATATGCATATACGAGTTTTAAGTTATTTGACAAGTTTTTGGATTATATCATAATATATTTATTCACGGAAATCTGTTCAGAGCTTCAAGTATAGCATCACTTCTGGTTTATCGCTGTTAGCCAAAACCTAATATGTTGTTTCCATTGATATGAAAGGATTTAAAACTAAAACTGAAACATTTTGCATTATATTTTAATACAGGTTCTCACTAAAAACTATTACGGACTTCAAATAAAGCACCATTTTCGGCTGTCTATTAAAAACTGTTACGTGTTTCATGTAAATTACTGCTTTCGGTTGTGCAATTTTATCCAAATTCTAATCAATTCTTTGTATGAATGCAAATACTTTAAATACAGAAAATCCTTATTTTTGGAAATTTGATGTAACAGTTGGGATAAAAAAATCATCACACACATACACACAGAGAGACAGCGATCATTTAAAAAATAGTAAAAACGTGTTTTGTTGACCTTAATTCAAGCTTATTCAGTGAAAACTCATCATCGAATTTTTGAGAAAAAAAATTACTTCCCTTAGCCTATATAAATTAGGGTAAAGTAAAAATAAAAGAATGAATTGTATAACTGCAATTTTTATAAAATTTATGAGGTGTTGGAATAGAAATATAAAATACTTTCGAAATGCATTTTTTATTTATTATTTTTAAATCAGAGTCAAATGCTAAGTGATAAGCTTATCTCCTTATGAAAGCTGATACTATCAAATTTAATTGTTGGATACATTATTGACATGAATATACTACGAAACGTAGAACATGTATTGCGAAAGACCATACACATAGTTAGTTCACAAAATATAACGATGTAGTACGCTGCAGGTACAATATTACGCATTACAAGGTGACCGACTCAAAAAAAAATCAAAAAAAGGTGCAAAGACAGTTATATCTCTCTCTTCTACTCGGTCGATTGACGAATTCAACTTGCCTTTTTCATGTCTGGGAAACGCAACTCAGATATATAAAATTTATATATAGCATTCTTCGATCATACGTATTTTGACATAAAATTGGAATTGATCTGAAATAACATGCAATTTTCTTTCCATATTTAGATTCTATTCCTCAAACTGTGGCATCGAGCCAAGTTTTGTAAAACATTGCAAAAACAGAATTTTTTAAAATTAGCAGTCAAAATTTTAACTCGGTAACGTTAATTGAATTAAGCATGGTTTTAATGGTATTGACTTTTAAATTAAACTTACTGAATTTCTTCCTTGATAATTCAAAATTTAGGTTCCATCCAAATAAAATCCATACACTTTTTCTTGCGTTTAAATAACTTTTATAATTTTTATTTTTATTTTTAATTATAAATTTTATTTTTCACGTGACTCTTAGTACATTTCTGCAGCTGCTTAAGTCCTTTGTAGACTGATTAAGCGTACGTCCTTCGGAATAAGTCTTTCGTTATGGTTTTCTAAATGGCTTCAATCAGATTAAAATAAGAACAATTGAAGCGATTATTTCACTTTAGAGAATGGAAAATAATCCGTGGTACCCAATCTTATGATTATGGGGATTAAGAATAATGACAATCATCTCTGCTAACAGTTCCTGGACAAGAATGACGTAATCAGGAGACAGTGAATTGTTAGGCAATAGAAACCAAATACTCGACAGAACGTTCTAGGGCCTGACACGCTGACTTAACTTCAAAAGTCTGACCACTGCAATTTTAAAATTTTATAAAGTACAGAGTTCACTGTCTATCCTCCAGGAAAAAATACCTTTTGAAACGTACAGGTAATTCTCTGAAAATTAAACTGAACCCTGAATTAAATTCATTTGATTGAAGATCAATGATTTTATTCGTGGGGCTGTTGACGGAAATAGAGTACCTAATCAAAGAAGCTTCTCGGGAATCGTTTTCTGTAACTCGTTTGAGTAGAAGCTGCATTTTAATGAGAGCTCCATAGGTAAAATATATATTGACAAGCTCCACGTGGTGAAGCAATGCATACTTCTCGAAATTCGAGGGAGGAATTATGATTTACAAGCAGAATTATTTTATATACCCCTCAATAACGCTAGAAACTACCTTAAAAGTTATTACCGCGCATACTTTTCCCATTCAAAGTGAGATAATTTTGGTCCCAAGACTTCTAATTCGGTCTCATACCAGTGATAAAGCCTACCAGTGTTTTTAGAACAAGAATTCTGTAAGTTTCCATGAATAAAAGCTCTTGTTTAAAAAACTGTGTGTATCTGTGTGTGTTGATCAACACATTTCACCACAATATGCATAGAAAAGCTCCTTACTAATCTGTTAAAAGAAAGAAGAGAATTAAAAATACAAACATTTCGCTTTTCAGTTTGTGTACTGCCCCTAAATACGATGTCTGAATTTAAAACTAAATATATCGGCCAATCTTTGTCATACAAAAGTCAGATCTTTCTCACACATTATTACCATCAAAATCACTTTTATCATCATTGTTTTTTATAATAACATTTTCCTAAATATGAGAGTGTAGGTATCGTGGTAACGTATAAAATGGTGAATTCCGCAGTTTTAACAAAATTGAATTCTTTTAAATAGAACATGCCATAAAATTAAAATCTATGTCATTTAAAACATTTTCGTAACTGGAAATATATGTCTGCGAGCAATAGTTTCGAAAACAAAGGCCGAAGGAAGAATTTTGTACACAGGGTATGTACACATATTTTTAACATTTGTTGCATTATTGTGTAAGTATTTCAATCAGGTGATGCTTCTATCCTCAACACATTTAAAAAATGGGAATTGTCATTTTTCCAATAATTCAGATTCAGCAGAGACGTTAATATATTTTCATTATGTTTGCCGTACTCATGTTAGGCTTTCTGCCTTGGTTAAAATACGAAATCTTGGGGTGTAGTATAAAATTTTTAGTTAATTTCAAACTAAATACGATAATAAAAAAATAATAGCGAAACTTTTAACCATGTCTAATTTTACAGGAAACAACATTACAGGATATAGTTTATCGCTTACAAAAGGAGCCTAAACCATTTAATGAAAGCTATCCAAATATCTAAAACTTTATATCGAAGTCGCTCAGTGTTATATTTCCTCTTTCACAGAACGAAAAAAATGAAATATCATCGATAAAGTCATCAATCCCTTGACGGAACACAGATATCATGTGTTCCGCATTCCAGATCGATAAAAACCACAAATTCCTAGAATTCATGGTTTGATATTGGGCGCCTGCTAATCGAAAGCAAAAGAATATTTTGAGCTATATATACAGGTTTCAAAACACGTATTTTTTATCCTTATATATTTTTTCTCCTCATTGCCTGGCTGTGTACCCTTTAGATGCTTTCATTTTATCGATTTGGGTCTTGGGAATTTTAGTTGAGAGATATCATTTCGTTTCTGATTGCTTTATCAGTCTAGAAGTTTTTAAGTGTTGAACTATCGGCTTCCTATAAGAATGTGATTGCAGTACACCAGAAAAACGTTATGGCGAAGAAAAATATCATTTATGCATTTTCAATCTTTCAGTACTGTGGTTATAAGAGATTTCAAGCGCTTATTATTGTCATGCGTTACTTGTCAATTTTTTGAAATTCAATTCGAATGTATAAGCTCAAATTAGTTAAGATTACTGAGATTAAATTATCATATCGGGCTGTTTATTGCTAACAACTATTGATAATTATTTATTTTATTTGGAATTCATTCTTAATTGAGTCAAAATATTATTCTGCAATCGAGGTGCATAACGTATGGCGCAGCGTGTTTAATCATATTTTGTCAAATAATTTTCGGCATTCGAAAGACTTTTCTTCGTACTTGCTTTAGGATGCTCTTGTGAAATTTGTAAAAAATATCTCTATCACTAAGCACAAGGTGTCTGAAATGGAACTATCACGCTACCAGATTAGAACTGTCATTTATTTCCAGTTCTGTTCCAAAACGTCAATTACAGAATGTCACCAAATCATGTTTACAGTTTGAGGTACTAATGGTGTATCATAACATAACGTGAAAAGTTGGTACCAAAAGTTCAAAAACAAGGAGTATGACATTTAAGAAGCAGAGCGCTCTGGCCGGCCTACTGATGTTGATGAGGACAGCCTGCGGGAACTTGTCTAAGAAGATCAATATGCAACCACTCGAGAGCTTGCAAAGGAGTTAGTCCTTAGTGCTATGTCCATTAGTCGCGCCATGCGCCACATAAACTTGACGTACAAGTTCAAACGCTCGGTATCGCAAGAAATGACTCGCAGATATTTCGGCCTGCATTAATCCCCTTGAATATCAATGCATGGACAAAATTCTAGACCAGATCGTCACTTGTGAAGACAAAACAAGACGGAAAGGGGGTTGTTCTGCGCTCGGTGAGCCAGTCGGCAGCCTCGCAAAGCGCAATTTGATTAACAAAAAAAAAGTATGCTTTGTATCTGGCGGGATTGCCGTGCTATCTGGTATGAGTATCTGGAAAAAGGTAAAACTCTCGACAGTAAAGTGTACAGCGACATGCTAAACCGTGTTGACGCTGCTATCAAGGAAAAAACGCCAAACTCAGTTCCGGCACAAAAAAATAATGTGTCATCAAAATGATGCAAGATCACATGTGTCTGCATTTAGCGGCTCGATTCTGCACGGACTCGAATGGGATCTTTTGCCACATCCACCATATAGCCCCGACATCGGTCCTTCGGACTTCTACATTTTTTTACACCTACAGCTACATCTTGCTGGTACTATCTTCCTATCTTCTTCTGGTACTTTCTTGCTGGTGCTATTCTCATGACGGCCGAAATGAGGTTGATCTGTTTTTGGACTCCCGGCCAACTAGTTTCTAGGCTTTGAAAAACTACCAAAAAGTTATCAGAAAATCAGTAGATTTGGGTGTTGATTATTACCCGCACTAACGATACTGCTTTTTTTTCTAACTTTATTAAGAATGCTTTTTGACGGAAAACATTCGTTACAACCAGATAAAAATATTTGAGAAGTGATTTAGCATCATTAACCTTATCGCAGTGATCGCAAATGAACACAGTTCGCACAAATTTACAACAGATAGATATTGCGCGTATTTGAGAAGGAAGACTTGCCTAATCTCGCAACCACCGAAGAATTAAAACTTTGACTGTGCAATCTGCCTTTCTTTTGAGTTTAATCAGCAAAAATGTACAATGCACGCTCAGTCAAAAAAAGTGACAGTTTTATATCTTCCATTCTACTGAGTCGACTGATGAAATTCAACTTTCATTTTTCACGGCTTGAAAGCACGACTTATATATTAGATTTATATGTAGCTTTGTTCTAAGTATTATGACACAGAATCGGACTATTTCTGAAAACAGAAGCAAATATTCTTTTCATCTTGCGATTCTACGACACAAATTATGCCTAAAAACCAAATGCAAAAAACTTACAGTGAAATTTAACGAGTAATTCAGAAGTTTAGCTTGGCTAAACTTCTTTTAGTTTGTGCAAGGTACACTTTTCAATTTACACTATACATTTACAAACATCTTTGCCTTCTCCGCGATTCGAATCCGGACACACTGGTATCACACGAGGCTTCCCTAACCACTATACTGTCATGGAGACTCTCATAATGCGTAATCAATCATAATCATCTTTCTATTCTTTTCGCTAGTTCTAATATCAAATACGCAATTTAAATTATATGACAATAATAGAGGCATTCCATTGGAAATCTATTAGAAAATAAATTCTCATAGTATCTGTGGTGATTTTAAGAAACTAGAAGAGAAAAAATAGCTTTCTTTAATTTGGGCGTTTTCTTTGAAAATATTCAATGAATACATTTTTATGAAAATAAAAGAGAATAGTCTATTTCAAGACTAGGTTAAGAAAAAGGATTCACGTATTTGAAAATCTAAACGTCCGAAACGCCCATATTTTAATACTAGGCAGTTTCGAGAATAGATAGATCACGAATGTGTCATTTGGAAATTTTATGATTGATTTTTGTTCTTACCGTGTAGACATGCGAAATTGGTATTTACAAATGATTTACCTTTAAGTTAATGTTACAGTTAAACAGTATTTGGATATAACCAATGTTTTCTACATTATGATTCCTTTGTTAGAAATTATAAATTCTTTTAAACTTTAGAAATTTTGCCTTCGGATCCTTCGATGGAACAAGTCATTCCCTTTAAATTATATATCCTTTCACACGTCAACAAATATTTTCACAGAAGTAAGCAGATTAAATTCAGCAAATGTCAAAACGCATTTCCTATCTGAAACGTAAATTCAAAGCCTACTTTGATCTTCAGTTTCTTAGCTACAAGAATATCTAAAACAACGCTCACAAGAAAAAAAAGTATCTAACAAAAATTTAAAATTTCACGTTCGAAACGTAGGACAAATCAGATTTCAAAATATCAAAATGAAATGGAATTAATAATGAATTTTAAGAAAAAAATAATATTAAATTTCGCAATGCTGGGGCCAAAACTTAGTATTAGAAGTAAAAAATTCCGTTTTGCATGCATTTAGCAAAAGCACCTAGCAACTAAGGAAAGAAACTAGGTTCTATTTAAACAGAATTTTTATTTGCTTCCACAAATCTTTCAGTTCCAAACTCTTTTCAAGTAATTGTTTTCACTACTTTCATCAAATACAATAATGAAATTCCGTTTCATTTTATTACTGCGTATTTTATTTTCCTAAGAATCTTCTTTTGCTTAAGAATATGCTCCTTACACAAGCATAAATATTTCGCCACCTTCGTGATTACAGTCAAACGTATCATATCAGACTGCCAATATTGTAGATGCAAAATAAAATAAAAGCATACGCGAGTATATACGTATTTCAAAAATGCTATTAAATACAGAAAAGCAACATAATCACTTTTATCCGATTACTATATATGATGCCAAAAATTCATGCATATTATTTTGTCGCTTTAAAATATTTTTTCCTTTCTTCTGTTTTCAGTTATCAAAAAATAACAGTTAATGATAACGTTATGGAAATGAATAGCAAATAAATAGTAAAATAGACACTTATAATTTTACGTATTAAATGCTAAAAGCATACAGCACGTAATAAAAGCATCTAGAAAATTAAATTAGTTTTTCATCTTTTCATGCAACCCTTCTTTTACTGTTAATGTGGGATTAATTGAAAAATCTGGATAATACTTCTTAGGATTTTAGACGCTAATGGTTAGGAGTTAAATATATAGCCACTTATTATTTTATGAAATGCGTTTCATTTTACAGGAACTAGAATTATATTTAACTCCTCTCTATTTGGTTTCCTTACTATATATTTTTTCATGAAGTTAAAATTTGTTTTGGAATTTTCTTTTTAATAATTCTATATTTAAAATATTTGGGCACTTGCTCCTTTTTCGTGGTTTTGGGCATCGACGCTTGGTGATTTCTAAAATATATTTTTCTGTTTTTTACGTTATTATATTTTTAAACTTTCCTAAATTTTAAATTAATACCTTTTTGTTTTGTTAAAAAAATTTGAATTTTAATTCATTTTATACGTTATTTAACCAATTTCGAATCACGTCGGAACAGGTTACATCTTGATGATTTATGCAGGTTTTATATTAAATTTTTTAAGTCAAAATTTCAGTTTATTAATAATTTTTAATACTTTAATTTCTGAAATTACTTGATATTTTAATTCAAAGAATTCTTTGATTAAATTTACAACTCATCCATGCATACGAAATAAATGTGACTCTCTTGACAATCCTTTCTGTTGCTTCTTGACAAAGACTAAAGAGTTATGAAGTATTATTAGCTCAAAGGAGCCTCAGCCCAGAAGAGCTATTAGCCTCAAAACGGGACTTTGCATTAAATCACCACAAAAGACTGAATCACGTTTCAGATTGTTACCACCAAATATTATCGCTCTCTATTGCATTTAAAGAAATTAACTAATGAAGAATTTGCATAAATGTATTCATGTTTTTGGCGTAGTGAAAAAACAACGGTACCTAGAGCCATCAAATTTTTGAATAACGCAATCCTACAAACGAATATGAACACCTGGTAGCCCGAATTTTGAATTTTGAATCTGCTTTTTTGAGTATTTCACTCTGTAAACCTTGAAAGAAATTTTTAATTAAAAAACTGAATTATTTCAAAGCGTGCACTGGCAACACTGTACAGGAAAAAACATTTTTATCCTAACGCGCGAGACTGTCTTTCAGAAATACTAAAGATGTGCTGTTTTAAATGTTTTATTGTGTACTTGCCGCTATGCGGCCAGCCTTCGTCTCGTTTTGAAATGTACAGGAAAACAAACGTCCTAACAAAAAACTCGACAAAAACGTCGTATCCAAGTACCTCTCGACAAATACCCAGTATCCAAATGAAACATTAAATTTAAAAACTACACAGAATTATCGCCCTCATATTTCCGAGCGGCAACAGTGCTGATATCAGCAACAATGGCAACAGTGATATATCAGCAACAACGGCTGCAACAATGGCAATCAATTTGGTGCGATTTGATTAAAAAACGTTAATTAAAAAAGATATCATTCGAATTTTGAAAAAATCGCTTCGAGGTGCATTCGCTCTTGTCTAGATGTATCTATGCACCAAATTTCCTAGCCTGGTTATATTAGCCTACGCGCAGCACGAACGAAAGGCACACACACAGACAGACAAACTCTTCCTTTTATTATGTAGAGATTTCCAATTTTGTAAAATTCTAGGGACTTTTTGATTAACAAACTCAACCATTTTAAAGCAAGCAATGACAACACTGTACGGAAAAAAATTATCTCCAGGGCGCTAGACTGTCTATTAAGTAATTTTAGCCCAAATGCTCTCATAATTTGCATGTAAATGAAAGAAACGCTCTTTCAGGCGTAATATACAATCTGACAACTTTCAGAATTTTTTAATTAATATTTCATTTTTTAGCTTTTTTTTTAATTCAATGAAAATTTACTTTTTAGTCCAAAGGGGCAATTTGCCCAGGAGGACTTTTAATTTCGGTTTGGCATTTTGCGTTGATTCCCTAAAAGCGTTGTTTCAGTTTTGAAATTGTTGCCATCACCCTGTAATATATTTAAAAAAATTAAATAATGAATAATCGGCATAAATGTATATACATTTCTCGCATTGTGATAAAACAACTGTACCTAGAGCCATCAAATTTTGAATATTGAACGTTTCCAGCCGAATAGCCCAAATTTGAAATTTGGAATTTGTTTTATTATCGATTTCATATTTTGTAAAACTTTAACGAATTTTTTATTAGCAAACTCAAGGATTTCAAAGAGAGCAGTGGCAACGTTGTACAGAAAAAAACATTTTTATCTCCAACGCGTGAGACTGCATATCCGAAATTCTAAAGATATACTTTGCGATATTTCTCATAAACTGAATTTGTGGTTTAAGTACGAAAGAACATGATATTTAATAAATACAGGTAACACATAAAACGTTTAAAAAACGCCACTTTGCCCCTGAAAATTTTAGTTTTATGTAAATTCTCCATAAATTTGCAACCTTTAACAAATAAAAACAATGAGTTGCAAGTGATTACGGGTATTCCATTTATCCATTTTTTTATTTCACATGACATTTATTGAGTTTATAAGGTATTTTCTTTCTCCTTTTTCTGCATGTCTTCTTGGTGTAATTGGAAGTAAACTCGACATGTATTCGAGATGTCCGAGTTTCCAGTTCGGGCGAGGGCGAGGCATATTATTCATGCCTCGTGATTAAAAAAAACCTAATGACTTTACAAGTTTAATATAATTTAAAACTAAAACGTAAGTAAACCGCAAACATTTTGTGACAGAATGTCATCAGTGCTTTAATAAGGCTAAAAATTCCAACCACTTTAACACATAAATTTCAGACCAATATCTTCAATATATAAAATCAGAGCCCATTATTTATAATCAATAAGTAGCAGATTTATTATTATTCTGTTAACTTTTTGATTTTTATCCTTACGGAGTGCAATTTTTGTGAAACTGTGTTTCTCTCTCATATGTTTATAAGTGCCAAAATACCTTCAACGACAAACTAGATTATGAGAAAAAGGAGGCAAAAGCCGCTTAAAAAAGACAGATACTTCTGAAAAGGCTGCTGCAAAAACCAAAAAACTTCAACATTTGGTGCTGATGTCAGAGATTAAAATATTACATATGATGAGTAAGGAGAATGGTTGTCTTAACTTGAACAGGAAAAGCAAATTTTCACCAAAGAACCTCAAGAAGCAGAAAGAGTTTGTAGCATTTCTTCGCCTTATGCGTGCATGGCGATAAATCAAATTGTTGCTTGTTCTGAGGCAAAAAAAAAGAAAAGGTTAGTGAATTTTATTGTATGCTTACTTTACGTTTCACCATTCGCTGTTTTGCAACAGAACTTGGAAACATTTTGAGCATGAAAAGTAGGTACGGGAAGTTTCAGTTAGAAAACCTTATACATAATTTAAGAAATATTTATGTCTTTGTTGTAAATCTTTTATTTGACAACTGAAGTTAAGATAGAAACACACATCACTGTAATTGAGTTATTTGTCTAACTTCATAAATTGGCTTTACCTTTTATTAAAATTTGCATTAGATAACTTCATGTCAGATTTTCTTTTGTAAGTATGTGTAAGAAGTAAGCTGGTAATTATGTGTTACAACAAAACAAGATAGTGTCCGCGGATTTACATAAATTCTCTTTAAAGCTGAGAAATACAAGGTAACTGCAATTTCAGAGACTTTCCTAGGGAGATATTTTGTTGTAGTTCCAGGAAGTCTTATTTTTGCCTTTTATTATTCTCTGGAGGTTTTCTTCTTTGAACTAAAGAAATGCTCTTTTGTTGTCAGTGGTTCAATATGTTCTTCACCATTCTTTCAAAACTAAACATTTCAGTATACATTTTATCAATGAAATAGATTTTAAACCTAGTTTGAAAGCACAATTCTTTGCTCTGCTTGCATATTGGTTTTTTGTAAATTGAAAGATATTTTTAAAGTTTGTCTCTAGATTGTTCCGATTAGAAAGCTCTCAGCTAGTCTACGGATACTTGAAAATGATTCTCACTCGAATGATATTTTAAAAGCACAAAATAAATATATCATACACTGGAGTTGCTTTTTATCACGTTCATTAACGCACACATAATTTTAGACAGCAAATATTTCCATTATCAATAGTAATCCAAATGGCTATGAACAGAAATCTTCATCTCGGGTAATCCTTTTATTAAATCCGAGATATATATTTACCCCATAACTTTCCTATCTGGGGCGATTTTTTATACATTACTGAAATTTAAAACGTTTGTTTCCATTTTTATGAAACAAGATATGCAGGGAATAATGGAGACTTTTGAAGCGTTCCCAATTTGTCTTCATTGTGATATATTATAATTAATAACAACCAAAAAAAGGGCAGAAACTAAAACCCTTAAATTTACAAAATTTCCAAACTAGCACTCACACACATATGAAACACGATTTAAATAAAGTATTAAATTTATGCTTTAATCAACAGAACAGGTATATAACTACACAAAAGTTAGATATCAGTGGGTGTTTTATGGTTTCTCCAGCTAAGTGAGAAACAAATAAAAAGTGTTAAGTTAATAAGTTAATTTTTTTTTCATTATCTTTTATTTTGCCTTGTTCTGAGATATTTTTGTATATTAACTGTTTTATGCATATATTTATTAAATATATATACAAACAAAATCTTGAAAATCAGAACGAAAAAGAAAATGCCGTATTAAATATTTGAAGATTAAACCTATTTTTTCCGTGTAACAAAGTAAAATAGTAGTAGAACAATAATAGTAGTAGTAGAACGCAAATTAAGAAAAATTACAAAATTGTGATAAAAAATTACATTGCAAAGAGGAAAAATATATAAAATGGGAAATTTGTACATATTAAAATCAAAGCAGTAAAAATTTATTAATCTCCTTTGTTTAACGCTTCAAATAGAACTTGTCAAGGGAAGAGTATTTTGAAGCTTTAAACCAAGTTAATTAATGTGTGACGGAAAATATGTTTCGTTCCAATGTATTCTCTGAGACCTTTAAACCGCTTTACATTAATCCAACTTTCTTTTCAAACATAGTTTAATTTAAAAGTCTCATAAAATTTATTTCTTTTTCCTACACGTTCTCACCCTTCCTATAGTACAAAATATTGTACACAATTGCAAAAAAAAAATATCTAAAAAGGCATAAAATGGATAAAGATAAATCAATTACAATGCAAAAATAAAAACGAAATCTATTCACAAAATTTTTAATCAATTTAATTTCCAAAACTGAAAACTAATCTGTATAGTCTTGTTATATAAATCTTAAAACTAGGGCTAGCTTACTGAAGGATAAAAACCATATTTTTTTGTGAAATAAAAATCCTGTCAAAGGAAAAAATAAAATAGTAATTTCTGGAACAAATATTGCTAAAAATGCGAATAAACATATTACGCTGAAAGCAACGAATCTCTAGAAAAATCAAACTTACCCTTCCGTAGACGTACAAGCCTGCAGTATATACCAGCTGCTAAAATTTCAAACGCCTAATAGGTTACCAAAATTTCAAATGAACCTTGCAGAAGGGAAGACTAGAAATTGTAAAACTTCTACAACGAATAGCAAGGAACTTAAAACCATAAAAATGTCTGCGCTTTCTTGTTGTGAAGTAACTGGTGACTATTCCGGAAAAGAGGTATTAGGCTGAGGGGAGTATCTTAAGGAAGAAGTAACAAGTACCAAACATGGCGTAGTTATATATATATATATATTAACACTATACAGGAATTTTTTGTAATAAAGTAATCAACTGAAATGTGAAATTAACGTGAAAATTAGAAAAGTTAAAAGCCAATTGGCAGATTATATAGTTGAAATAAGAACGAGCTAATGAATGAGGCAAAGATAGTGGGAACTGAATAAATTCAAAATAGACATTTTCAAGGGTGTTTAATTTGAAGTTATTGACTTAACTCACGTCTATTCTCTCAAACAACGTTTTTCTGCCTTCTTATAGGTAATCAAAAGCTACCTCATTTGCTTAATTTAAGTGTCTTTTGAAAATCTAGAACAACATCCCTATTATTTTCAAGAAACCTTGAAACAGTTGTAAAATAATTAAAATTAACACCAACTCCTTATGAAACTTAAATTGCTTTTTGGTGGATTGTTGAGAAAAAAGTTCAAATACTAGCAAATTCTAAAAATATTACACAACATACAAAGTTTATCCAGAACAGGAAAAACAAAGAGTAATTTAAAGTAGGACTAATATACGTAAATATCATCTAACACACATAAATTTCGTCTACATGCATATAAAAATTTACAAAGTAAACATTATGTATGCATACCGGTTGCTTGGTGAAGCAAAAAGTGACCGTTAGAAGTTTTGTAGAAAACGAAATAAAGTTACTTAAATAAATGAATGTACTAGGATTACTATTGGCAACAGATTTTCGCGTCCAAGAATTTACTTGATAAATTTTCTCGTTAAATTTTAAATTGTAATTGTCGGCGTAAACTTTACATTTAATTTTAAATTTAAATGTTGGCTTAAAATTTATGAAAAAAGAAAAATATAAAATTCTTCGCATTGTATAGCTGATATAGTGACTGTTATTCAAAGGATATGGCCAGAAGTAAGATTACGTAATTACATATTTAAAAATTATACATTACCATAAATAAATAGTAATTCATCAGCCTCTATCCTCCTTGCAGTTTAGGGATTCATTTTAGAATCTAATATATTTACTTTATAGTTGACTCCAGCGTTTTTTAGATAGAAATTAATAAAACTATTAGGAATATTACTATCAATTAGTTTTAGTTAAAAGCATTATCTCTTCTTAAAGGTAAATAAGTTCTGTACAAATATTTTAAATTTTTATTAACTGATTAAAAACAGTTTTCCCGATGACTTTTGTAGAAATATTTGATATCCAGTTAACTAATTTAATACTGTTGATTTTGAAAAGCATTAGTTTATTTTGCTTCAGGCTAACTTTATTAAAAGGAATGATGTTTAAATTAGGTACTTAGTAATTAGTTTAATTCGAATCAGTTTTGCTGAATTAGAAGCTAGGGGGATAAATTTTAATAGTTTCAATTAAGCCCAAATTGTTGATGGTAATGATGTCATCTATGTATTTGGAAATAAAGCAAACTTATTTAATTGATCAGCTTGCAGAGATTGTTGAAACTGAAACTCTTTCGAAAATAAGTAAAGATTACAGTTTACGTAGGATAGTTGTTCCCATAGGAAGTAAATTAATAATTTACTGAAAAATAATAACGGGAAACTTAATGTAATTATGAAAATTAGGCAATTAAGTAAATCCATCCACTTATTGAAGTCTAACAGAGTAAATAATACTGGAAAGAGCCCTAGCATTTACAGAAGACTTTCGTAAAATTATTTATTTCTATGGGGTGAAGTGTAGAAATTCTCAAAATCATAGCAGCTGATATCTTGCACTATAGCATGGAAATATTTTAATGGAATCAAGAATAGGTTGGTACTTATTGGTAATGGAACAGTTGCAATGAATTTCATTAACACTAGCGAAAATGACAGAACACATTTTCTTTAGTAAAATAGTGCTGTGAAATATGTGCCTTTTAAAAGTTTCTAATTCCATTAGATACAAAACTAAATTAAGTTCTTCTGAAATTTAGGCAGAGCATACAAGTTCTGGAATCTGTTTAGTGAGAGCTGACTAAAATTTGCAGTTTTCGGTGATTAGCATAAATAGTAATTTAGAAGTCAAATAACAAAAATAAGTGTTATAGTTGCAAATTTTCACAGGACTAGTTTCGATGGTTTTACCAAACCGCCATCCTGAGCTTCCAAAGCAGAAATGAAGAAGATTTAATTTACACTGGAACCTAAGAAAACCTTAAAATTTCGCGTTAGAAACATGAGGCATATGTTAGAAAAAAATGAAACACATAAGCCCTCTGTTGCCCAGCATTGTTGGTCCGAAAATTACACTTTCAATTTTATGAAACCAACGTTATTCAAAAAACATCTTCCATTGATGAATTAGGTTTTCTAGAGGCGCTTAAGATTCAAAACATTCTTTCTGTTCTAGCTAACGACCCTAACTCCAATCCATCTTTGCCTTCAGCCTTTAAGGACATTTTCTTTTAGTTCTCGTTTCGTCAATAGATAGAGAAAGTAGCTTAACTCCTGTGCAGCCATTCTTGTCTTATCTTATTTAATCACTATATCTTATCTCGCTCTTTTGCGGTTTGGCAGCTGATGACGATGTTTCGGTAAAACAATCCAAATTAGTATTGTAAAAATTTGCAAATATAACACTGGTTTTTGTTGTTTGCCTTCTAAATTAATACTTGTTCGGCGTGTTATTCTATCTTAGCTTAAATTTTATTTCGTACTTTCTTCGCAAAGACATAGTTGTATTGCATAGAAAAAGTTATATTGTATAGATTTTAAACAGCTTTTAATTCTCATTAAAATCCAGATTAACTACTTTAATATATTTTAAAATGTATTCAAACATTTTCATCCAGCTAGCAGTGTGAAGATCTATAGGAATAATTTAAAAATACCTATACTGCAGTGCTTTGGAAGAAGAAGGAACAATATAGATATTGTCATTCGGGATATGTTTCGCATGGACCCGGTAACTGGGCTCACAGTCCTGAAAACAACAGCTGAATGTCGAAAGAACGTTTTTACATCTTTTAAGCAATAAAAAGAGATGGCTGCACTTTTATTGCTCTGCTTCGATGAAATACCATCTCTGCGTGTCAGAGAAATTGGAAAATATAACGATACTATCATACGTTTTTGAACCGGGCACTTAGAAAGAATTGGGGCCCTGCAACTCTCAACACATTTATCGCTAAATTTCTTCGTGTTTGAGCGAAAATTCTTGAAATAATTCTCACTGGACAGATTTATATTAGGTTGCTGGATTAGAGTGTCTAGAGAGGATTTTACTTTGCTTGAAAATTTCATTGGTTAGACGGAAAAAATTCTATTTGATGGTTTACTGTCTTCTGTGACTATTATATTTCTTTCAGTTGCTTAGTAGAATATTTTGAGAACTATGCTATTCTAAAAACTCAACCTAAGAGTGAATTACAAGAAGAAGAGGGATTTATTTCCTTTTAAAAACGTTGTGAAAGAAAGGCTTCAAAAAGGAGGGAGGTGAAACGAGATATGACATCCTCTGGAGAGAGCCTAATCGCTGGCTCCAGACTTTTAGAAAGAAGAAATCAGAGAATTTCGGAATGACAAAAAAAAATTTTGCTGCTTAACCCCATCGCAAATTCGAGAATTTTTCGAAGTTCAGAGCGCTGATTGCGCAATGCAAAGTACAGAATGTTCATTGGAAATATAAAGTTATTTCTCATTGCTGTTGTTAGTGAAATTATCTATTGAAAGCGAATGTGTTCAGAGTCTGGCTGAAAGCGAATATATTCGGGTACTGGATTCACTCAATGGTACTTGGATTCATTCAATGAGCGGCTGATTAAAATGATGTGTGCAACCGGCATTCTCAGCTTCAAAATTTCTTCATATTATAATGAGCTGATGTGATCTGGCGTACTGAACGCTTGCGGCAGTTCGATTATGGCGCAGGATAAAAAAATATTTTTATGCTCCTTTATCCTTTTTTATTAATTACTTTTATTTTGTAATATGCAGACAAATATTCCTTTTGAAAGAAAGAGCCAAAAATTCCGTTTTTGTTGAGAATGTTAAGATCTTATCAGCAAGAAATAAAACTTTTGTTATGGTGTCTCCATTTCAAAAATTCTGCAAAAATATTTAAGACAATTGCAGAAGGTCGTTCGCCTTTCATGGTAACTAATCCGACATTTAATTTTTATGCATAAAGGGTGCATTTCTTGCGGCGATTTGCTTTTGTCTAGTTTTGGTTCTTGGATTGCTCGAATTTTCTAATGAAGGTAAATGTTTTCTTAGCACTGTCATGTTATTTTTTTTTCCATTCTTCTTAGGTTGCTTTCCAAAGTCCTTAAAAGATCTTGGATGAGGTTTCCCTAAGGCTCATTTTAATAAACCGAAATTATGTATAACAGAAATGTCAGATCATTTTACGGGTACTTCACTAAATGGGATACATTTATTTCCTAATTGATCCAATTGTCCAATTGTTCCTTTGCTAAATAATAATATTAATTTTCTATTAATGAAACCATTTTATACGGGCATTTTCTTCAGCTGAGCAATAGAAACTTGATCCATTTTTATTAAAGTCACTAAAACATAACCATTCTTCACAAAATATTGTCACAAATTCCCATTTATCAGCAGTCAGGTATTTTTCAGAAAATTTTCTATAACTTGTTTTTTTAAGTAGTATGTTTTGGGAAAAACAGATGAACTTTAAACTTAAACGTTTTAAGCTTCAAATCTTTATGAATAGTTATTCTTGCATCTAGAAGCCATTTCCAGTCTGATGCAATAGATATTTCAGTCGGTAAATTTTCTTTCAGAATCAGAGACTTCACATTCTTGATATTTTACAGTTCAAACAATCCTGGGATGTGGTTTTGCTGATATATTTCCCTTTTTCTTTTCAGCTAGACATATTTGCCCATTCAAATTTAATATATTAAAAATACTTTTCTTTCAAATACAATAACCTAGAATTTCACATCGCCTTACAGTTTGTTGATACGAATATTTTTCCTCGGAGACGTGCATTTACTTAACCTTCGAACAATCTATCAATTTCAGGAACCGCTTCCAAAACAATTTTTTATGCCTTCTTGTCAAAGCAAAACAGTAACAGCCGATTCCATTGAAAATGCCAAACCTTTACATCTATTTCAGTATTCTTCCAATGAAAAAGGATATAAAAAGTTAACTAAGAGCTCATCATTGGAAAACACAATTAGCATCAATTTCACAAATGCACTGCATATTTACAAGGTGATTATAATTAAATTTATCATTTTAAAACGGCCTAGAACAAGAACCAGTGGACTTTAGAATTTTCCAATAATTAAATTTAGTACTTGTTAAATAATGTTCTATTTTGCGACTGAAAAGCGAATAGTTCTACCATTTATTTTATATAGTACTGCGACGGATACTAGTGTTATCGGAAAATGAAGATTACTTACACATAACATGCCCGGATCGCATACATTTGTGATATATCAGAAATCATGACATACACTTTCCATTATTTGTAAAAAATCTAGATTTTTTGCTTCATTGACTCTATCACTAAAAGATCGTGCTTTGCTTGAAAAATTATTCCTTAAATGGTAGTTCTTGTTTAGAAGTTCGTAGAAAGTTCAAAATAATAAATTCTGATTCAATGTCTGACAATGGCTTGCGTAGAAACCTTTAGCACTTAAAAAGGCTAGTAGTTCGGAACCTGGAAGGAAATAGAAACTAGTTGACAGCCACAAATGCCATAACTATGAATGCGGTGGAAAATGTTTTCAATATAGGTTGAAATATTACGATTATTTCAATAAAAGTGCCTAGCAAGAATTATTGTATTCCGAAAGAATGCATGAGAAATTTTCGTTTTTCAACTTTTTGTATGTATTTCGTTTCCTGATGGAACCGCGATGGATAGCTGTGAAACATTTTATGGTCGACAGAAGCATATCTTCATAATGCTCTCAACACACAAAATTACAGAAACTGAGAAACTCCAAAATCCAGTGGAATTATGTCAAGTACCTCTTCAGTCTTCCCAGCAGACTTTACTGTCAGCTCTTTTTTAAGAGGAAATCTGTCTTCATCTGTACTGTACTATCATAATTTAACCTATACTGTCAATGATCAGTAATAGGAATCTTTATCGAAAAACCACATTATGCCAGCACAGCGGTAGCGTCTTTATCTAGATATCATTATTTTAATGTAAGAAATGGCTGCATCGCATATCGTAGCACGTATGAGTTATGCCCTGAAAAGGTCTAAAATTTTATCCTCCTCGCATCTGTTGCAGTCGAGACTTCTGGAACTCAGAATCATACGTTATTCAAAGTCATTCCCCTACTGCACTAAACACTATATGGTCTCAAGAAAAGCATGCCTTATATAAGCAATTCTTGACTATTATTTTACTACATGTTACTAACAGAGCGATCTAATATTTTAGCAGCCAAGTTTGTATATATAAGTAGAGTAAAACTATTGTAATTCGAAAACTATTGCAACATAAAAATTAGTGTCAGTTAAAGATTCAGTAAGAAAAAATTAAAAAAGACCTAAAATTATTGTTAATTCCATGCAAAAAGTCTCACCTTTCAAGGGGTATTAGTCGGTATCAAGAGGTATCTCGGTAAAATCACCAACCGTTGAAAATATCTAATAGAGTAAAATTCAATTTAATACTGTCTAAAGCAGCGGTTGTCAACCTTTTGACTAACGCGTACCATCTAAACAAAAGTTAAAAACCTTTAGTACCACCACTACAAAGTACTACTACCATCACTACTCTTGATCAAAGCTCAAATCGCATAAATTTACGAGTGTTAGAGAAAAAACTCAATCAGGATGTTGGGGTTTTAATTTTTGAATTTAATAGTTAAAAATACTTTGCTTCTTTGCCTACCACATTTTGAGAACCCCTGGTCTAAAGGTAATGTTTCAACTTATTTAATTCAGGTCAGTTTTGTTTCAAATGTTTTGTTTTCAAACGAGTCCAACACGATCCGATTCCTAAGAAAAAATACCAAAACAACACTAGGTAAGATCTTAATGTTGGATAAAACACCCGGATATCATAAAAGTGTACCTAATTAATTAAATATCAAAAATACCTGAAACTATGATCTAAATATTTACAAAATGTACTAGAATAGTTTTTGTCCTTTGGAACACAGTATTACAAATTAAGGTCAAGAATTAAAAATTACAGACAAATATTTCGATAACTCCTAAAATGGCTGCTCCTCGTTTAGTTATTTTGTTGAAAAAATTATTTGGAAGAATAGGTCTTAAATTATGCAAAAGTTAGAGCTATCCTTAATGATTATTATAATAAATGGCGAGAAAAATTCACCTGGCGTATACTAGCTCTCTATTTCTGAATGCTAATTTGACGAAAAGTTTCTGAAAAGAAATATCGCTGATTGGCTGCTGAAAAAGAACATTTATTTATTAAATTCAGGGCTGGAATTTTTAGAGAAAGGTGCGTTTTGAGAACCATTAGGCATATAATTTGAAACTGGTAGAAATAAGGATCACAATTAATCAAATATTTTTTTAAATAAATATTTCTGACTAAAAGTCAAGGAAATATAAAATAGTGCATGAACAGTAAGAAATCTTCACTCAATATTGACTGCTGTTGAGGTTTCTATGAAGAAAAGATGGCCAAGGTATTAAAAGGGAAGCAACCAGACAGATTATATAGTCATTTAATTTAAAGGTTTTGAAAGTTAAATACAAAGTATACGAATTTCCAATGCTAATTAACACTTCCTGCTTTACCCTCCTCATCGTTTGAAGTAAATGCGTTCATTACGTTATTAGATTAAAGATTAAATTTGATAGTTAACGAAAGGTAGTTAATTTATGGAAACATTTAATAAATTTAATGGGAATTTTATTATCGACTAGTGTTTTAGTATGCAAAATTAGTTTATTTTTTAATTAATATACTTTTTCACAATATTGTTTATCATAGTTATTTGTTTAAAAATCGATTTGCCAGTCACCAGTTACTTTGCTGAAAATTTTGGAATGCCAGTTGATAAATTTAATAGTATTAAACTTAAAATCCCTTCTTTCAAGAAAGTAGCTAATTATTTATGGATATGGACTATAGATTTTTTTAAGTTGTATTGGTCTTATAAGCGTAGAATTAAAATTTTTCAATAGCCTCAAATTTCTTAATTGCAATTACATCACTTATGTGCCTGAAGGTATATGCAAAGACTTTCAAATTTGTCTTTCTCATTGACTGATGAAATTGAACCAATAGTTCGAAAATAAGTAGAGGTTTCAGATTTGAAAGCAGAAATTGATCCCCATTTGAATTTCGCTTATTCGTCCGAAAATAGTACCATTAAATTGAGTATAGTTATAAAAAACGAGCACAATTTAGGAAAACCTTCCATTTCTCTTCTATTAAAACTGTACGCATATTAGGAAAATGTATGGTAGTTTGTTGGTTTCTTTCAACGGGTGCATATAAATTTTCAAACTCATAGCAGTTTATTTCTTTTAAACTCAAGCTTTTTAAGTGCGATAATAACAGAATGTTGCAATTAATAATCCAACAATAACTGTGATTTTATTTAGCTGAAGTAAAAATAACTGATTACTTTTTCTAGTTTAAGAGCAAAGATTAGTCCATACTTTTTCCTAATTATTTTTTCTCCCATTATCTATAAATCTAAATGCCAATGGTGTTTTGTGGAACTTGGGCATATATATTTGTATATATATACTTCTCAACCATTTGGAGACATTTTGGTCTTATTCCTGTATAACTGTAATGGGTACATTAAGTGAATAAATTTAATTGATCACTATTTGCAACTGTAACCATATCTGGCACTTAGATGTAACTTCAATAGTGTATGCCTTCCAGCAATTCCGAGAAGAATTAGAGATTTCTCTATGCATGAAGGTTTCTCTATGCTATGTAAGACCGGAGAGAGCATCTGCTCTTAATTGTTAGTTCAGAGCTGAATTCAGAGTATTGAGATATCTGTCTTAGCTTCGCTCCAAGTTGTAATAAAAGTTCTTATTAGTTTAAAGTGTAACTACTGATTGTACTCTGTCGTATTGTGAAGAGCTGTGCGAAAATTTTGGGGAAAGTTTCAGAACTGTTATGAGATTCTTTTGGTAAAATAAATTTAATGAAGTTATCATCGGTTCTGTGTGCATTTAATCTATTACGAAACCGCACGCACGCAACAATAAATATATGTGTGTATGTTTGTATGTATGCATATATGTATGTATGCATGTATGTATGTATGTAATGATTTCAATCTTGATGCATAAACAGAGTAAGAGTTGTCAAAGACAGTTAAACATTACTTATGCAAGCACATATAACATGACGCAGTCTAGCGCGTCTGTTCTTGAAGAACGCTTTACATTTTCGAAGACGTTGCAGCAGACATCAGCATATCTGAAGCAGTGAAGCGAAAGAACAAAAGTGACATGCTGAAGATGAAATTATAATTAAGAATGAATTAATTTAGGTTTGCTTTATTTTGATTAATTAATAATAAAGCTTCTCAAATTATTATTGGCTGAAGCCTTATGTAAGATTCGGTGTCATTAGCTCTATGTAAGCGTCAGATGATATCAATTAGCATCGTATTAACTAAGTTTATAGTGATATATTTGAAGCAATTACTATTTTAGGACAGAAAGTGGAAATATCCGAATAAAAATAAACAGCTATGTTAATATTCAAAAATAAAAGCTAGAGTTTTGTTATTTACATATTTTTATATAACACATATATGATAAAATTTGAATGTTAAAACAGATGTCAATGATATACTTGTTTATGATGACAGCCACTGCATGAAGCACTAGTTTCAATCAATTTTAGTCCAAAGGGGCTTGTCCCTGAAAGACTATTGTTTTCGTTTTGCGATTTTGCGTTGAATCACTAAAAGCGTTGTATCACTTTTCAAACTGTTGCCACTAAATATGGCAGCCCTGTATGTTATTTAAAGAAATTAAATAAAGAAAAATCTGAATAAATGTATGTATATTTCTCCAAACGTATTAAAAGAATCGGTACCTAGGGCCGTCCAATTTTGAATAACGTACGTTTCCACCCGAATATGAACACCTGGAAGCCCAAATTTGGAATTTGTTTTATTATCTATTACATATTTTGTAAAACTTTAATGAATTTTCGATGAACAATCTCAAGCGATTTAAAAGTGAGCAATGGCAACACTCTACGGGAAAAAAACCTTTTTATCTCCACGTGCGGAACTGTGTATCGAAAATTCTAAAGATAGACTCATTTCAAAATTATTTTGCAGTATAGCTACTGAACTGAATTTTATGGATTAAGTAAGAAGAACATGATACTTAATAAATAAAGGTAACACATAAAATGTTAAAAAACGCCCCTTTAGACGTAATTTAAAATCTGAAACCTTTCAGATTTTTTTTTTATTTATATTTTAACCGCAAATCAAAAGTATAAATATCTCTTTACTCTGATACGTTGATTGTTAAAACAGATAAATTGTTTCTACGTATACACATTCTATAATCAATTTTAAATTTAAAAGGCGCTGCGGTAAGTAAAGCAGCGATAAAATCTAAGTAGCCAAAGAAGAAAAGGCCATATGCGGCGTGTCTAAGATCACCCAGTTCAGAATCAATTAACCATTTGATGGTTATCAACTTACTGAGCTCAGTTACGCACCGTGTGAACGCAGTGGACTCAAGAGAACACAACTCGTATTACAAATTTACTACTGAAAGGTATTGCGTATTTGGGAAGAAAGGATTGTTTATTATTTCAACTGTCAAAGGATTAATTTTAGCTCTCATTTGTGCTCATTGGCTGTCATTAAATTTCTGTACTGAAATCTGAATTCATCATTGGCAGAACAGTTATGTATTTAGATTATACACGTCATGAACGTTATACAAGATTTATATGACATGGATAAAAGATATTTATTATGAGCAATAACTATTTTTAGAACAGAAGGGATAATGACAAATTAAAATGAGTAGTTTAATTAAAGTTAGAATTTAATCAAACCTCTCAGAAAATCTTAAATTATTAAAAATCTTAGAAGTTTTATTCTTTATATTATGTAATCACAATTTTCACTTGCGTTGTATAGGACTAATAATATTGAACGTTTTGTGTGTATGTGTGTCGATTAGATTTACTTTGTAGGGAAGGAGTTTTTAATTACAGTAGGGAAGAAGTTTTAATGAGTTTTAATGTCTTAAATGAAAATTTAATAGATTCTTTTTTCGGGTTTTGATCTCAAATGAACCAGGAGAACGAAACGCATTTGTCGACTTTATAAAGCTTTAGTTCATTTTTCCCTGATGCGTTTTGAACTGGAGTTTCAGTAGAAGGAGATTAATTTATATTTTTATATATTTATTATCTTGTACATTTTTTCTTTTTTTCTTTTATTATTTTTAGAGTTTGTACTACCATAAATTCTTATTTTAGTTTTGATTTGTTTTAGATATTGGGGTTAACCTCTTATACATCGTTGGAATAATTAATATTGTTGAGGAATTGCCTTGCTTTGACTCCAATTTACTTTTAACTTTTGATGCTTTAAGTTTATTTTATTTCAATCCTGCAGCTATAGCGTAGGACGGGTATAAAAAATTGCTTTTAATTTTTAGCCTCCTACTATGTTTCATTATGTATATATATATATATAAAGAGAGAGAGTTATGTTTACTTTTTGGTCAGATTTAGATCATTGACGTAAGTGCACGCAAACATGGTCTTTTTTATCATGGTCATTGCATAGTTATTGTATTAAGGTCAATGGCTACTTTTTCTCACTCATTTATCAAAACACTCCAGTAACCATTTCACTCACAGTAATTTTTTCCTCATCCAAAGATTAAACAGCAGGCTATGCAGCACTCACACACAACTCAACTCACCACTGATGGATTGGACGGTCCGAAGTGTATGTCTTCATCTATCAATTTTGCCGTCTTCCTTTAATCATTAATAATAAACCAAGTCCACCATCTTTGATAAATAGTAAGGGTTTTTCTCCTATGTCACCGAGATTAGAGGAGAGAATAAGAGAAGTGTTCGGATTTCCTTTCTAATTGATATCGGGTTGGGCAGTCCACAAGATAAGAATTTAAGAATTCAGAAATATTGAGTTGATAAATAATTCTTTGGGGGATAGGAGCAAAATGCAACGGAGTATGATAGTTAGCAAAAGTTTAATTTATTACTGCAATTAATGAAGGTACATTAAGTCGGGTATAGCAATTTTTATTTCCAGAAATAAAATGCTAATTTTAAATTTTTTTATTATATGCGTTTTTAAAAGGTAAGGAATTGTCTAATGCTAAGTATATCTTTAAACATCTCATAATAGAAAATGTGTTTAGAGTCGTTAAATTAGTTTGAACGTAAGAGGAAAAAGAAAAATGAAAAGTACTACGTTGAAAATAGCTATTACTATTTCTGTTCTTCCATGAACAAATATTGTGATATGTGAAAAGAACAATAATGGCACTATTCGTAATTGCTATAAAAACGAAACTCCGTTCAAGGTTTCTAAGATTGTCCAAAGTTACTTATTCAGGCTAAGCCTAGAAAAGCTATGTTGTGTCCCAAAAGTGTGTTTAGGGTATTAAAGTATTCGGTACCCTCATAATTACGTCTGGAATATGTAGAATATACAGTAATAGCTTCTTTGCTACAAAATTTGTAGAAATCCCAGACTAATACGTCTCTTTTATAATTTTCTGTAAAGCGATGTGAGCCGATGGCAACTCCCTCCCTCGTTCTTGTTCTAGTTTTCCGCTCAAAAGGTTCAGTTAGTCTTTGTTGAAAGCGTGAGGTTTAGTCTTGTATTAGTTTTTTTCCCCCTAATCCGAAATGAAGCTTCCCTTGTGGAATGTATTTCCTCATTATTTACATTTTTTTTTTCAAGTAAAACATTTTTAGTTGGTTTCAGTCTTTGGCATTAGACATTATTTTTAGTCTAAATTGAAGTCTGGTGTCAGGAAATATGTCTGTTTTAAGTTTTACCAAGTGCGTTTTGTGTCAGAAGGTTAAAACGTCAATTTAACTTTTTCAGAGGGGGCATCGTAGCTCAACAATGCACGCGTTCACGTTGCCAGAGTATGAAGCAGAAGCTGTTTGCTTAAATGGAAGGCATTAATATTATAGTCCAGATCTTTCACGACGGGAACGCTTTTTTATCTTTGATTCTCAAAATATTTCCTAAATGAATGATGAACCGATTGAACGGGGCAACTACATTTTTTTCACCTGAGACAAAACGCTAAATGTGCTTCGCAATATGTAATCAACTTAAATATTTCTGCACACATTTTCACTCAAAAGATGACGGTTTTAAATCGTAATGAATACTGATTATAAATTTTCGTATTGAAGCGAAATACATTAAATAAACAAAGAAATAATTTAATTGTTTTTAAACTGCGGCATTTTTGAGAAACAAATAATGTAATTACTTCTTCTCTTAATTCATTTGGATCATTTATAGTGTTAAATTTACTTAACCTTCAACCCCCATACTTTTTTGGATTGAATGGAAGCTATGCAATAAAATATATATATTAAAAGCTGATGAAAAGTTAAATTAATTCATTGAAATTTAAATAATTTTGCTGTTCATTATGTTGACGAAAGGCTGACATAAATGTTAAGTAGATAAAGTTTTAAAATTCCGTTTCTTGATATGTTTCAAAATTAATAATTACAGTTTTTTTTCAAAATGTGTTCTGATTTTTCATGGTTAATTTGCTTTCTTTCAAGTTACTTGCTTGAGACTCTTCTTTCTCCTGGTACTGTGAACTGAATCCAGTGAGTCAAACATCTTAATATAGCAGACGAAAATTCTATAGCAGTAGAATATTTTTAATTACAAATATTACTCCATCAATGGAGTCGATGTCTTAAGGCAATTTCTTCGAAGCACTTACAAACTATTGAAACGTACAACACATTACAAACTTTTATTCAACCATTACATTCGCACTGAATATATTTGGTAATTGTGCAGTTTATTTAAAATCATATTATTCACGACATAGTTGTCTTTTACGATCATACGGACACGAATATGGTAATTCTTTTTTTTTACTATCATACAGACATTAACATAATCAATCTATTTTTTAAATTTCTTGGTACTCCAGATAAAAGAAATATACAAGCTGTTATTAATACAAATTTTTACATCCAAATTACTATAACATATTAATAAGAGTCACGCTGCAAGGAAATATTTCGCTGTTTTTATCTGTTCTTTTTTGGTTTTTGTTTTGTAATGCGCAAAGCATGAATTCTGTTATACCTGGTCTTACCTATGAAGTTATTCAGTAGTGCGGCTGCTTTTCTCGTTGGAGAATTAGTGGAAATCGGTTATTCCTCGTACTAATGAGAGTATCCCTCTGAGACTCTGAAGCAGCTTCATAGCTATTAACTTATCCGCTTATCTCCTGAATTCCTGCTATTGTAAATGGTATAACGATGTATCTTTGATCGCTACCAAGCAGTAGAGAATTACGTGATGTCTAATTTTCTACCATTTAAGTTAAATGTATCTGCGTAATTTCATTAATATTATCCTATCATTGCAACAGAGTAAAACTGATAATAGAATATATCTGTGCAAAACACGAAAATCTGTCATTTTGCTAGAGTGAAAAAGAAAGGCTAGGAAGCAGTGTAACAGATATTAAAAAATATATAAATAAAAAAATCTACTTCCAGTTTGAAATAAGACTTTAGCCATCAATTTGGTTATTTTCTCTTTTTGTCATATAAATAGTAACTGCTTATAATAGACAAATGTTTTTAAAGTGCATCATTTCGAAATTAATTCCTGTTTGCATGATTCTTGTATGACGTTAATGATGCAGGCACTTACATACGAATTTCAAAATTGAGAACCAGTCCTCAACTTAACAAACCAAAATGCAACTGAATTAAACTTAATCATTCTAAAATAGATTTTTATTCCTGACACGTAACATTCCTTGTCTCGCTTTTCTTCTATCAACTCGCTTACCACCCTCTGCTCATTTTTAAGCCGAAATTATTTGCTATAAAGATGTAAGAATGGAATCAAATGAGAGCAAAACGGGCGCGGAAAGTGCATCCACTTCGTTGTGAAATTTAGATTGATTGCGTATTTCTCAAGGGGGGGGAAGACTTACAATGGTCATAAAACTGTTAATATCTTTTCGCATTGAGCTCAATCAGTGCCAGTGAATAATATAACTATTATTAGCTCATGCATTCCCTCATGATTATATATATATTCATAAATTAAAACGGAAATTTAAATTTAATACATATTCAACTTTGATTAAAGAGTTGGTACTAGTTATATGACACGCACTGCAAAAGTAATAATCCATTGGGAATAAATAAGCAAATGAGTCCAGTTTCGAAATTCAATAGATAAAAGTCTGACGCGTACACCACACGACTTTCTTGTATGGAATATTAAACTATACACATTTTGCATTGCATTTAAACTTATTGGATTGAATTAAATCTACTTCGTCGATAGCGCATAAACCACAATAATATAAATGCACTCTTTAAAATTCACTATATTTGTTTACCATAGCGACACTTTGGCGTAAGGTTCACTTAACAGTGTTACATCTCCTTCATTTTATAACTCAGAAGGCACAAAAATTATGTATATTATCTGGAGAATTACCTAATTGTTCCCACATGTTCTATTCAAATACTATAATAAACTTAAAACGATGTGTAAAAGAAATTAAATAATTACAAAAAAAAAGAAACAGTTTTTCATTGACAATTCAGTATTTCTCATTCAATTAATTCAGTTCTCACTTTGCCACAAAGCGAAAATACATAAAAACTCAAAATATCTATATTAAAAATTACGAAGTAAATCTTCAACACTTATTTCCTCAAATAAATTCCATAATGGATTAAGCATGATTTAATTCGCAATAATAAAAAAAGGCGTTATCTTTGTTGTTGCGAAGCTTAGTTTCTCTAGATTGGCAACAAATTCGCTATTCTGTTAAGTTTCAAATGTGAACAATTATGGCTGCCATGGAAAAAATTTTTAGGCTTAGCTGCACTTAAACAATTATCAACAATTTCTAAATTGTTGATAATTCTACAAATCTTGCATGCAGATTTACCCTTAACCGGCTTAAAAACCCTTAACCGGAAGATAGGAACAACATGATCCAATCATTTTTATAGCAAAAAATGCAACATTTATCAACATATAATTATAAAAATACTGAACTCACTGAGCCGAGTAACTGAGTGGATATATACATATATGTACATATATTTATATACTTTTGGTGCGGCCGATTTCAACCAAAATAAGAAGTGCACGTATACGTGCTATAGCAGTTCTATATGCAAAATTTCAATGTTCTGAGACCACTCGTGTTTGAGTTATGAGAGATAAAAACATACATACATACGTAAGCACAGCGGCCACGAATAAATCTCTTCAGTATCCATTTTAAATCAATTTTATAACTTTTTTTGGGGGAAAAGAGTCTTTGATTCTATCCTTACGTACGGATGTCACATAAAAACATCGTTAAATTTCATTCGATAGCGGTCAAAGTGGATATTTTTGTTGAAGTATGGTACCCGAAATTTTTCGCGATTACAATACTTCCTTTTTACTTCGTAGAAGGAAGTAACAAATGCAAAATTTGGAAAAAGTGCCTATTACATTCCAGCTTGGACATAGAAAATTTGAAACAATTACTTTGTAGCCATATCAAATACAGAAAGTCATCAAAAACTAAGTAAGTCCTCGCAGACATTTATCTACACGTAGCTATTCATAAGAAAACAAATTTCTCTCATGGAAAAGAAATCATTCTTACTCACGAAATTTAGACTATTTATGCAACATCCTTATTCGCCTTTGACGGCTCAAAACTGTCTTGTTTCAAATTAATATGTAGAGACATCAAATTTCACTTTAAAATATGAAAGAGAAGAAAGCAACTATACACAGCCCAGGATTCCAACGACTAGCTGGATGCGTGACTTACACTATGACAGCAGACGCAAGGGCATACGACGGTTCCTTTAGGTTTCCTCTCAAAAATGGGAGGTTTCCCAAAGAATATATTATTAGTTATTTTGCCAATATTGTTGCATTTCGCTGGTTCGTGAATTTGAAGTTGTAGAGTCATTAGGTTATTTAGAAGTAGGAGAGATGAAAAATGAGCAACGCCTTCGCCGGGAATCGAACCACGGACCTCTCAGTTACGCGTCGAGCGTGCTGACCGCTACACCACAAATACATGTGACGAAAGCGAGAGAAATGCCTTATATATTCTTCCTTTTAAATGGCGACTGGGGTTTTGGGGACCCAATCGCCAAACCCTGGAGAATCATCATCCACCACCTTTTTTAATTCGGGCGCCACTTGCAGAGTCATTAGGTTATTTAGAAGCAGGAGATATGAAAAATAAGCAATGTCCTCGCCGGGAATCCAACCACGGACCTCTCGGTTACGCGTCGAGCGTGCTGACCACTACACCAAGAAGGCATGCGAAGAAGACGGGAGAAATACCTTATGAAGTGACTGATGACAACAATCGATGAAGAATCAAAACATAATTTATTCGCCAGCATTACACAAGGAAGTTCCAAAGACACGTTCACAGTCGTCGTAAAACTACGATCAACACGCTAAAATAGTCAGTAACACAGCCTTCAGGGTACAACGGTGAAGGCAGCTTCACGGCAAAGCGCTAGGGTAAAGGTGCCGACTCGGTTCAGTCGCTTTAAGGACTGAACCGAGTACTTTAATATATATAAATAGTAATTTAATTTTTAAAATTTAACCTACCTTCGATAACATTCCCGAGGAGAACAGCTAATAAGGCGTTCTAGAATGTTCTCGCTCCGTCTGTGGCACATCGCCAATTTTTTTATCAAATGGACGATTTTTCGCCAAATCTGGCAACCCCGCTTTTCCCTGCCGTTTTCTGGCAAATCTAACACTGCTTTGAGTGAAGCTATTATATCGCAGCTGGGCATTTCGCAAAAATATCATAAAATATAAAAACAACTACTAGATTGATTTCACTAATATCCGTCTCATTATCATTCCGTTTCTTAACTTATTCGTTTACTATTTCGAATCCTAGAGTTTCTTATAACATTTAATCATTTTCGGCTTCTTAATTTCACAAATTATAAAGCTTAATGTATTCTTTCCCGAAACAATTAACATCGCAAACTTCAAATCTGTCAGTC
>KK116738.1:166594-183879 GCA_000611955.2 Stegodyphus mimosarum | reverse complement strand
AACGAGTGAAATATTAAATTAAGAGGTGAAAAACATGAATAAATGCATTAAAATAAATCGTAATATTTTATTAAAATCAATCTAATCTTCCAGACTGAAAAAATATTTGTTTTTTTCACAAGCACAAAATTTATTATCAAATTAAAAACACCTCTTTTATCAGAGAAAAATGTGAAGTAAAACCTCAAATCTATATAATATATATCTTAAATCATACAAAATCTTACAAAATGTGATTTGCTAAAACGTATTGATAGATAATACATCAACGAATCTATATGCAGTATTAACTCCAAATAAGAAATAGAAACTTTATAATTATATGTAAAACATAATAACGTTTCGTAAAATTACGTTTAGGACGTTATGTTTAAGAAGAGTATGCACACACATAACTTTCTCCAATAATGCAGTCAGATATAGTGACTTTAACGGAAATCTGAGATGCTCTTTAAAATAAATCTTCATTATGCTGATCAGACGATGTTTCTGAATGATGCATATCCCATACTTATTTTTAATCAAATTATCAGTTGCTTGTTTCTGAAGTATTTGTTGGGAATGGCGAATTAACGGTCATTTAACTTATCTCATGACGAGAACACTGTCCAGGTTGCATAGCAGAAGTAGGCAATTAAAGATATAAATACAGAAAAATACATTATTTTTTTTAAATTGTGCAACTTAATACATTTATTTGGATCCCAGGATCATGACAATTATAAATTGCGTATATAATTTGAAATACTGATCTAACTGATTTTAAAGATAACAAAGAGTAGGTAAGGAAAACAAAACAATAAAAAACTGATTATTTAGCCTATCACAATTTTTAATGAGCCCCCTTAATATAAATCCATGCTATATGAATTTTATAAAATAAAAATCTAAGTGAATAGTTAGTAACATCATCAGGGATTCGGATTAGAATGAAAGTTAATTTACCTTACTAAGAACAATATCTCACTATGATGTAGAAAGAAAAATTAGAAAAAAGTTAATGATGTATTATTACACATTAATGTTCAGGAATATCAGTGATCAATATTGTGAGCTCACTCCTAAACTGAAATAGATCAACTGGATATGTATATTATACGGTAAGGTTGCGTAAGTCGAACCGCCACTTCAGGCGTACCTTTTAAATATTAGGCATAATATCACTCCAACTGCGCCGCTTCGAGCAAAACGGATTGCCCCCTAGTGAACCATATTGTTTTCGTCTTCCTCTAGTAATTGTGAGGACAAAGCGAAGACTATCACTCAGCACCTAGGATGGGTACACGACTTATGTGTTGGAGGTGACAAGAAAATGAAAAAAAAAATATCTTTGTGATTACTACTGTAAGTAATGAGCAGTTTATTTTGTATTTAAAAACAGTGGGATTATTTTATAAAATGTGATAATTTTACTTCTTACTCTCATGTTGCAATTTCTTTTATCAAACATTCGTTTATGCATCTTATAACCCTTGATAACAAAAACCTAGAAAAAGGCAATTCTTTTTTTCCCAAATAAATAACGTATTAAATATAAACAAAATAACGTTTCAAATCATGTGTCTTTACTGTTTATGTACATTATGACACTTTATAACAAAACTATAGAAAAAGAAATTCTTTTTTTTTCAAATAAATAACGTATTAAATAACTGAATTATGGAATTAATTTTTTCTTTCATATTAAAAACATTTTTTCGGTACTTTCAATTGTAACCACACGGCTCTCATGCGCGCCACCCAGCGTCCTTCGGAAGGGGTGACGCCTTAACAGACAACAGCTTTCATGTCGATGTGTTGGAGTCGAGGATTTAAACATGGTGTTCTGCCCCGATAGTTATTTTTTGTAGCTTGAATATTTATATAGGTAGCTTGAATACTTAAATATGTATTTAAAATTTTGTAGCTTGAATATTATAAACCTTAAATATTTTGTACTTACCCGTTTTATGTGTCTAAAGGTGATGTCCTTAATTTTGCTTCATATTACAAAATAATTAAAACTTAGGTGGAGTTCTTTTGTAAATGTAGTACTTCTTTTAAGCTGTTGTTAAGTCCAATCGAATTATGGCAATCCGGTTATATAATAGCTTTTCAGGATTTTCGTATGTAATATTTTCCAAAATTCTTTTCTGCTTATATAAGTAAAATTGATAAATGACTGTTCATGTACCACACTAATGGAAGATCTTTTCTAAAATAGTATGAGTATTAATAACAATTTATATAACATTTATGTGATGCAGATGAATGTTCCGAAGGGAAGAGAAAACAAATTTAGTGAATAAAAATTTACTGATGGAATTTTTCTGGTTTGATTAAAACCTTCAATATGATATATAATTCTCCGTAGATGAAATTCAGTTCCCATGGATGAAGCTATGTAATGCACATCCATTCGTGAAAGGAAATGTTATTATGAATCGGTTTGGGAATATTCAACATCAAAGCACTTGATTCTGCTCAGAAAATTTATTCGTTAGATTATTCGTCTCAAACCATATTCAGTTTTTTTTACAGCTAAGTAGTTTACATCAGCTGAAAGCATTAGAAAAATTCTGATTAAACTGAGTTACATACAACTCTGAAACATTCTGAGATGATTTCTCATAAATACCTCGTATCTGCATTCAAAACTGATAAAGATCAGGAAAGAAAGAAGGTTGTGACTTGTGATCATTATTTTTTATCACTAGCCTACAGATGCTGATACTGGCATATGATATATTTTCTACAAATTAAAATATATTTTATAATTTATTAATACGCATGCTGCTAGATTGCGAAATAGAAAATAAGCTGAAAATAACCAGTAAAATTTTAATTGAGTGTATTATTGAAAATCAGTAACCTGCGAGCTTGAAGAAAAACGCAGGACATCTGTTACGCATTGGTGATAGCTCCTGCCGTTAGGTGGGGCTCCGAGCATCCTTCTCTGGTGTTAATTCGATAACAACTTTAGTTTCTTGGAAGAGCGAAGGTGGTAAGACTAATAGTAATGAGGCGTGTGCCTAATAATTATGCTTGTAGCAATTGTATTATCTGTAAATAAAAGTGTGTGTGTTAATATCAAATGGAATAATCACTTCCCTCTGGACTTTATGGGCGATGAACAATAATGATCAAATGAATGGTAATGAAAATAGTTACTACAACATCTAACCAACCTTAGAAGATATGAATGATTTTGTATTTGTGAAAGCTTAGGATTAGGATCCTTATTACTGGAAGTGAATTAGTACACTGAATCTTTAGACTGCATGTTTATTGATTTAAAGATTTCAGTTATTAAAATAACTAAAGCAGCTTCGGCCTGTTATTTTTAAACTCTAACTGCAACTCATAATCGAAAAAACATTTTAATTAAGTTTTTAACACTTTTTTATACGTGTTATTGAGGTACGTGAAGTGTCTATTTAGTGGCTACGTTATTAATATTTCATTACAACAACAAACTCTAGCAAATTCAATTAGATAACCTATTATGTTTAAATAATTTTAAACACAGAATAAAGTAAACCTATATTTTGATGAATTTGCCCTAAAATTAAAATATTTAGCTGTAAATTATGCAACATTATGTTAAAAAATTTATAAATGCATAAAATAACGGATCTTACTAATAACTTTGAACATTAGCATAAAATATTTGCAGTTAATAAATGTATTTCTTTAAATGATAGTGTCCTGAAGAAGATACTCCTACATATGTAATGCAATAATTAATAATTGTATAAATGCCAAATAATAAAAAAATAGATCTCTGATAAGCAAAGTTATTTTGAATTCCTAATTAAGTAATATATGCACAATATAAACCAAAACGAAGCATTACAAAATAGTGAATAAATCCTTAAACCAGTTTTTGAATAAGTATTTAAATTCTTCAACTTTTGCTACACTTCCAGCTTTCGTTAAGAGAATAATCTGATCTCTTAATTTTAAAAGGCACTAACTATCTGTTAACGATTCCAGACTACATATTTCAAATGTCATGCAAGTTTGTAAGACAAGCAAAGAAAGAAAATGCAAGCTTGAAGCAATCAGTGGCCTTTTCCTTTTGCCATTGTAAAATTTTTATCTCTTTTGCCGGGAACCAAGGATTTGTTTAGGCAAGAAATATTTTAGTTATAGCAAAATAATTACTGATACCCTCCTATGAGAACGGTTGCCTTCATGAAGCAATTTCTAGAGGAAACTTTCTAATATTTTAGATGACTTTGCAGTGTATTTATCTGTACAGATGTTATGAAACACGTAATAAATCAGTAGAAAAGTTACTTTTGGTTAGATTTGTAGCATATGAACAACGCAAAATAATTTCTTATTGCGTGATAAATTTGTAAGGGACCTAGACAGTATTCGCAACATGTTTGGAGAAAATTAGATTTGTTAATCTTTATTTACTATTTGATACAGTATACCTAGAACACTTTTATAATGTTTGGAAGTAATTGAATAAAATTGATAATAACGACATATTAATTAGAAGTTCGTTCAATTAGATAAAATACAAAACTGATGTTTGTAAATTTTTTTCTCTATACAATCTAGATTAATCTTGATAAAGCAATAGACTCAATAAAATGAAATGAAATTCTATGCGTTTTCGAATGAAATACTATTTTAAAGAGCGTAAGATATTTTAGGCAGCGGAATATTTGAAACTTTCCATTATTAATAACCGAATTATTTTCCTAATAAAATTCACTTCATTGTAAAATTATTTTATTACAGAAGGTACACATTATTATGATTATTAATTAAAAGTAAAAGATCGGTTTATATTCTCAATATAAAATTTTTGGGAGAAATCTTAAAAGATTCTTGAAACGATTAATTTCATATACACCATCACAATTAAGAACATGCATACACATAAGAAATTTCCTTAGTCTTAGTACTACTTCGAATTTGCATTGATATTTACAAAAATGTTCAAAAGTTTAATTGAACCTATTTTTATTCTAATATGTAGAGCTAAAAATTTGAAAGTATTTTAGTATAATAAAATTTGAATTCTTAAAGATTCTACTTTCTTTTAAAATAGAATCAGAGCCTCAGTAATTCATTTCTTCTTGAAAATAAATTTAAATAGGTTCATTCAATATGTTTAAATCAGTAACAATTTAAAATAAATTAAGGTTTGTTTGATGGATAGATTCTTAAAAATGTAGCGATATTTTGAGAAAACATTTAGAAACTAAAAATGCCATTTTATCAGCAGTTTTTAAATTTTTTTAAATCTTCTTGTACTACAATCATGTTGTGATGACTGCTTTGCAGCATCTCGTTTCGTTTTGTTTTTATCTTTTAAACGTTTTTGCTTCCTGAATAATTTTACGTCATAGTTTGGAGTTTGAAGAATGGATTTTTTTAATTTTTCGAAGCCCTTATTACGAGTATTGTTGTACACAAGTACTGATTTTTAAAATTTTAAGCAGCTGAGTTCGACATAAAATAACTTCTTTAAAACATATAACCATATTATCCTCCCCCAATTTTCAACGATTTGATACCGAAGAATTTATTTTAGAAGCTTCGGTCCATCCATGGTTATGTCGAAGTAAATGATCTCTGAAAAGTAAACTCAGATCTCTGAAAAATATTTTTGTTGTTAACAATCTTAATTCTGAAACGAGATGTTCATTCATGAACTGTGGATATCAGCACAGCATAATAGTTTACGAAATACTGATAAGTCTCAGTTAAAAGCCACTTAAAAGCACCTCTTGAAAAGGATCTGTTTAAATATAAGGTGTATCTATTTTACTTTACGTATTTTATCTTAATTTACTAGCAATTGGTACTTCAAATCTAAACACACTATATAGTTTTCAAATCAACAATTTTCACACTACGTTTCTAAATCTAAATTAAAAATCGAATTTTTGAAGGTCGATTTGATCTTACTCCCATTAATTTGTTGTAAAGAATATAGAATTCTGTTACTTTTATTATGAAAACCATTTTAAATTGAAAAAAACAGATAAAATGAAATCAAAATTTCGTTATTTCATGATAGTTGCGCGACTTGCTTTATTAATATTCATTTTATACTAAATTAATTATTAAACTTTTCAGATTTTACTGCCCCCAAAATTTAATGAAATATGACTTATTCTTTTAATTCGCCAGGATCAATTGCCTAAAGACAGAAATACATTTAAGAGCATTCCTACAGGACAGAAACAAGCTGAATGTATTAGCCAGCTTCGAGGCTTTCTTGTGTGGAACATAAATGGCAGCCCATTTTCCTTAAAATGTTACCCGCTAATGACTGCATATCCTTAAGCCGATAATCTCTGAATACTTTACTGTTATTAATTCTTGCATGCCGTTTCCGGAACAAATAATTTTACACTCAAAAGCTAAAATAAATTAAAATGTCATATTAACTAATTCCTTATTGTCCTCGTTGCTGCAGAATCAGTTCCTGAACGAGAAAAATGGGACTGTATATTACCCCCCGGCTTCTAAATTCCCTAGACATTCAGTCGGACGGAACATCTGTTGGATGCAGCCGAGGGGAAAATCGGATCTGTGGCTGCTCAATAATGTAGCCAAAAGAGTTAAAGGATCTATTGGTAAAGTGTTGGTATCAAAATACCACAAAGTAGCTTTAGAAATCTGGTTCATGCTTCGCCTAGGACGTCATTTTAATGGTAGACGTAGAATTAACATAGTAAATGGAGAATATATTAGGTGTAATATGGTTTTAGCTACATGGTACATAAGAAATTTTACTAATGTGGGACAAATGTTTTAAACGCATGGAGGTATTTCATAATGAAATTTAACTTTAACTACACAGTGTTGCTTTTAATAAAACATTAATATATAGCTAATTCTTAAACGTTTATTTTGTAAAAAAAATCACGGAAGTAAAATTAGTTCTGTTCATCGAAATCAAATAAATTTCAAGTTTCAACACCAGTAAATTATTTGCCGATAAGTAATAAATTCAATATATAATATAACCAGTAAATAATGTACTAAGGTAAGGCTGATAAGGCAGAAAACCCGTACACCTTCTGCCCTCAGCTTCAATTTTTGCTTAAGTATGTCTCTGTAGAATTTCATATATGATCAAATAAACAACTTCGGTTGTTATAATCACTTTATTATTTGAAATTCGCTAAATATTAAATTTTTGTGGAGCGTTCAGTGTAAAAATGATTTTTTATATAAAAAGTACTTTTATTTAATAAAAATTTTTAGAATAAGTATGGTCAAGCATAAATAATTCAGTCTCTGATATCGCTATTATCACGACATAAATTAGTAAAGTATACGGTTTCTCGTATACTTTACTAAATTATGTCACATACACTGATTTACTTTACTAAAAACTACATAACATTTGCCTTGAAATTCAATAATAGTACACTTTACGGACACTTTACGGAGGACGGGGACGCCCGATGTACACCTTTGGTTGACAGGCATACGTCCACCGCCCCCCCCTTTGTCTGTTTTTATCAGCTCCACCACAACCGAGGGAGCGAACAAGACAGTACCAGTACGGTCCCTGCCGAGCCTGAACCCATCCTAGGTACAATACCCGGGTTCTAGTCCTGTGAAGAATAAGGTACAATAGTACCTGATATTTTGCCCCCGTGGTTGAGACTGCCTAAGTACAGATCCTAGCCAGTACTTCTCAGGAATTCTCCTGAGTCAACCCCCGGGGGCTAATAATAGTACACTGTCGGCAAAGACATTTTTTTTAAATTTTATTTCTTAACAGTTGAATCGGCCTTATTTTGGTTGAGATTTTGATGGGATAAATATGGCGAATAACAGTGAGATTATATTGGACGTTCCCAAATAAATCGAACCCAAGTAAATTCTCATTATGCCTAGGTGGATATATCTTGGGCCATTCGATACTATTTGGATTACAACCAAATTCTAGAAGGCTATCTGTCTAAGGTGGATGTTTTCTTAGAGGTCATTTTATGGGCAATTGGCTTCTCTTCACGTCATACATTGCAAAATCAAGAGAACTCCTACGTAGCCTGCCGTCCGCTGGGATCTGAACCTGGATTGAATTACTAGTATTGTTCGGTGCTACCATTTGGTCATTGGTAGGCAGGTAAATTAGGAAGGGAAGTACTTCGCACAATATTTTAAATTACTTTTATTTACTTTAGACTCTATTACTTTTGATGTTTTTAGATTATGAAAAAAACCCCAAGGGCTGTCTAGCTAAGATGAGCGATACCTTCTTAATTTAAGAAGTTAAAGAATTATCAAAAGGCTAAAAATATCATGTAACGATTAGAGCAAGCGAAAAACACACTTAACGGACTGTAATAAAAACATTTTAACAATATACAGAAAATGATTTAGAAAACAATCCAAACATTCTAAAAATTATTAAAATATTTCCAACATTTCTTCATATATCAGTATCTTAACATACGTAATATAAAAAGGAAGAAATATCTTGCATTTTATTGTCATTTTTTTCTTGGGTAAAAGATTAAACTGTTCTTAATCACATATTTTGGTGTATTTGGTTGGGCAAAGCATCCGAGAGCTATCTGTCTAAGGTGAGGGATGCCTTCGTGGAGAATCTTCGACGAGAAACTGGCTCGTATACTTGGTACACATGGGGAAATGACGAAAGCGCCCGTACAGCAAGCCCGTTCGCGTTATTCAAACCTCGAACCGAACTACAGTGTTTATCGATTTTACCGCTCAGTCGCTAGTGGGCCCTTAATCACACATTAGAAACAACCTTCCAATTGAGTAAGGGAATGGGGAAGCAAACTTTTCGTATTATTTACTTTCAGAACCCTCAATTGTTTTAAAATCCCTAATTCCTGAAAGTTATGGATCTGCATGAAAAGATCTGGAAATATGAACACAGTAGTAGCAGGAGAATAAAGGCGCAAACTGATACTTAAAATCCTCTACGATTTCTTCAACTCATATTCATTGTTTACTTATGCCTTTAGTATCCTTTCTCGTTTCTAACTATTACTAAATTTCTTTAAATCTTTTCAAATTAAAAATCTAAACTTCAGAACGTAATACACTCACGTTTGTGAAAATTGCAACACCATGAAGGACTTACGCGAGTGAGCTGAAATTTTCAGGAAATGCAAAGTAGCGCATGATATGCAAATGATTAGAATTGCAAATCCGTAGCGCATGCGTATGCTGAGCAGCGCCCTCTGAACGGCTGATGGATCCGAATAAATAGACGGCTGTAGCGAGGCGTGTATGGTTATCGGTGGTTATCTGCTAGTGGTAAACGTTAACTCAATCTGTACTTATGCCTCGTCGACGAAAGAGAGCGAGATTTGAACAACTTACAGAGTTTGAACGAGGGAGAATCATCGGCCTTCGTGAAGCTGGATTGTCGTATCGTGCAGTAGCCTCTCGTGTGCAGCGTAACAGCAGCACAGTGATGCGCGTTTGGAAGCAGTGGACGGACGAGTGTCGGACAACTCGGAAATCCGGGAGTGGACCCCGAAATGTGACGTCAGCTCGCGATGATAGACACCTGGTCCGCATGGCGCGGACGGACCGTACAGCTTCCTCTAGACAATTGGCAGCACTGTGGTCAATAGCTACAGGTGTTTCATTGTGTGCTTCATCAATTCGTAGACGTCTGCTGCAGTGTGGACTGCGCGCACGGACTCCTTTATACAGGATCCCCCTAACGCACGACCATCGCCGCCTGCGGCTACAATGGGCCAATCAGCATAGAGACTGGCGTGCTGATTGGCAGCATGTCGTGTTTTCTGACGAATCCCGCTTTAATTTGTGGTACCATGATGGCCGCATTCGTGTCAGACGCTATGCCGGTGAACGCCACCTTCCGGAGTGCATTATCGAACGCCACAGTGGACGAACACCCGGAGTTATGGTCTGGGGCGCCATAGCATATCATAGACGATCTCAATTGCTACGAATTGTGGGCAATCTGAACAGCAACCGGTATATCCGTGAAGTTCTACAGCCCGAAGCTGTTCCCTTCCTTCAAAGCTTGCCAGGCGCTGTATTTCAACAGGACAATGCCCGCCCTCATACTGCTCGGATTGTTAAATCCTTCTTTGCAGCGCAGCAGGTACAGCTTCTTCCTTGGCCTGCGTGTTCCCCGGATATGTCGCCAATTGAACATGTGTGGGATGTCATTGGTCGACGTCTTGCTCGTGATCCTCGTCCTGTTGCGTCTGCAGACGAACTTTGGGTACGCGTACAAACGATATGGAATGCTCTTCCTCAGTCAGACATTCAAACTTTGTTTGACTCCATGCCACGTCGTGTAGCAACACTTATTGCGGCGCGTGGTGGCCACACAAAATACTGATTCTGATCTCTTGTTCTTGTTTGTTTGCTTTGAACATTTAATCATTTATTTGTACCACTACCACTCAACTGTGTATTAAATTGCATTCAATTATGACGATTCCTTCTTGGTGTTGCAATTTTCACAAACGTGAGTGTATATGAATGTTTTGCTGGACTAGGGCTGTTACTTTAAAGTGTTTCATTATTTTTATGGCAATAGCGATTTAAACGGCACCAACGGGTATAGCAAATAGTTGCCCCACAACCCATAATGTTAACCAAGATAAACTATAGTCCATCCGTATATGATAATCATTCCGTTCTGAAACATCTTTTAAAAACTGAAAAATATGAAATCATTTATACAATGTAAATAAAGCACAATATTATCTCTAAAATTTAATGATTGACTACTAGAAAAAAATCTCATTTGGCTTAATATCCTTGTAAAAAATTTAGCATAAATAAAAATAATAATATTAGATAAAAAATATTGAACATGCGTGAAACTAGCCATCTAACTGAGAGTCATTCATCCCGCTCAGTCGAGATGCGTGAAAATATTTTTCTAGTGAAAGGAAAGCACTTAAGGCCATTTAAACGTATCAGCCAAAATTTAATGATTTCCAGTTAAAACTTCAAGTGTTTTCATACTTTCAGATTTCTAAAATACTTGCGTCTGTTAATTATTCGACTTGCAATACGAAATGTAGCTTCATTTAAAAATTAGTGCTAATTAACTGAAAAGATATTAAAATATAAAATGTTAGTTAATGCTTTGCACACTGCGATAACAGCCGTTTTTCACAAAGGTACTCAGCGTCAGTTACATTTCGAACACTTTAGTGTTTCAGATATCCGTCATAGTGACGCATACACAAATATCACGGTAAAGCTATTTAATGAGTAATAGCATTTAAAGCTGTGGAAAGCGTTTACTCGAAGACCAATCACTTTTCGAAAGCAGAACTGAAAAAAATTTTTCCCCCAGACTTTGAACAGAATTTCAAAGAAAATGAACCTCATCAAGGCATTTAATTACTTCCGAGCTTTCTCTACCACCTCATAATTACAAATCGATTAATTAGGGTTTGTGCAGCTTGTTAACGCTGTGGAGGGGTGAAAGTTTTAGAAATGTAAATATCTCATGGCTTAGCAATGCATTGGAGGAGTCTTTAATCATTAATTCAGATAATTAATCCTCATTGCTGAGCAGACTATTTGACATTACATAGGAAAAAATATATGTATGCATAAATTTCTTACTTTATGTCTTTACTGGTATATATATATATACTTAATATTATATCTTAATTACCCGAGAACTTAATATTATTAAAAACCAACAACTTAAGAGTTTCATGAAATTAGGCATCCAGTTCAGAATTGACTACATTCGTAGTAAGAATATTTATCTTAAAAAGATTGCATATAGTCTTGACTAATTTTCTGTAACCACCAACTACAAGGTCTGGACCATCGAAACTGGAATCTGTGAAGTCCCACTAGAGTAGCCATTGACAAGAGTACATCACACAGATCGCATCCTATGTCACACTAGGGAGCAGAAGCTCAAGAATCTTACAAGCTATATATGGCAAACTGGTATCCTTTTTCTCAGTCGTGAATAGTATTTTTGTTTATCATCATTAACGAAGAAATATAATCAGTGTTTCGTCGGTCCGAGATTAGCAAATTGAAATCTTACCTGATCACTCGTTAATTACCTTCCTTCTCCTCACAAAATAAACTCAGTTTTTCCTTGCACTCCCTGTCTCTTCAAGAACCTGATATATATTTTCTATCGCTTCTTCTTCTTTATTGTGAAAACGCTTTCTATTCCCTTCCTACTCTGCTCTTCAACTGTTTTTCTACCCTTCCTCTAGACAATATTTTCACTGTTTGCTGATTTTCTTATTTATTAATCAAAACTGACACTTTTGGCAGTTACCTCTCATGTCATCTTACACTGCTTGAAGGGGACGTTATACCACTTTCACAAGGGCCAAATAAAACAACGAAAAAAAAATAAAACTGTACAATTACGATTTCCTATTTTTGCCTCGAGGAAGTAATTTTTACATATTATATTCCCCTTGCGAAGAAGGAGACCACAAAGCATAGACGAAATTCTCAGAAAATAATAGTTCCGTAGACAATCTGTCTTCTTATTATTCCATTTCTAAGAGCAAACCTAACAGGAAATAGGAAAAGTAAAACATTTTGTTTACATATCCCCTCCCCCTAAGAAACGTGTACTTTTCCCTATGTTATTTAGATTCCGTGCTTTCAGAACCCTATCTAAACGGCAATCATGACCAAGGAAGCATTTCCTTCAAAGCAACATCCATTCTTTTGCACCGCGATTAACCAACGGTCTCTGAAATCAATTGACTCATTAAAACAGCAAAAAGCATTATGCTTCGAGAAACTAAAAGATAATGTGTTATGAAATTTTACTTGATGTGGAACTAATAAACTTATCACACGTGAAGCGAATTATGGTTAAATCTGAAGTAAGTCATAAGATTTTTACTAACTTCTAACTCTTTAATAACTTTTTATTGAATAGAAATTTCAATAAAAATGCACTTTCTTCTGCTAACAGCATCAGGCACAACTCGTAGTACGACTACTGAACACAGACAGTCATGTTTAAGTTAAGATGGGAAATAGTAGTCAATGACTGGTTCAGGGAGTTGGCTGAGTATTAGCAGGATCAAAGTCAAATTGCCGGCAGCGGAATAATGCCAATCCGTATAATTAACAAGTATCAATACGTGCAGGAACCATACGTAGTGTGCACGCTCAGCCGGAAACACATTCTGTCTAAAAATCCAAAACCCTTAGTTTAACTGCTAGCTAAATCATTTACATTCTGGTAAGGAAATTTAAGGAGATATTACGACAGTTGCTGAAACCATAAATAACTGCTTAATCTAAATAATAACCTTACAGTTCTTTCCAGAGATCCTTCTTCCCGAATTTTATGTTTATATCTTTTCCCGGTACCTGCAGGCTTGTTCACTATCATGCCGAAATTACCTATCTCTGCTTTCTTGGAATCGAAAATAAAGCGATTAAAATGACCTATCTAAAATCAGATTCCTACATAGGAAATTTAGGGATTTTTTATGAAAGCTGTTTCTATACAATGGTTGAGGGGGCTTCATAAATATAAAATCTAATAAAATACATGATATCCATACAGTAAAACTCCTAGCTCTTAAACTAGTCATTACGCTTTAATAACTTCAATCAAAATGATATGTACATTTAAGTTCAAAATTCAGACAGCTATGAATAATTGTAAAGTTTCATAGGATCAAAAATAAATTTAATTATCAGTGCTACTTTCCTTAATTATTAATCGCCGCAACCAGCAGTATGTGTTTCGCCATTTGCTTAAAAAGATTAAAAATTCTGAAATTTTTGTAAGTAAATTACAGTTTTGGAATCATTCTTGAATTGTCAGCGAATTCGAGCTACTTATACATGACGTAATACAGAAAATTGTGTATTTTATTTTTGAGGCTTTTGCTCTCGAGGATCAAAAATTTTATTATTATATAACCCTCTACGCCACATTTCAAAGTGGAATTCGTGGAAGTGTAATTCTAATCATCTCAAATTTTAGAATCAATTTATTTCGACAGAATATTTTAAAAAGCGTTGTTTGGGTAATATGTCTTTAGCAATTACCTTGAGGAGGAAGGAGGACACGACGAAGAGTTTTAGAAATTTATGATGCTAATTCTAGGGATTTATTATTTGAATAATTGCAATAAAACGTCTTTAAGCTATCACTTAGACGAAATGTCACCTTGTTCAAAATCTTAAAATACCTCTATTACTTATTCATAGCTCAAGGTAGATCTCTGCCTGCAATACTTTGAGTTCAAAAAAGTTTTTAAACCATATTCTTCCGTTCATGTTACTATCAAAACCATATTAATCAAGTTTTCAGAGTGCACAACTGAATTACACAACTTAAATTCCATTGTCCGTGCCGAAAGGGAAAATATCCAGTGTAAAATTTGAAAGCCTCTAATTTTAAACCCATTGTTCGTTTTCGCTTTAGAGTATAAATATGTTTTCTTAATTCTTAAACCATTAAAAAACTTGGTGTGTAACTAGATTTTCTAAAAACTTATTCCATTTCATGAAGAAGACATTATTCGAATTCATTATTTTGATTAACAGACAATTAATTAGAAATAATTATATTTAAAACTTAATTATAGAAAATTAATTTCTAAATAAAATATTCAGTCAGTGTTCAGAGTTCTAAAATAATTACATTTGCTCTTGTCATATTTTTAAAGGTGATATTTATTTCATCTTACTTGACAAGGTAGCATAAAATTAACTTCATAAACAGTTGGTCTAACATTCTTGCCAAATTGTCAGAAACGATTCACAAACGCAGGAGAAAAATATTTCCTTTCTAAAAGCGAAATCTTTGATAGAAAAAAGATACAGTAATGCTTTAAGCCTCTTTCAGGCTTGTGATTGAAATCACCCAAAGTCCCTTTATGTCATTTACAGCTCTTGGCAAAATAACATCAGAAATGAAATATGTTATAGCTAGATATCAGTGAGAAAGAAATGCAGAATGGAATCAGAAATGCCTTTCATATTTACTTTTAGCACCTTACTATATTGATACATCCATTTTATTCTGTCATATCGAGAGATTTGGATTCCAGACATTTTGTTTGCTTATGATATTTAAAAGCTGTCATCTAACCGATCGCGCTGCCATCTTCCTCCACATTCTACATGTTTAGAATAAACTGCAGAATCTACCTACTTTAAAATAACAATTATCATATCTTCTATTTGGATACAAAATAGTATATATTATTATTTGTTGGACTTCTCTTACATTGACAAATATTAGTTTTACAGTTACAGAACTCCCATACAGAACAACTGCTGATAATGTTTTTTAATATTGCAATGCTATTGTTTTATATTAATGAATATACGATTAAGAGACTCAAACATCAGTTAATTTAAATAGTAAAACATCTTCGCAAACTCCTAATAATTATGAAATAAATATGTATTATAAATATTTGAGGCTTAGTGTTGCCTTCATTTTTGAAGTTCACAAGCACAGACACAAGCGAACAGAGGTAATAAAAACTGATCTTGAAACTATGACTATCACAAAAATGAAACCGGAACTAGTCACAGTGCGAAATCTCTATAACGAGAATAATATCAAACACTACGTCCACGGTAAACTCGAAACCTCGTTGAATTCCAGAGTAGCTGAGAAAGCTAAGGAAAAATGATTAACTTATGTCATAATTAATAATAACAGACTACTTCCAATAAAACGTAAATAAAAAAACAAAAAGAGTGCACTACAAATAGCAGAAGAATAAGAAACTAAATTATAAAAAGCCTCATGAGCAATGAAGAAATTAATTAACAAATCATAATTTAAGGACAATTATAACAAAAGAACTAAATTTGTCATTGAATTTCAGCTAAACTAAAATGCGTATTCGACATTTTTATTCTGCAATACATATATAGTATGAATTACAGTTAAATGAATTGCAAAATGGGTATAAAATAACTCCCAAATACTTATAGCATCACCTTCTGTCCCGACTGTTGTTCTACGTCATTTTGCATTTTCCCTTTAACATATTCCCCATTATATTGTTGCGTTTTACGGGTTCGCAGATTTGAGAGTATCCGATGAAAACACGATGCAGAACAATAAAAAGCACAATTTATTTACAGGAATTACTATTTACAGCACAGTTCCAAAATCACCTTTAAAAGCGTCGAAAATCTACAATAAATACCCTGAAACACTCAGCAACACAGCTTCAGGCTGTAACTGTACAGGTAGCTTCACGGCAACACTAAACTTCTAATGAACACCGTGGAACAATTACCAATACACTGTCAAGCTATACTGTAAAGATAGCTTCACGGCAAAGCACTATCTCGATTGCTTTCCGAGGGCTTATATAGCTTTTCCCCAAGCTTCACACGTTTCGAGAAATATCTCGACAGGAAGTTATTCTAGAAACTTCCGATTGGACCATGGGATATCGCCAATTTGGTCGCCAAATGGGCGATAAAGTCGCCAATCTGGCAACCCTGCCATACACTATTTTATGGCAACCCTAGTGCTATGCCGGGAAGCTTACATACAGGCGCAACCGCCGAAATTTTCGTAATAATATTTTCGTTTCACCTTATAGACGGTCGTTCGTACTTTATGGTAACGATATTAATTATTGTTCTGCTTGCATAAAGGGCGTATTTCTTGCAGTCATTCCAAGGCTTCTATCTGACAGCCTTGATTCTCAGCTATAACTCTAACTCGAATTTTCCATGAAAGTAAATTTTTGTTGGCGTTCCTGCCAATGATTCCCATTTGTTTGCTAAATAAGCGTTAATTGATTTAGGCGTGGAGTTGGAGGATTTGTTTACATGAAGTACAAAATTACTGATATCCTTTCTACAGGTGGTTATCAAAATAAGGGAAAAACCTGTGAATAAAAGTGACATTTAAGAATGTGTTTCGTAAGCAATCAAATAAAATCCTACCTACGAGTAGTTTTTTAATATAAAGTCGAGTCTGGGATTTTCATCAGAAGTGTAAAATGTCAGACCTCACAGAGTTTCAAAGGGACCAAATTGTCGGAGCCCGACTAGCTGGAGAAACTGTGACTGAAACATCTGAGCTATTAGGCGTTTCTATAGTACAGTGTCTAAAGCCATGGAGGCCGACATACAGCGCGACAAGACAAGCAAGCTCGGGAAAGCAAAATAGTAGAAGGAAGAGGAAGCTGAGTGAAAGAGACTGGCGGGTATTGAAGCGGATTGTAAAGTCTGAAAAGAAAACAACTGCAGCCAAAGTGCCTGCGGACCTTAGTCAGCAACTGGATTCTCCAGTATCAATAATTACAGTTAGGAGGCACCTTTATAAGCAGAATGCTTACGGC
>KK116738.1:151347-165839 GCA_000611955.2 Stegodyphus mimosarum | reverse complement strand
GACGAGTGCACTTAAAACATTTCAGCCAAAACTTACCTTCATGGTTTGAAGATTTAGGTAGAAATATGACATATGGTTTATATCGTATTGTAATGCATTGGATGGTAGCACTATTTACAAAAACAAATGTGTGGAAATCTCATTAATGTGCAGTGTGTTTCATCAATTTGTTACCTAGTGATAGTAAGTGTAATTACCTAGTGATAGCTTGTGTAAGCCTAAGTTTTCATGCATCACTTGAAAAAATGTGAAAGAGTCAAACCGCGTGAATCAAGATGGCCAAAGCTATTTGAAGAGTAAAATAGACACATATTTCGGCCACATACAAATGATCATCTGGCTAAAGGAAATTACAATTTATCGTTGCTTTACTATGATTGTCCTACGTGTTTCACAGGCATCGAAATCAGTTTTTAACGAAACAATATATTTCTAAGAAATGTCATTAAAAATATTTTAATTGGCGGATTGAAGTAATATTTAAGAAAACACCTAGTAAATATTAAGAGAATATAAAGTATATAATACCTGCTTGTATTAACATTGAAAAAAAAGTTTTGCAAATAAGAAGTAATTAATCATTCACGTAATAATTATTAAAATTTTGCCTCTTATTTGTTTCACAAACGGCTATTAATTTTCAAACAATCAAAAAAATTTAAATAGTTATTTTTAGTATAAACGTTTTCAAGATCATGTTTATCGAAAAATGAACTCAAAGGTATGCAGGTTAGATTGATAGATTTTGTTATGAGATACATTAATTTCAAATGAGAATAATAACATAATTTTATAATACACTCATTCTATTTCGATATCTGTATTTCTTTTTTTTCTTATAAAATATTTTTTAATATTGCATGGTGTAAATAAACGAGTTGGCTGCAGCTGTGATTAAATTATTCAAACTTAAAATGTAAAGTCAAAAGAAGTTAGCAAAAAATTACTCAAAAAGAAATCTAGGATTTTTTTACTATCTCCTTTTGTACAACAAATGCACAAATATTACTCCTTGAAGTAGTTTTTAAATTCATATTTAATATCTTTGTTTATTTAATATCTTTCCGAAGCAAAAGTTTAATATTTAAAAAGATAATTGGATTATCATTCCTTCTCTGAAATTTCTTATGACACGAGACAGACTACTTCAGCCGGAAAAACATTAAAGCGTAATTAAAATTCAAATTAAGTTAAATGCATTAAAAAACGAAAAACGCAAGTGACATGAGTAACACTTCGATAAATTAACTTGGCAAAAACTGAAGTTTTATCTTTCATTTTCGTTGAGGCATTAGTATTCTTGTCGACAAAAAAAAATGTTAAATGAAATAAAATTCTAATAATACACAAACAGTTTTTACTTGAATTAAATAAGTCGCTCAAAAAATGAAATAATGATGCATATCAAGTGGAAAACGGTACTGTGAACACACTTTAGTAAATAATGAAGTTTGTTAAATATTTTATTTATAATCATCACAACTTTTTGACCGGAGAATGAGAAAAATGTCTAAACTTTTTATACAATAAGGATATTTTTAATGAATAATGATAAGTATTTTTTGTGTTGTGGGTTTAAAAGTTATTTTTTATATTAAGAAAAATGTTTCTAAGAACACTGCATTATTTAGCAAATTATATTTTAAATTTTGAAGAGTATAATTTATCAGTCTCCCTTTGCATCAAAATATAAGTCATTAGAAGGAAATATCTTTTTCTTACTAAAATTTATTCAGTCGACTTTTGAAGGCGAAATTATCGAAACTAGTATATTTTCCGATCTCCCTTTTTTTCTCCCCCAGTGTAGCAGCTGGTCCCCTTGGAAAATGTACTTGCTACTTATGCCACGTTTGACTGTGCTAATTTACTTTCCTTGTCAAAAACATGTCCCCAAGGACTGTCAGAGTTTGCTACTCCACTGCTGCTATTTGGCTTAATTTTCCACTTTTGCAGTGACCGGTTTTGAACTAAGAAGGAATTGTGTGTGAAACAGGGTAGAGGCGAATAAAATGGAGCTTTTAAGCCGAAGCAAGAAAACGAAGTAGTGAGTACAGACGATACTGAGTATGAAGCTAAATGCCGACAATACTGCTACGGCTTTATTAGTTCTACATCTTAAGGTGGGCATATTTTATTTTACGGTTACCACATTTTATTCTGAACGAAACCGCGTATACTATTCAGACGTTTTTGAATCATGGGGTCTTAAACTAAACCATAAATATTCCTCTTGTTAAATGGACATACAAACTTGAAAGTACAGTCAGAAGAATGAGATAATTTAATAAAATACCAGCGAGAAAAGCTATTCAATCTTACTTATTTCTTAAACGTCTGCTTCCCAGATTTTTGAAAACTGGCGTTGAAAGGAGGGCTAAATAATTATTTATTTTTCTACGTTATAAAACCGAAGAAGTTTTCCATTACCATAAATAGCTTTAACTGCTCTCATCATCTTTTTTGAGGCTTCTCTAGAATTGGTTAGACAATCACTATGAATTCCTTATGCTTTTCACATCTCTATACACTGCAAATCCCTTTGGTTGTGCATGACATGGTTTTATAGAAAGATGACCAATTAACTTTATCCACATATTTCTAGTTTTGACACAAATAAAGACAGTTATATTATTTAATAATTTTCTGCCTTTACTATTGTCTGTTACTTTAAAAAAGGCACTTCACTGCCGTCCCTCCATCTTTGTGGTCGGAATTTACGTCATCATAACCGCACAGCATTTATTTTCTACAAGTCATGTGAGAATATAGTGCAAATCAGCCTTAATTCGGGTGTTTTTTATGAAGTGATTCACCAAACAGATATGGAAGGACGGAGAATAAGTGACTCGACTTTTTTCTGCAATTGTTGTTCCCATGGTTACCATTCAAATCGTGTGGCGGAAAATAACTTTGTTATTTTTATTTTAAAGTAACAGATTATAATACAATATTTAATGCTAAATTAACTAAAAAAACTCTACAGTTTCACAAGAACAAAGCGCTATTTTATGATAGATATAAAAATAATACATGAAAAATAGCTCAGTCTTGAACTTTTTCTCGAAATTTGTAACAGATAGCACAATTAAGCACTTTTTACCAGCTTCTCTTGCATTTATAATCCGATATTTATAAGGTATGAGAGAAATAAATAACTATGAACGTGATTAAAGATGTACTTCCGGATATTGTTTGTTAATAGAGTATGGTTCTTAAATAAAGTCAATAAACATTTATGATTTCCCGAAACGGTTGTATCGTTGAATTTCCAGCAAGCCACGAATGACTGTAATAGTAATTGATCTTAATAAATTTGTAAGAAGAGATTCACGGACAAAAGATTTCTGCCTAGCTTTAAAAGTACTATATCTGATCTTGGTTCAATTATTAATCACTCAGATTATTATATAATCTTAGAGGTAAAAAATGATTTTAACATAGTTCCCAGTGAAACACAGATAGTTTAGCAATCCTAAAAATGACTTCACCAAATTCTTTGTCAGATTGATGACCTTTTTATTTGATCTGTATACTAACATTATGGATACATTTAGCTATAAAAAAACCTATTATTAAATTAAACCTTTTATAATGAAAACCTATTTATTATTAGCTCATGAACATTAAACAGTCTGAGCGTAGCTATTTTTCACAGCTTTTTAATAAGAATTCGTTATGATAAAGGGTTACCGCTGAATTTCTGGACGTCTTTGTCCTATTGGTTTACTACGATGTCTTTAGCCTTTCATAAATCACATTGTAAAAATACGGATGTAATGTAGACTCTAATCTACAGTCTGCGAGATCTTATTTCATAAGAATGTATTTTAATTTGAATCTGGAATAGCTTGTTGGATATCGGCAGTAAAGAAATCCAAACCAATGTAAATATGAATCAACTTATGTGAAGGAGTTTCGCTTTAAAATTTCTACTTAATGATCAGAAACAAGTTACAGAACAACATAACATTAATGCTCTAGATTCTAGGAAAGAAAAGAAAAATTACGAATTCATTTAAATAAAATGAGCAGCGTCTTCAAAACGCAAGCGCTCTATAAGCTCGAAAGCACCGAAATAAGTAAATAAATAAAGAGGTTCAATGTAGCAGGTCTTCTCGTGGTGCACCCTGGGTAACGCAAAATGTGCTACAACTTCCGTCCTTTCTCCAAGTTTTTCTTGACCACGCGATTAAATTTTGCAAACAACCATCTTTTCAAGGATTTGAATCTCTTCAGTTCAAAGCGGGTGGTCTCTCCCACGTAAAGAGAACACAGCTTTTGACTGTTTATAAGGCTTTCGATATCGATGTTTTAATTTTTCTTGACGTGAAATATTAAGAGCTTAATGAATTAAATTTCGCTTAATTTGGGCGATGAAACTCTGATTAACTATTATTTTGGGGTTTTTGATGACGGAATATTACCAAGTCAATACAAATTGCTAGAGAAATACTGATTGGCTTTAGAAACAGTTCGATATCCACTTTTAAAAACATTACTACTCGCTACACTTATAGTGGCTCAGAAATTGCATAAAGTGATGTGAAGAGAAAAAATCATTTTAAGATCAACGCTTTTTACAGTCCTCATGGTAATTCTAAACTTCATTTTGACCTTTTGTTTTTTTCTAAATAAAAGAATTATAAGCGGTGACTTTAATGTCCACAATAAAAGATGGAATACAATGATCTCAACAGGTCCAGTAAAATAATATCGGATCTCGTGAATTCGAATAAACTTGAACTTTCATTCAAAGATACTAACATTCCAAACGTTCTGCATTACAATGGAAATGGTACAAATCCAGACTTAACTTCTACCTCTACGTTCTACGTCTACATCTACCTTCTTCTTAATAGCTACGTCTTGTGTTCCTGAACCTACCGGCAGAGAAATTATCTTGGACCTTGGTCTTCAGAAACTTCGCTTTCAGATCGCTGAATTTGCTACAAAATTTCAGCTTCAACACACACGTTTTCGTGTAAAGTATTACGTGTATTAAAATATTCTCTAAATGCCGTTGGTTTTCCACAGGGCGGAAAAACATGCATGGATACATACAAATACCGCATTATTTAATCATTTTTAATAATGCATGGCAATAAAATTTGATGGTAAAAATCTGAAAAGATAATCATATGAGCACAAAAGTGATACGGACAAAAAAAGAGTTTCGAGATTAATATCACTGCTGGTGCTAATAAGATTACAAACCTTCTGTTTGGTCTGTAAGACGTTTGCTGTTAAACTGTTCCCACAAACAGCTTTTCATGAAACTGCACTTCGTGCTAAAGATGCAAAATTTTGCATGGTAAATAATAATGCTCTATAATAAAAATTGGGGGAAAATATAAATTTATTATGTGTGTTAATTTAGAAAAGGTCCAAAAAAAGTATTTCATGAGTTCTCAAAAGAAGACTAAAATATTGAAACCAAAATGCATAGATACTCAATCCTTATGTGCTTTCTTTAATCTGTCCACGAAGAAGTCTATGAAAAAATATTCTGCGTCTGAAAAACAATCTGTTTCATACCTTCCACTTACCTAGAAACAAAAGTACTTTCTTTCGGCAAGATTTGCTATTGGGCACTTAATTCAACTCCTTGTACTTTAAAAGTAATAGAATCTGTGCATTTTCTTGATAGCTCCCTCTAAGATGTGAATTTTGTTCTGAATGACCAAAATGTTGATTTCAGATATGTTTCCATAATTCATTTATTCGCAAGTTATCTCGTTATTGAGAAAAATACAAGTTTGGGTTTAGTTTTCTAAATACATCCCAACAACAGAAGTGAATCAGATAGCTTTCTAATACATCGCATTTACAGTACAAAAAGTAAATGCTTCAAATTAGCAGGAAAAGTTCGAAATGCGCTATCTTTCCGTTTGCTAATCAGCAATATAGTTCTCATAAAATTTTTTATCAGAGGCTTCTTCAATAGAGCATTTTTTTCGTACGTTTCACTATTTGGAGTTGCGTAATGTATGTTTGCATTGGAAGAGGAAAGACAGTTTAAGTCAGTTTACGATCTGTGTAGTATCGATTCTTTCCTAAGGACTAAGTCTCCAACACTTATAAAATCATTCAAGATTAATTGTTCTTAACTGCATTTTACGTCTAAACAGTTAACTTTAATTTGATTTGGCTGATTTTAATATGGAAAAGCACGTGAGGGCTAGCTGCCAAAAGGAAGGGATGCCTTATTATTATTATTTACGTGTTCCTCTCTAAGGCGCTAGACAGAAGAGAGAGATGCCTTCGCGGATAACTTTCTAATGGAAACTGGTTCGTATTAACACGTTACACATGGAGAAATCCACGAAAACGCCCATGCAGTCAGCCCGTTCGCGGGATTTGAACCTCGGACTGAGCTACCAGTGTTCAGGGACTTTCAAAAAGGATTTTCTAAATAGCCTCTTAGCCATGTTACTCATGGGGAAAACCACGAAAATGCTCCTGCAGCCAGCACTTTTAAGTCAAACCCAGGTTGAACTACCAATATTCAGCGACATTACCGATCGGCCGCTGGTAAGTTGCAGTTTACCTTAAATTTAATATACACTGTTGAAGTGGAACAACTAGTTTTTTTCATAAGAAAAATTCTAAAATATGTTTCCATATGAAAATTCTTTAGAAGAAGCGAAAGCTTTGAAGAATTTAAACCACACTTTTTTTGCCATGCTTCCCACTACCCAACATTTATTCAAGAAAAATTACTAATTTTTCCGACGTCCGTATATTTTTGATACAATGCTTCAGCCTTTATTTCTCATACACATTTACCATGTAACGTGTATAATCAAGCATTGCTACCTTATTGCTACCTTATATTATTGCATAATATTATTACGTAGTTTATAAATTTTCAATCAGTGCTTAGCCTACTACATGTATATTACTCAGGCCTGTATTAGAGATAAAATTTGTTATGAAGGAATAAAAGGAAAATATGCAATACTGACAACAAAATGCTCGGGATATTGAAAAGCAGACTGCATAACATTTGCAACATATCTACTCTGAAGATGATGTGGTCGGCTAGGATTCTTGTATTTCTTCCAATTTTACGTATTTTTCATTTGTAAGATTTCCTTTGAAACATTCCACTTTACATAGTGGTACATAGTGGTAAAAATAACTAAATTATTGGAATATGTTATTAAAATATATTCTGATTATTTGGACTTCATTTTCAAGTGCAATGTTTTTAAAGTGTTGATGCTTATAGTCGATTTCTTTCTGAAATTAAATGTTTTCATAGTTTAAAAATATCCCTCCAACTAGAGTTAATGTACGCAGTGGTGAAACTAATTAACTAGATCCACAGTGGGCCTCATCTAAAAATTCTGGGCATTTTTCACTCTCTCACAAAACGATGCATGAAATTATAAATATCCGACTGTCTGAGTTACTTCCCAATGCTTGGTACAATTAATTCGAATCTCTAGACACATCATGATAGGTAGGCTGCAAAAAAGAGGGTTGTATGCAAGGAAGCCCATAATTTGTGTTCCAGTAGCTTGCCTTGCGGCCTCGGAATACGCCCACTTACAGCTCTGAAGGGATCATTGTGATTGCAATATGATGACTAGAGCGGCGTTCTATTGACTGATTAGACAGTAATTCCAGACATGTTATCACGATTTTGAATGAGCAAAGCACTCTGAAAACATCCGTAAAAGATATCAGTAGAAAGCTGGTGGAATCATGGATCAACAGAAATCTACAGAAGGGCATCATTTTGAATGGCTAAACCAACCGATACACCTTTGGCAATACAACTAACTATGAGTACTGAAATATACAGTAATGGAAGTTCTTCATCTTTACATTAAAGTATTAAGTGCTGAATGTTTCTTAAGGGACAATACTACTCATCCACATTGTGCTCCACTAGCGACCGAGAGCGAAGGGTTCTAGAGGATTAAATGGCCCATATATATTCTGTGGACTTAAATCCCTTACAACATGTGTGAGGGGCAATAGAATAGCGATTTGTAGTCAGTGAACCCTCACCCAGCATTCTTCGGTAGTTTCAAGGCGCTATTCATTGTGAATATATTTTGTTAGCACAGGTATATACGAAGCATGCATAAATGCCGTAAAGCGTACATTTCGGTCAGGGGTGACCATACATTGTTCTAAATGGTATATGTAACTCTACAAATTTATAAAACCAGTATTTCGCTATCACACATTGTACCACATTTTCTCTCGCAGACATAAGCAGTTCTTCATTTTGCAGATATGTAAGTCAGGATACAACAAATTGCAAGTTTCAGGATGTTAGCAGCAACATGATCCAAGTTAGATGGGTTTTACTAATCAAGTAACTTTAAATCTCTAGAAATTAAATGTTAACATGATTCTCGAACCATCGTGATCAGTAAAAAATCAAATGCTTTATTAAATTATTTTTCAGAAATAAAACTATAAGCCATTACTAGGTAATATTACATTTCTAGTGGTTTAATATTAAGGTGACTAAGGTGATCAGCAGATTAATCAAATGCTTTAGTAAATTCTTTTATTTAGAAATAAAACTATTAAGCCATCATTAGGTAATTTTATATTTCTAAAAGTTAAATATTAATACTACATTTCTGTGACTATGGTGATCAGTAGAAAATCAAGTGGTTTAGTAAGTTCTTTTTTAGAAATAAAACTATGAGGCCATTACTAGGTGATTTAAATTTCTAGTTGCTTATCAATATTTTTCTCTCCTTCTAGTGATCAGTAGAAATAAGGTCAGTTAATTATTTTTGCATATTATTCCTATATTACTTTTAAAAGCACTTGGTAGTAAACTTTTTAAATGAAAATTATATTAAATATTTAGGCTCTTGGTTTTTGGAATATACGTATCTCTTAAATAAAATTTTGATTAGGTTTAAAAGAAGTAATATAATTTCCGTGTAATAGGAAATCAACCACAGAAAGAAAATAGCCCGTCACTAAACATAGTAAGACGGTTGTACGCTAAACAAAAAGATATACTGAAGCTGTAGTAAGGCGAATGAATTTTAACAGTCGAGAAACTAAACAAAAAAAGATAAAGAATTAAAAATATTTTTCTTTTATTGACCTGCGATTTTAAATACGAGAATTTAGGACAAAACTGGGGTCACATTCAATGGATGTTTTGTAATTGATTATATATTCTGCGAAACCGTCTTTTATATCTTCAGCGCAGGAAAACACGTTTTGAAATAGCTCAGTTTTGAAGAACTAAAAATAAAATAACAAAAAAAAAATAATTATTCCAAATGAAAGTTGCATGAAACATCATGAAAACAACGATATAAATGCTTGTTATAGAAAGAAAACGTTTCAGAATGACTACTTCATAATTGCTATCAATGAGCATCTTTCAGTTGTCAAGATTTAAATTTGCATATTATCTATGTGACGTTAGGAATATCCATTTGTGTTCTCCAAGTGTAACGAAGTCTCGAGCTGAAGCTTACAACAATATTTTAGAGTATATTGTTTTTCATTTTTTAATATTACTGAGGAAACTTTTGTCAGTGAGTTTTATGTTCAAAACAGGAATGTTCTCTGCCACAGACTTCAAACTTTTAAGCAGTAGCTAAATAATATACCACAGATGTCATTGAATGCCTCCAAAACAGACGAAATCACAGATCTGAATTTTAACCATTCGGGTATTCAGAGCGACTGTTGAACTAAAACAGCCTCAAGTGTTTATAAAAAGTTAATCATTTTAATCTCAAAAAGAATTATTGCAATTCTGAAATTTAAAGCTAATCCAAGGTAACATTCAAATTTATTTTCCGGAAGAGAAAGTTGCGACACCTCTGCATTTCGTACAAAAGACCATGAGCAACATATCAGTCTGAACAGAGAACTGTAATCTATATATTCTTCGCATTTGGCAAGAAATTATAAAGTAATCTTATGACTAGCTGTAGTAGATTTATCACTTAAAGCACTTTTTTGTAAAAACTGTGCGTTCCTTATTTAAACCAGCAGAAAGAATTTCAAGAAATTACTTCAGTCCAATTAGATTTAGAATTCATTAATTTAATATGTCTGTTTTAAATGCTTAATTGTATAACACTGTTATTTCATACTTGAAGTTCATAATTAGCCCAAAGTGGCAATTTGACAGAAGGGCGATTAATTTCGTTTTGGCATTTTACGTCTTCCACTATAAAACGGCGTTTTACAGTTCAAATTTTTGCCATCAAATATTAGAGCCCTGCATTATATTTAAAGCAATTAAATAATGAAGATTCTGCATAAATGTATGTATGTTTCTAGCATTTCGAAAAACAACGGTACCTAGAGCTATAAAATTTTGAACAAGGTAGTAATGAGCAAGGTAGTCCAAATTTAGCCTTATATGGGCATCTGGAAACCCAAATTTGGAACTTGGAATTTGTTTTATTATCTACTTCATATTTTGTAAACCTTTAACGAATTTTTGATTAACAAACTCAGCGATTTCAAAGCGAGGAATGACAACAAACGCTATACGGAAATCTCTAGCGCGAGACTGTGTATCAGGAATTCTAAACATATGCTCTTTTTAAATATTTTGCGATATTTTTGGTGAATTAAATTTTATGGTCTAAGTGCGAAGAAAATGATATTTAATAAATAAAGGTAACACACAAAGCGTTAAAAATACAGCTATTTCGGTGTAATATGAAATCTGAAATCTTTCAAATTTTTTTTAATAAAATGAAATTTATATTTTTTCTGAAGTTTAATTAATTTCATATTATCACATGTGTGACAAATAGTAAAGAAAAAAGTTTGGTTAAGGGGAAAAGTCTCATTTAAAACGTATGTTCCTAGCTCATAATAAAAATAAAATTTAGTTAACATATGCAGCAGAGACTGGTACGCAGATAAGAAAGCTACTGAGGTATTGCATAGTGATTATTTATTTAGCTGGGTATGCTATTTATTTCCCTTTCGAAACTATAATGACAGCGTAATGGAAAAGATTAGTTTTATAAGAGGAAATTAAATGCACTAAAGACTTTTGCTTTAAATAATTAGACGTTAGACTTAAGCACGATTATATAATAAATCATCTGTCCAACTTGATATTGAATATGATGCATTTAGCTTGTAAATCTCTATTACAAACGTGTGAATCCAATAGCCTTTATTAAAGTAATAAAATAATTAGTTATCCGTCATTACTAAAGTAATTATTCAATAATAAATTAAACAGCCAAAAGCCATTAATTATTAATAAGGTAATTAATTAATTAGTCATAAGGGTCTAAACTTGTGAAACCTTGCGCTGTAAATTTCCTTAAAATGAGATAAATAAATAAAATTTCTTTAAGTTATGGCAATTAAAACAGATGGTATAAATATATAAACTTCAGAAATTTTAAATATGGTTGCATTAGGAGTAGCTGTACAAAGTTATAAATTCAGTGTAATTATTACTCTGATCATTCTACTATTTCTACTGCTAGCATGCTTCCCCTTCTTTCTGGTTGTTTTTACATTTAATGTTTATTACTATTGTCACATCGTTTTTTTGTTGCAATTTTATTTTCCTAAGATTAAATTATGTTAGTGTCAGAGAAACAAAGTTAGTATAAGCATAATTTTTATGTTCATTATCCTAACTCCTTTTTAAAGCTTCGAAGTCGACGAAATTTGATAATTGTACAAATACATGACTAGAGTGGTGTACATAATCGTAAATGCAAGTAATTATGAGGAATGAAATAATACGTACGATGAGAATACTAAGTACCGGAAGACGCACCAGTTCTAAGGTAAATTCTCATATTTACTGCTTTGCGATGGTAACTAAATCGCTCCTTTTTTAATTAAAGTGGATCGATAGGAATAATTCACAACTAGACTGAAGATGAAAGCCAATCACAAAGCGGTTCTATAAAAATTCAAAGATTTCTTCAAATCATTTAAATTTAAGGTACTTTTCATCTAAAAGGAAATTCATTCAAGTCTTACAATGACTTAAGTAAATTGAGATGACTGACTTAAGATAAAGTAGTTTAAAACTTTTTATTTCATATAATATACGCTTTGAATAAATAAAACATATTTGGTTCTGAATTTATTGAAAAGGAATATTAATTTTTAAAATCTGCGCTTCAAGTTTGGTGAAATTGTTATTCAATATTATAGACATAATTAATTCTGGTTTCGATAAAAAAAGCATGTCTTTTATTCTACGTAACATTCTACGTTGTTCTTTTGCCAATTAATGTTTTAGTGATTCATGTTGAAAAAATGAAAGTAAAGAAATCATGCAGGTTTATTACCATCGTTTAAAAAGATTATTCAACTTCTTTTTTTAATATAACTGAATTTATATTTTTATATGTAAAAGGGAATTAATAAAAGTGAATTAATATTTTTGAATATAAGTGAATATAATATTTTTGAAAATATTTCTCAGTGTGTTACGGTTCGCACTTTTAATGTTTTGAAACGTATTTGCAAAGATACTTGTAAAAGCATAGCTTCAGGATAATTTATTTATTTCTCACCTAGGAAAAAATGAAGTAATGGCATTAAATGACATAAGAAATTAAAACACAAACAAAAATTGACCTACTATCAAGCAATAAATTAAAAACAGTAGCATTTAACGTAAAGGTAAGGAAAGCAACAAAAGTAATAATGTTTATGATTCCTAAGTAAGTAAAGATTAAAGGTGAAACATAAACATTTCATATTTAATTATGTTTATTTGATAGCGAAAAACTGCATATAAGAATCTTTTTTTCTTCTGACAGTAAAAAATTTTTAAATCAAGAAACAAGGTAAAGGACACTTTAATAAAAGATATTTATTCTTCCGTGTCGTTAATTCTGTGTGCTTCTTTTCCAGTTAGAAAAGCACAAAAAAAATTGTAGAAGTGCTGAAAAGGTAACGTTACTTTAATTCTTTAATGCAGATAATGAAGTTTCTTTTTTAATTAAAGTGAAGCAAAATCAATTAAAGTAAACCATTGAGATTTATTTGTACTTTAGCTGCATATTTAGCCGTTGCCAATCATAAGCAAATTTTAAAGGCATGCATGAAAACTGCTGTTCTTGCATGCAGCTTAGAGTGTGAGCTGCAGTGCAACTTTCGCAATGCTTTACTTAACTGCCTGTTCATGAAAGTTCTCTTGTCAGATTTAAATATATTTATTTGACAAAATGAAATGAAAAAAAATCTGATGTGGACACCACATGACTTCTTTGTACGGCCTATTAAATTATACATATTTTTGCTGAATTTTATTTAAACGTATTCCCTCGAATTTCATTATAGATATGTTTCTCAATCAGTTAATTCAGTTCTCACTACGACAAGGCAAAAATACATAAATCTTAAAATATCTTCATTAAAAATTGTAAAATACTGAAAAACAAAAAACACCAAATACGGTTGAAAATAGTTAAACAACAATTTTTGCAATTTAAGTTAGAGTTTCCACGCCCAAACGAGCAATTGGAGCAATGGGAGCAATTGGAAAACTAACTTTTCGGTGCACAAAACTGAAATTCTACTTTTGGTCCTATTCGACAACAAGAAACTGAAGTCATTTGGTACAGAAACTGACTTAATTTAGTATTCTACTAAGAGTTTCAGACGTGAACAAATGGCGACTTCGTTTGACTTAGAGCACATAAACCACTTTTAAATTAATTTAGAAGTCAAAGAACAAAAAATCAGCGTTATATTTGGAAATTTTCACTGGACTAGTTTCGATGGCATCCCCCTCAGCTGCTAAAGTGCAAATGCATAAGATATAGTGATAAGAATGGCTGGACAGGAGTTAAGCTACTGGCGCCATCTATTGATGAACAAATCTAAAACATAACTCCTTTAAAGGCTGAAAGTAAACGTGGATGGGAATTAGGGTCATTAACTAGAACAGAAAGATTTTTTTAATGTGAAACACCTCTAGAAAATCAAATTCACCGACGGAAGATGTTGTCTGAATAATTGTGGTTGCAGAAAATTCAAAGTGGGGTTTTGGGACTAACGGACCAACAGTGCTAGGCAACAGAGGACTTCAGGGTTTCCTTTTCCCTAACATATGCCTCATGTTCCTTAACGCGAAATTTTAAAGCTCTCCTAGTTTGACCAATGTAAATTAAACCACACTAACAAGGAATCCTGTAAATGCTCCAGGAATTCATATTCGGAATGGGGTCCTTAAAAGTATGGAAGTCGGAATTTTATTGATAGGAGAATAAACGACCCGAAAGTTAAATTTCTGAAAAATGCAATTTTGTAGCTAATTAATGGAAAGAAAGGAATGACAGCAGAATTCTTACAATCTCCTAAAACAAGAGTACGCCTTTCGCTGTGTTGAGATGAGAATTTTTTAACTGCTTGAATAATAATGTTGGGTGAAAAGCTCCTGTCAATAGCTACTGCTTTTATATAATTTAGTTCTTGATCAAGAGCCAGTTTGGAGGAGCAAACTTGAAATGCACAGAAAACAAAGTAATAAAATGAAGCTAACT
>KK116738.1:116459-151242 GCA_000611955.2 Stegodyphus mimosarum | reverse complement strand
AGAGAACTGTATGTCCCAATTTCAAAAGTGAACTGAATAGCAGGATCAATGGAATTCATGATTGAAAAAATTTTATTTAAATAATCTTAACTACCGTCAAACAGAGTGAAAGTACCATCTACGTAGCGGAACCATACAGGGAAGTTTAAAGTTTTAAACAATTTTGATTCATGATAATGCATGTAGATATCAGCCAGCCTAAGAGGGCTTCGCATGGCTAATCCCTCAGTTTGCTTCTAATACTTATTTTGGAAACAAATGCGTTTGTTTCGAACAGAGTGAGGGAAGTTAGCTCATGAATTTCGATACAGGAGAAATGAAATTCACGAACTCTGGTTTCTAGACATCTTAATACCCCTTCACTGGAACACTGGTGAATAATGAATTTACATCAAACGAAACCATGAATAAATTTCTAAGGGAAATGCTTTTAACTTTTTTTACAAACTCTATTGAATTTTTCATGGTGTACATGTTATTATCTAATGGAGTTGAAAGTCTAGAAACTATATATTTAACTAACGGGTATGAAGCAATGCCTAAATTTGATACAATAGGGCAGAAAGGAATACAACGCATTTTGGGAAGAGCATATAATCTGGCACAATTCGCAACAGATAGGATAAGCGACTGTTTTAATTCGTCGAAAGGATTCACGAAGATTGATCGCAGTTTTTATTTTTGAGAGGTCCGAAGGGAAAGGTTCTTTAGGGATCGCATTATATGGTTCTTCGTTTACCAGTTTAGTGACACCATCGATGTAAGTGTTCTTGTCCATGTTCCTTGATGTTCGAGTCAGCATGAATTTCATGCATTGTAGCTCTTTCTTTCGCGTTTGGATTTGGTTTCAAAGCCTTATTATTAAATTTCACATTATGTGTCATAGGATGACTAGACTAATCATTTCTTTCTGTGTATCGGAAACTTGAAATTTACTGAATTTAAAAGCTTTATCGATCTTTGGAATCGAGGGTTTTGAGGTTTGTGAGAAGTTAAAATTATATTTCAGAATTCTCTCTAGTTCTTCTGTTACAGTAATACTGGAAATATTAACTATTGGCTTAATATTTACAATGGGAAGACTTTTTTGAACTGCTTAAATTAAAAGACTGTAAAGTTTTTGGAACGTTTTAAGCCAAAATTATTCAAAAAGCATCTTTCATTGGTGAATTAGATTTTCTAGAGGCGTTTCACAATCAAAGAAATCTTTCTGTTCTAGTTAATGACTCTAATTCCAATCCATCTTTACCTTCAGTCTTTAAGGAAAATATGGTTTTTTTTTGTTTCATCAACAGATGGTGCCAGTAGTTTAATTCCTGTTTAACTATTCTATCTTATCTGGTTCATTTGCACTTTGGCAGATGAGGTTGATGAATCGGTAAACCTTCGAAACTAGTCCTGTGAAAATCTGAATTATAACGCTGAGTTTTGTTATTTGACTTCTAAATTAATATTTGTTCCGCGTGTTATTTTGTACGCACATTATCTAAAGGTATAGAAGCTTTAACCGGAACATAAGGACAACGTAATTCAATCACTTTTAAAGCAAAAAGTGCACAATTTACCAACACATGAGAATAAAAAAATAACTCAATGCACCGACGCTGCTAGCAGAGTAGGTATATAGCCAATATATATATGCACAACTAAATGATATAGCAGTCCCATATAGAAAATTTCCATGTTTTGAGCTACTTGTTTTTGATGTATGCGAAATACATACATAGGTAGGTAGGTACAGACGTCACGAAAAAAAAATCTCTTCTGAAGCTATTTTAAATTCATTTTGCATTTCGTTTTGGGAAAAGGAGTCCTTTAATCTGTCCGTACGTACAGATGTCACGCAAAAGCAGCGTTTAAATGGATTCGAGAGTGGTCAAAGAGGATATTTTCGTTGAAATATGAACCCGAAAATTTTTGCGATTTCGTTTACTTCCTCCAAGGATGTAAAAAGCCTCATTACTGCTTAACATATAAAAATGACTTAATTCGTACTTAAATGTTAACACTTTTCTTTTAACAAGATTCCTTACATTTCAAGTGACATATTTACCAACTGCAAAAGAAATTATGTGCGCTTTCAATTCAGCTGATAAAAAATAATGAAACATGGTTATTCTTCAAGAATTTTCATTTCTAAAATGCTTCAAGCGTTGTCAATGACTGTTCGAAATTTATTTAAGTAAATTATTTCACATTGAAAATTTATGAACGTAATTTTCATATTGATAAAGACAATCATTAATCATTCAGCTGTATGAAATTTCCGACATCCTATTTTAAAATACTAACTGAAATTAATGTTGACACCACACAAATAAATCTAAATCTTTGCAAACCGTAATTATTTGAACTTTATAATTTTATATAATGCAATTTGTATTACTACACTTTTTGTCAAAAAAGGCCTCTTTTTGATACTTTTGCTGTGCACAGTTTTCCTTATGTTGCCTTTATTATGCTTTTAATAATATAATAGTTATTATATATTCCGACGTATAACATCACTTTTAGTACAAAAGATAAGATCGAAACTTGTTTATTCATTTTTACGGTTTTTTAAAAATTTTCATTATCGGATAACATGGAAAGTTCATAATCTTCGTCTTTCGTTATATCTTAAGGCACATCATCGAATTCTCCTTCATCTTCACCATCATTGTTACTCTGATCCATAAATAAATAAATAATCATCATCATGTGTTCCATGTTTGACCAACACCAAACACCATTGCTGCTGCACGGTTTCCATTTTCTTTCGAAAAATGAATAGCTTTGCATTTGAAACCAGCACTGTGTTTGTTTCCTTTCGCAGGAGCCATATTTACTACTAAGAGGAACACTAGATCAACTGTATTTCAACTAAAGCAAATGAGACTTACTAAAGCGTTCAATTTTCACTTCAAAATCACGGCTTGAAATGACTACAAGAAGCGAAAACATCTAACTCGCAATTCAATAAATTTATTCAGGTTGGAAGTGTATTCTTACTCCAAAGTGTATCCCCTTTTCTCGAAACCCTACAACAGCATTCGTTTGGACATCTGCATTGAATACAATCTAACCTCTTTGGAGGAATATTTACCACTGGAGCACTTTAACGCATGCACATATTGTTCCCCTTATGGCTTATCAATTCGGTATGCCATTGCTCTAAAGGATACGACAAACCTTCCAATAAATGACCTCAAAAGGTAACAGCATTCATTGCACATGTATCTTTTGCGTTGCTTTATGACAATTGGAGGCACCTTATAAGGTGAATATATTTAAAAATTAAAAAATATTATCTAAAAATAATAAAAATATGATATATCCTTTCAGAACAATGGCTCACAATATTTTCCTTTACATTTCAGCTTAGAAAAACCATGTTTCAGAGTAGCTTACTAAAAGAAATCTGCTGTTACTCCACCTTTCAGTCTCTTGCACATCAAATAAAACCGTGTCATAAATTTACAAATTTTACATTTATCTTCTATCACTCCTATCAAAATCCTTCTTTTAATAACGTTAATATTTTTCCAGCAGTTGGAATGAAATAATTTAACAATCCTAACTTTTTTATGATGTTTTATGTGTTGAATAAATATTTTATAAGCTGATTACATATAGGTATTATAAAATTAATGTCAAATAAAGGTTAATTTTGCGTTTTCGTAACTGATACACATTAATTTCACTTTTACTTCTTATTGTTTTTAGTTGTTTTGAGTGTTTTATCTTTTCGTTCTTCTATTCCTCGCATTTCGATCACTGCTAACTAATTAGAGGAAAGGTCAACCAAAAATGATATATACAAAAGGTCTTTCTACTTAGAGGAAAGGTGAATTATAATAATGAGCTTCTTTTCAGTTGGCATAAATGTCAGCAGAGGATTACTTGCAGTCTACCCTGGTTTAAACTGCTGGCAGACTCTAAAATAGAGTTGGAGCTGTACTAAAAGATTATCCATTTTAAGAAAAATACCTATTAGTGAACCAGAGGAACTTGTTCTCAAATAATTGCCCAGGAGATTCTCTATCAATTAATAAAGTCTTTATTGCTGATTTTAATTAAAGTACAGAAATTGAGAACCAGGTTTGAACTGTATTCTCAAATTATGTCAGATTATCGTTAGGTCCAAATTCAAATCCCAGATAACAATTCGATATTTTTAAGTGTATAGTGTCTGTGCGACATGGGGGGAAGTAAAAATACTGACAAGCCGAACGTCCTTTCCAGAGGTTTAGTGTTAGTAGAAGAGGGTTGGAAGGCCCTTCGGTCTATTTCTCAGTGTGCTCGCTACCAAAATAGACACGGAAAGTTCCTTTTATATCGCGAGTATAAAATCATTCGCCCTTTGCGGTGCAGCCTAGGCAACGGGTTAATGATGAGACGACTAAATAGCCGATTACTTCAGCCGATCTGAATTGCTATCTGAACTTGCTATCTGAATAGCTGAGTAAATGGCTACATTATACAAAAAGGATTTTGTGTATAGCGCACGGGAAAAGGTTACCTAGCAAAGTGTCCGGCCACTACAGGAAGGAAAATGAATATTTTACTTATAGTTTGTAGAGTTCATCACTCTTATTCCACTAAATTAAATGTCAAGGAGGCTAGTGAACTGTTAAGCGACATATCGCTTAGTTCAAATAACAGGAATCGTTAACTCAAGAAGAGTTAATTACTCTTTACTTCACTCACAATAAGATGAAGAGTCGGTCGTTTTCTTCGGGCTTACAACAATGCCTCCACTCGGGCTTAAAATGAAAATAAGAAATAAGAGCTAACTTAGAACTAACTAAAAGAGACTTAGCCGAAATCTATCTGTAAATCTAACGTAGTTGGCCCTTGACATTAAACTATCCGGTGACTATCAAAAAGTCACGTAATATACAGCCGAGCGTTACAGCTTCCAATGAGTTATCCCGAAGGGCAAACACGCACTACTCAGGATTCCTCGATGTAGGTTGAACCTTCTTTTACCTCACTTGCATTCAACACAATTCTAAAAACTCATTTTGGTAGGGAGTTGTAAGTTGTAACAAGTAAAGATAGGAAATTACAATTAAAATAACTGTTATAAAATTAAAATATACATTACAAGTTTATTTATCCAACGTAATAATGAAACATGTTGTAAAGCGTGTATTTTACTAAGTACTGTTTTCTATTTTACTAAATCCCGTTCTTTACATGTAAGGGTATTTATTAACAACTATAAAAGGTTAATTCACAGCTGCTGAAATTTCTGCTCGCAATATTTCCATCTCTTATTTCTTTTTAAATTTAGAACAAATGTCATATAATATTGTTTTATTTTATTTTACGTAGCAAGTCAGGATATTTGAAAAGTCCCAAAACAGAGAAATGTTTCTTTCAAATCTTTCTTTTTATTGTCATGTCAGCGATGTTATTCGAGTTCCTGTCCTATCATCCAAGTGAATACGCTTACGAAAGGACCAAAAATGCAATAAAAATGGGAGGAGGAAATATATTGTTCAATCCGAATGCGGCAATCACAGCCAGCCAGCATTCAGTGTCTTATAATTTACTATTCATTCCTCCCTTTCGTGTTTTTCTGCTTCCTGTCGAAAGCTTGTAAAGGAATTCTATAGCCAAATGGTGAAATTTTACACCGCCGCTTCATTCCTCAACAAATGCGAATAAAAAAGAGAGATAAAAAAGAATAGAAGCATAAAAATACATTTCTGTTGCAATTTAATACATTTAAATAGTAAGGTTTAAAATTTATGGTAGAAAATGCATTTAAAATGAATTTAGATTGAGAGAGAAAAAAGTTTATAGGATATTACTCTTTTATTGAAAAGTAAGATGATTCCTTTCATTTTTACTCTGTTGTATAGCTCGTAAAAGTGCGCTCATCCCTTTACGAAATCAAAAGTAGGAAGGAGTCTCTTCTCAGAAACTGAGCTATCAAAGTACTTGCTTGACGAGTGGGACGACTAGAACTGAAATTTAAATAGTAGCAAAACGTATATTCAGCTTTCTAAGTAGAGAATTTTTATATCAAGTACACATTTAGAATTCAAAGTAAATTGGAAAGTTATTCATTCAGAAAAGGGCTTCTTATTTAAAAATAAGGAGTACATGCAACCCTTAAGAACTTCATAGTAATAATATAAAAAGAAATTGTGCTTACATATTCAGCTTCTAGAGTCTCTCTTAGTTTGCATAATACATTATTTTAAGTTTGGTACCGTTTCTGAACCTTTTATTTTCCCATCGCATTTCCTCGCCAGAATGCAATTTTAAGATAATACAAAAACAGACGAAATTAGAAGTTTATTCAGAGCGTGATTTCGCTGGCCAGCGGCCGTTACTATTTTGTCCTTGCTGCTGTTATGCTGAGTTGCTGATACGCCTTTTGTCTATTTAATGATTCTGTCGCCTAATAAGTTGTTGAGTTAACTTAGTTAGCTTTTAAACTAAATTGTTAGTCCAGTACTACTACTAATCTTTTATTGTTAAATGATTCTTAAGTTCCCACTTCAAATAATCGGTGTTATTGTAAGCACGAAGTATGTGCATTTGTGTTAGGAGATTGACGAATAATAAAGGGTTTATTTTACTCGTCTTCTGTATTATTCATGTCTTGTGTTATAATGTGCTAGTATTATTCACGTCTGTGCGAGAAGTTTCAAGGTTTCCTCGTAAGATCACATTAACTGCATGATGCCTAAAAAGGTTAGATCTTAGAAGCTGGTGCTCATATTATTCTTTCTTTCTTTTTTTCCTTGATTCCAGATTCTAATTCTTCTTTAAATGCAGAAATGTAAGTTAATCTCAGTGTGATATAAGCAAAGTTATTTAAGGTAAACCTTTGTTTTTCTGAAATCATAATATGTATTTGAAGTTTATCGTTCTTCAATAGTTTCAAACATTTAGAAAGGATTGGCTGTTGTTGAAATAATCATAGAAAACTTTGAAAGATTTATGTTAAATTATTTCACACACAAAATTTTGTAACGTTGCTCAGTTCCGCATTAAATAGCGATAGAGATTCATTAAATTAATTACTACATAATAATTAGTTCATAGATAACATTTAGCTGATTTCATGGAAGTCCATGCACGTCTCCTGTAATCGCGTACATCCGTTCACACACTTGTATGCAGTTCCTGAACAGTTTAAATTCGCAAATAAATTGTGCACACACATAAATTAAAATTAGTGTGAAGAAAATGAAAAGTTTTATCAGCATCTGGGTTATCTCTCCATATTTTGAAATCCCTCCCCGTTCAGTGAAGAATACAGCAAGGAGAGAATTTTAAATCATGTGCCGAAAAAAGCCATCCGCGATCAACCATCCGCTAAACATATGCAGCCATAATGTTGATAGTATAAAACGAACTCGACTAGAAATTTGGTTAACCTCGTCAACGGGACCCACTGGTCTTTTGCTAAACACATAGAGTAATAAAATAATAGCGTAAGTTAAAAAAACATATACGGGGGGATACGTTACTAGGCCGACATACTTGCAGGATGTGTAGAGGGTTAAGAGATGACTCGGAATCAAACAGGAATGCAGGGTCGCAAATCGCGTAGTTGCGAGCTATGGTGCAAAGAAGCAGAGAAAAGAACAGAAACAGCAACATATTAAATGGAGCACTAAACATTTTATTGAAAAGTTGTACTATAACATGTGTTGGAAATGATGAACAGAAGTCTTCTGAAAGGCCTGAAAGCGGAGCACTGGTCCTTACACTGAGCCCTTGAGTTGGAAATGCAACCGTTTTCCTTTTCAGTACTGGATATGAATTTTACTGGAGCTCGTAACTGCTAGTGACGGAACCCTTTTCTATGTCCCGAGTTCATCCGCGCCAATTTTTATTGCACTGGTCCCAAGAGTCAGACTCCTCCTCAACAACTGGATATGAATTTTTTGGGGACTTTTCTTTATAGTGTGCAAGTAAGCCTGATTTCTGAATTTCTACATCGTTTTTAGTCGTCATCGTATCAAGGCGATTCTTGAAGGGATTTTCTAAACCGGTCTTGGGCTCCTTTTCTACGCTTGGAGTTCGAAGGTGAAGGATGGGGTTTTTCGCCCTGTTCCTTCGCCTACCGCTATGCTGATGCTGTAATGTTTGTTCTCTCCTGCTACATTTTTTTTTTCACACCATGCGATTTTTGGTGAAGGTATCGACATATATGTAGACGACCTGGACAACTGTAAGAGTCGTTCGAAATCCTGATTATTGAAGATAGCTGCTATGATTTTTTTCTACTTGTGTGAGAGAGAAACCTGATTGATAGCTTAGCTAAAGTTATATTTCTTAGACCACGGGTTTCATCGGATGAATGTTCGCGTTAACGAGTTTTTCTATTTTTTCAAGTAAATGATTATACTTTATGGCAGAACTGGTACTCTTCAAAAATGTTTCACGGATTTGTATTCTCAAGACTTTTTTTTTTTCTAAACGGATGTTCTCAGATAAATTTGCCTCGATTTTGTGTCTACAGTTGGAAGGCCATCTAACTCATGTCCCGTGTAAGTTTTCTTTGCAGATCTGCTCACGACAATGTCTATTCATCAGCGAAATAGTATTGTTAATCTGGATGATTTATATTGTGTTCTGATATTTATTCAAGAAAATAATCATGCTTGTATATAAGAAATAAATTGATGCCACATGTGATATAGGTTGTCAACACTTTGTATCTGGCTTTGCTAATTCTGGGTAAGTTACTTAATTAATGTTCCTATGCTAGGTCACATATCTCATCTTGTATGCATAAGTTTAATTTATGGGTTATTGCGGTCATAATGCAATGTTAGCTAACCTTATAAATGTAAAGTTTTTCATCACATTTTAGGGCTCTTAGTTTATTTTCACATTATCACTTCGTTTTAACTTTTAATACAGTTATCGACACACAGCAAAATTCTAACACATAGTTCCTGGTAGACTTAAATTTTCTTTTTCTCCTCAACCGGTAATAACAGATAAGGGGTCGTTTCGCTCTTCTTCTTCTTCCTAAACTCTGGATTCAGCTGGCCGTCACCATGAAACTTTCGCTGTACAGATAAGTTAAATTTTCTTTATCATAAAAAAATTTGTGTAAGTGACTAGTTAATAGCCACTGGTTAATGTTTGTAATAAAGTAAGTTCAGATTAAAAGTGCGTACTGTTTTACTGCCTTGTTGGAACTGGCCGGTAAACGTGTAAGGTTTTAGTTTAAACTAACAAAGTTTTATGTTAATTTCTCTTTCCTTTGAGCTTTTGTTTCAACTTCCCGTTAGAATGAGCCCGCGTTTCATCTTTATGCTAATTTGAAGTGGAGCCAAGTTTTGTATTTAAAAGGTTAGCAAGGAACTTCTCGGTATGAGAGAGCTTTTAGTCTCAGATCACTGCGGCTCTGTTCGACGTTCACCTGACTAGCTAGTATTTAAGTTCTAAGCCTTAGCGCTGTTACACTAGTACTTATTGAAGTAATCTATGTGCGTTAATATTAGCCAAATCTTGCTACGCACCCTTGATAGTTTAGATTAGAGGCCAACCTCGCATTTATAGCTCTGAGAACAACGACTACTTAATTTCTACTTAACTTTAGTTTAAATTATTTGATTGTTCAGCTTAGACCCAAGTGCGGTCATTATTTTCTGTTATCCCTTCCGAGTTGGTAAGTGGCTGTAAATAGTAGTTTAATGAAAGGGTCCTTTTAAAACCCTCCTTGCGTGCAGTTATTCTACCACTTCCACTGAACATAGTTGCATTCAGCTCCCTGTTCAAGATCAGGACTTCACGATTATATTCGCCAAAAGTATGCACAGAACACTCAGTCCTGACAAATGCTATTGTAAAATAATTGTAACTGCTTTTGTTCATGACAATTAATTGAATTTTACTCGTCGTAGGATGAGAATTTGATTATATTATTTTAATATAAAGTGCTTTGAGTAAATAAATTACGTGGCTGATTTAAACTAATGACTTAGTCTTGTTTTTTTCTTCTTTGTCACCACTCACTCTTATTGACCAGGGTTGTTTGCGCGATTGTATGACACAACACAAATATTTTGTTATTGTTCTGGTTTGTCTAAGTTGCTTAAGTTTAATTTCTTTAGTTGGCTGTGTTAATACGATTCTTGATTTAAAAAACTAGAATCCCTCTTAAAAATAGAACTTATTGAAAAATGGTAATAGTACAACATTGATTTTAATTTTAGGAAACAAAACGTAGGTACAACAAAACAATATGAAGAGTGACATCATTTCTTAAGTCTAAGCTTTAGTGTAGTATTAACTAAAATGTTTAACAAAATTTATCATAAATTAGATAGTTGAGGTGCGCCTTTGTATTAATTTTTGAAGTTCTTGACACTATCGCTTTCGTAGATAACTTTTCTTTTGTGAAACTAATTCTTCAACAAATTGTAAACCTTTGCTGGACAATTAAGATCTTGGGGTGCGGTCACAAAATCATGATCTTCTGCATTTAGTTAATATCTCCGCAAAAGGTTAAATGAAACTTAAAACGCATTAACAGCTTTTCGAAGTTGGCATTAAATAAGCATTACTGTTTCATTCAATTCTTTAGAAGACATTATATCTTAACCATCAATTATAACATCGATGTTGCAATATTTAACACAACGTAGTACATTTCGTAATATTAATATTTTTACGAAGTTTGTATATTAATTTTTCAGAGGAATTCTTAATTCATTCTGAAAACGAAACATTTTTTGGTGACATATTTCTAGATAATTCAGGAATTTTTTATAGCGCTTGCATGCAAGAATATATTTGCATATTTAAGAACACGTTTCAAGTAAAGTGCTTTAAATCTACATAATTTTATTGCATTGCAAGCCCATTTAAAGCGCACCCACGTGAATGTAACTGAGTGTTCTATATAGCAATAGTTGAAAAACATTTAACAATTAATATTTTAGGCACTGTGATTTCTAGTTATGATGTAATTCGCTCCCTCATCAATAAGTTTCAATACTGAAAATGAAGCCTGTCATGTTCGCAAGTCTCGTGTGATGCATATTTTTCAAAACACAAGAAATTGTTTACTTTCATTGCCTATCGGTGAATATATATGTCGACTAGAGTTGGATTCTACACAAACGTGCGAACTGCCATGGGCGTTTTCGTGATTTTCGCCATGTGATACAGGCCGTTTTTCTTAGGAAGTTCTTTACCAAGACGTTTATGTTCTTTTCGTTTCTCTTAGAAAGGGCCTAGGCAAAATAACCCTCGTATTCCGTGCATTATCAAATAAGCCAAATCACGCTTTTAGAATTTTTTATCTGTTCTCAGAAAACCTTCCAGGCCTCTTCTACATATATTAAGCCAAAACATTCATTAAAAGCAGTCACTAAACTAGTCAGTTCTTGATAATGATATTTTAAGAGTTTTTGTCACTTATAAAACTTGATGCTAGTATTTGTACAGAAATATGTAAGCAGTGCAAGAAAATTCATTTTGTTGGTTTTTATCCTATTTTAAAGTAGAAAATCGAGTCAATAACACATATTAGAAAGCTGGTAAATGTATGATTTCTATGATAAAATCTGTCGACAGCTGTTTCCTATATGCCATATTATTTATTGCTTGATTAAGCAGAGCCCAAAATACCAAAATCGCATTTTGTTATTTGTTTTCTTCATAAGAAAGGTTGACCAAAGAATCATTATTGTCAAAGAGACGATTTTTTTTCCTCACACACGTCTCATTCCATTTACTCTCCTTATGTTTGGCATCATTTGTTCCCTGTGATTTAGCTGAACACCGACAGCAGACGTAATGAAAATAATAACAGAAACGTCTTCGGCTGTAGTAATAACACTTTTCGTCGCGTACTTTCCTCAACAAAGTGAATAAAATAAGTTATCAAACTGATGGGCCTTTTGGCATTGATTTTATTGTGCTTATCACGGCCTGTTTACCCGGATGCAGTCCTCATTTCGCTATACCAGTGGTCAGGATTATTTCTTCTAACGGAATGGTAACCGGAACAGGCCTCAAGCTACGCTTCGTATCCATGACGACCGGCATTCCGATCTGGCCGTTGAATAAACTCCGCCGCTCAACCTTATTTGAGAAGTTCCAGGAATACGGAATGTTGGTAATGAATTGCGAGTTAATAAAGAATGTACACTAGTACTTTAATATTTTAAATCCTCTAGGAAATATTATATGCTGTAATATTTCTCAGGAATAAAATATCGTCCCAATCAGAAAAATAATATTTACTTAAAAAAATTTCGCAAAAATTTTATTTTTATCGTTCAGTATATATATATATATACCAAAACTTTCTTCAAAACCATGCAGAATGCGTCAACATTCAGAATCCAAATTTATTTGACATGCATAGCAAATAAAAAATCATAAACGAAAGAAAGGAAGACACAAATTAAAGAATATACAGTTTACTAAAGGAATTTAAGGAAATTATTGTTCAGTCATTTTGTTCAGGAAATGTTAAGAGCTCTTTAAAAATTCCACCTACACTTGTGTCCAAAAGTTAAGCATAAATTGTAAAATGCAAAAAACATGGCGTAAATATTCGTAAAATTATTCCAGATTTCTTGCGGATATTAATTGGGTGAAGAAGAAACATTGGGTTTATGCAAAAATTTTCAGTCGACTACATCCAGCGCGAAACACCCGCTCATGTCGGAACGCCGAGAAACCGATTCAAGCAGTATAGGCAGTTCAGACAACTTTCGGGCAACTGTTGTGCGAAAGAACGTTGTTAATCATCAAACAAGGTGAATGATGGCACAAAGACACTAATTGGAGATGTTTGCGAAAGGAAGAATCGTTGGAATACTGGAATCCGGAATCACAAACCGAAGTGTCTCGAATTCTGAATGTGAACCAGTTTGTGATCTTAAGACTGTGGCAGAGGTTTCAAAGAACGGGAGATGTTACCCGACGACCAGTATCAGGTCGACCAAGAGTCAGAATCCCTCGCCAAGACCGATATCTGGTAATAAGTGCGCGACGTCAGAGGGGCAGTACTGCAAGAGTACTGGGTACGGCGCTCACAGTCGCCACAGGAATACGAATTTCGAGACAAACTGTTTACAGGAGACTATGCCAGAAGACCAGCAGTTTGCATTCCCCTCACGTCTGCGCAGAAACGCGCTCGTTTGAACTGGAGTTTGAAACATCAACATTGGAGTGTGGGAGAGTGGGCCAATGTGATGTTCAGTGACGAGTCCCGGTTTAGTCTGAGTACTGATTCTCGTCGGGTAACGATATGGAGAGAACGTGGAACACGTTTTGAACCAAGAAACATATCGGAAAGACATCATTTTCCATCAAGGGAAGTAATGGTATGGGCAGCCATCATGATGGACGGCCGCACAGACCTCCATTTCTTTGACACGGGGTCTGTGACTCGTCAAAGATACAGAGACGAAGTTCTTGAGCCTTATGTTCGCTTGTTTCGAGGTTCTGTCTGTCCTGACTTCATATTCATGGATGATAATGTGCCGTGTCACCGAGCGGTGCTGGTTGATTACTTCCTTGAAACGGTAAACATCCAGCGCATGTCATGGCTTGCGAACCCCCCTGATTTAAATCCTATCGAGCATGTATGGGATATGCTCGGGAGACAAATTGCAGCCCTTTCGCACCGACTAAGCTCCATTACAGAACTGAAGAGTACTCTCCAAGAGGCTTGGAACCGTTTGAGCCCACAACTCATTCATCATCTCATAGCAAGTATGGTAAATCGCTGTGCAGCGTGCCTGGCTGTCAGAGGTAACCACACTCCTCATTAAACTGCAGCATCAGTAATTTATTTAATGTTTCCTTTCATTTTTTCTTTAAAGTGTGAACCCTTGCTATTCTCAGTTTTTTTTTCAAACTGCTACTTTGTATAATAAAATTAATTATTATCGTTCTTTTGATTTGCTTCCTTATTTTGTAACCATTTTAGACTCGCATATCACGTTTCCCGTCATTTTGATTTACAGTTCCTTCTTTATTCACATAATTTTCAATTATGCTTAACTTTTGGACACCAGTGTAGTATTAGTGGTTATTGTAATTTAAACGTAGTGAACATAAAATCTGCAGTCTCGCACTATTTCCGGACAGAAAACTCACAAGACGAAACACGGGAAAATTACTAAAAGAAAATACATGACGTGAAAAAATGAATTTAATGAAATAATCATTAAAACATTCATTAAAAAATGTTCCGAAAGCTTTCAGATTTTATATTACGCCCCAACGGCCGTTTTTGTTTTCATTTACAGACACATACACATTTCGAGAGCATTTGGGCTAACGCCATATTGTGCAGAAATATTTATAAACAACATATCTGTAAAATTTTCGATAGACAGCCTCGCGACTGCAAACAAAACTGCTTTTATTCTTTATAGCGTTGCCATTGCTCTCTTTGAAATTTTTGAGTTTTTTTATTCAAGAATTCGTTAAAGTTTTACAAAATAGGAAATAGACAAAAAAAATTTCATATTCCAAATTTGAGATTTTAGGTGCCCGTGTTTGGTTAGAGGACTATGTTGATGACTCTAGATACCATTGTTTGTTCACAGTGCGAGAAACATGCATACGTTCAAGAAGACTTTTCATTATTTAGTTTCTTTAAATATAATAGAGGATGATAATATTTGGTGGCAACAATTCGAAAAGAGATTCAGACATTTAAAGATATTCAAAAAATGACGTTTTCAGACCATCTGGGTTAACTCCCATTTGCGATAAAAAATTTAACTAAATATAGTGGACTTCGCCCGTATATTTTGATCAAACTTTAAAGTCTCAATTTTGAAAATGGTCAGAGGTTAGTATATCATAGAAATACCATTTAGATCAATAGTGGCAAATTAGTGACCCACAGATGACTTTTCTGCGGTACATGATGAGAATAGCGAAATTTACTAAATTGCGTTTAGTGTCAATCTAACTCACCTTTTGTTACACAAAATATGAGAAAGACTTGTTGTGTTGGGTACTCCTTGTTTGACTAAAACATCCGAGACAGAAGAAGATAATCATTGTGATGTACATTAGCTTACTGAGATGAGCAGATGCGCAGATAGAATTTCCGGCAATCAAACTTGAATTTTCTTAATTTTTTTAATGAGAAATAACAATTTTCAGCAAAAACATTAGTATTCAAGTCTCAGTAACATTCTCTGTTACTGCGCTTCTTTACCTGTCGGGTTCCAACCTTTTATTTAACAATTAAATGTAAAAACACTTTTACACCGATAAGCAAATAATCGCTTGAGTGTGTGAGCAAAGACGTAAGCTTCAAGAAGGGTTAATTGCCCTTTATTTCTCAAAATAAGGATAAGTCGGCTCCCATCTCAGAGCGTATAGCAAAGCCTCCACTTGGGCTTGAACTCGATTAATGGGAATTAAAGCTTAACTAATTCTTAATTAAAAGATATAGCCGAAGATATAAGGATTCTGGCACTAAATCTCAATTAAGTAGGCGAAGCTCTCAAGGGCCTGAAGTACGGCTGAGTGTAGTAACAGCTTTAAAGAGAGACGTAGCCCAAAGGCAAATGCGCACTAGTCAGAAACTCTGGCTCTTTAAAGAACTCAGTGAAACATCGACTTAAATACTACTCTTACTCATTTGCATTAAAGCGTTTCTGAAAATACAAATAAAATATAAAAAATGGAAATGTAAGAGGAAGCTTGAAGAGATAGGAAATGTATATAAACTTAAAATAACTGTTGTAAAATTAGGATAAGCCTTACATCCTTCCCCACTAGAATTTAACTACTCGAAGAATAAGATCTCAAAACGACTTTGTTTAAGAGTGTAAGCTCTACAAAAACTCCTTAATATCAAAGTTTTAAATTTCTAGAAATTCTGCTTTCTTGAATGAATTTCATCATTAACCGTTTTCTGTTTTGGGCTAACTTTACAAAATATCTAAAGCTAAACTAAAACTAAGAAAACTACATTCACAAATTTTACAATCTGACTGGGAACAATTACACAGTCCAGTCACATTAATGTGACCACCACATACTTTCCATGTCAGAGTTAAATAACCAATCACAGAAGGCAGGTGGCAGCACAGTGCAGTTGAGCGTATATAAAGGGTGTGTGAGGGCTTCGGAAAACATTTCAATCGTTGGCGTAATGCAGAAACGAAGCGATTTATCCGACTTCCAAAAGGGCATGATCATTGGCTTTCGGGCCAAGGGTGGAAGCATTTCCGAAACGGCTGAGTTTGTGAACTGTTCGCGTGCCGCCGTGGTAAAAGTGTACCGTGCATGGCAAAATGGGACTGTCCAAAATCAGCGACGTGGCAAATGTGGTGCACCACGGGCCATAGATGACAGAGGCGAACGACGGTTGCGGAGATGCGTTCGGGCAGATAGACGGGCTACCGTTGAGCAACTGACCACCAAAATGAACCAAGGGGCTACCAAAAGTGTCTCCCAAAGTACTATTCAGCGAACATTGCTGCGTCTGGGCCTCCGAAGCAGACGCCTGGTTCGTGCACCTATGCTGACTGCTGTTCATCGACGGCGAAGGCTAGAATTTGCACGCCAGTACAGCAGCTGGACGTCCACTGAGTGGCGACAGGTTGCGTTTTCGGATGAATCGCGTTTTATGCTCCATCGGACAGATGGACGTTGGCGTATAAGGCGTGAAACCTCTGAAAGGAACCACCCTGCAACCATTGCCGGAACGGTCCAAGCTGGAGGCGGGAGCATTATGGTCTGGGGAATGTTTTCCTGGCATTCTCTAGGTTCACTGATCATTGTGGAAGGCACAATGGATCAATACAAGTACGCATCTGTCCTTGCGGACCATGTTCACCCCTACATGCGCATTGTTTTTCCTCAGGATGATGGCATCTTCCAGCAGGACAATGCGAGGTGCCATACAGCTGCCAGTGTACGTGCGTGGTTCGAAGAGCACCAGGATGAGTTTACCGTCCTCCCCTGGCCAGCAAACTCACCTGACTTAAACCCAATCGAGCATCTGTGGGACCATCTCGATCGAGTTGTTCGCGCCATGGATCCTCAACCGCGTAATCTAGCGCAGCTGGCCACGGCATTAGAGTCGGCATGGCTCAACATCCCAGAGAACACCTTCAGGGACCTATGTGACTCTCTTCCTGCACGTCTCGCAGCAGTCCGCTCTGCGAAAGGTGGTTATTCTGGCTTTTGACAGATGGTCACATTAATGTGACTGGACTGTGTATTTGCTTTTTTCTGGAACAAGCTATTCAGTCTTGGTCCTTCCAATTTATCTGGAAGGAAATGATATTAGTTGTGCTCTTTCACAAAAATTTCTATTTTCGTTACCACTACACCTTTATTGAAATTATTTTGGCTCTCACACAGCTTTCATTCACACAAAAATTAAATGTACTTCCCCCCACGCTCTCCAAAAATTGTTCTGAATGAACCGAGCGTATTATTGTTGTGTTACCGCGAAGATACGATACCAACTACACAACAGCTACGATTTGTTAAAACGTGACATTCCAGACCTCAGAAAACTTTTAAGCACAAATCTGCGTCTAATGTGCTAAAAGAGAGCTTGATTTAAACTCTTAAATAAAGCCTGGAGAGACTAACTTTAAACACATTCAATCTATACTTCCCTTCTATTTATCTATTATACAAAGTGTTTTGCACTCATACTTTGAGCAAAAGCTTACATTGGTACTAGTTTAATTTTATAGGACTTTTACAACTGATATTAAAATTTCTACTCTCAATACAACATTTCAATATATAACATTTTAAAATTCCCTTTGCATCATTAGTTATAGTTGTTATACAAAATTTACAATCTTTTGCTATAACTTACCAACTTTCAATTGAAGTCTTTCCGACTAAAAATATTCACAAGCTGCGAATTCAACTGCTAAACAAATCCGATTCGAGCTTCGTACGGTCTTTCACAACTGGGAATGCTTTCAATAGCGATGTTTTAAAATTTTCCCAATTATACGTTTCTGAACCTGGATACCCTAACAAACCCTTACCAATATTTTTATACCATTTGAGAGCTTAGTCTTTTAGGTTCGATGTAGGGATGATAATTTTCTGCACCTGGTTCACTGAATATAACGTGAAACGCATGCCCAGCTGCTCCAGAAAAGTCATCATGGAACCTTTACCGTCGAATACCGCAGCTGGGTTCATAGCAGCTTTAATCGTTTTCACGATAAATCCGAATCCTTCCATCGGGTTTACTTGAGGTTGAGGGAATTGAAAGGTCGGAGGGGTTAACGTGAAATCTTCACTGCCTAGTGGCATGGTTCGTTAGGAATGTATCGGGCGCCAAATGTGGGGTTCCACCCTTTTATTTAACAGTTAAATGTAGGAATCCTTTTACACCGATAAGCAAATAATCGCTTAAATGTATGAACTGAGACGTAAGACTCAAGAAGGGTCAATTACCCTTTATTTCTCAAAATAAATATAAACAAAGTCGGTTCTTATCTCAGAGTGTATAGCACAGCCTCCACTTGAGCTTGAGGTCAAATTAATAAGAATTAAAGCTTAATTAAAAGATATAGCCGAAGCTATCAGGATTTTACGTAGTTGACCCCTAAATGTCAATTAAGTAGGCGAAGCTATCAAGGGCCTGGAGTACGGCTGAGCGTAGTAATAGCCTTAGAGAGAAACGCAGCTCAAAGGCAAATGCGTGCTAGTCAGAAACTCTGGCTTTCTAAAAAGATCAGTGAAACATCGACTTAAATACTACTCTTATTCATTTGCATAAAACGCGTTTCTGAAAATACATTCTGGTAAGGAAATTGCAAGATGAAGCTAGAAAAGATAGGAAAGGTGCATAAACTTAAAACAACTGTAATAAAAGTAAGATAAACCTTACATAGCTTATATTTATGTAATAGAAAGTACATACGAGTTATGTTTACAGAAAAAATCTGATGTGGACACCACATGACATCGTTGTATGGCCTTTTAAATTACCCACATTTTTTCTTGCATTAATTTAAACTTATTTCCCCGAATTTCATTACAGATATCTCATGCAATGAATTCAGTTCTCAATTCGCGGCAAAGAAAAAATACATAAAATCTCAAAACATCTTCATTAAAAATTGTAAAATACAGAAAAACCTAAAACACCAAATAGGCCAAAAAACACTGAAGTTGGTGCAGAAATCGAATTAGTTCACTTGCTACTAAGTTTCAAATGCAAACAAATGGTGGCGTCGTTAGGCTTAGTGGAACTTAAACAACTTTAAAATTGCTGATAATTCTAAAACTATTGCATGCAGTTTAATTAAAGTTATAAAATCCTTAACCGAAACATAAGAACAATATACTTCAATCACGTTCAAAGCAAAATATTCACAATTTACCAATATATAAGAATAAAAAATTAGCTCATCGAGCCGGGTAACAGAGTATATATATATCATTTATGATAAGAAAACTTTCCATATACCATCTCCAAGGAACAGAAATTCAATTTCAAACCATGAAAGAAAAACATTTTAGTCAGAATTTTAGTTAGTATTTTAAAATTAAAGGAGGTCTAGAAAATACTAATTTTAAAATACTAATTAAAATTCTGACTAAAAGTGTTTTTCTTTCATAGTTTGAAATTGAATTTCTGTTCCTTGGAGAAGATATATGGAAAGTTTTCTTAGCATGAATTATTATGAATTATAGCTTTATTTCTTTGCAGCTTTAGCGCAAGTCATGGGCTTTTTAATTTACTTTTAATTACTTTTATTTTGAATTTATATTATATATAAATATATATATGTTTGGTGCGGCTAATTGCAATCAAAAAGGGAAATGCACATCTACATGTTATAGCAATCCCATGTACAAAATTCTAACGTTCTGAGGCTACTGCTTTTTCAGTCATGGGAAATGTATACATACTTGCGTACGTACGTATGGACGCCACGAAAGAAATCTCTCCTGAATCCATTTAAATCCCTTTTACAAGCCAGTTTGGGAAAAAGAATACAGATACAACGTACAGCACATACACGCAAAAATATCGTTTAAATGGAACCGATAGCAATCAAAATGGATGTTTTCGGTGAAATACGATACCCGAAACTTTTGGCCATTGCAATACTTCTTTTATTTCGTACAAGGAAGTAAAAATAATGCACACGATTTCTATTTGCCTAAGAGAAAGGATACCTTAATAAAGAACAATGTAAGGGAATTTCGAATACATGTTAAACATAGAGAAAACTAAAAACTTCAATTCAGTCAGATTATACACCAGAATAAATAACAAGTTGGACCTGGCTACAGTTATTTTATTAATAATTTTTACTGAGCGCTTTTAAATGGTATCAATAAGCATAGTGAAACAAGTTACATTCTGTCGTTCCTCGGTGATTTTCCCATCGTGAAACATAGTAGTTCTATGTTCGTATATGTTACTTTTAAGGCTTGAATTTCTGGTGCCCTCATTTAATTTTTCCTTCTTTCTCTAAAATAAAAATGTTATGATGATTTCAAACAGAGAGCTCAGCTGCATGTCTACATAATTAATACTTAACTAAGATCATTTGCAAGTAAATTCTGTCTATGGGACACTCAGTAGTATGTTTTATAATACGAAAGTGTGATAGTGAAGTGATAATGCTACCTGAGATTTAATGCACTAATCATATAAATAATGTGATAAATTTTCTTTCACAATTTAAGATTCAATTTGTTAATCTTTTTTGCTATATCAGCTAAAATTACGACATCAGTTAACTAACCTTTATTTTTAGCTGCTGTAAAATTTTGCCTCGCAATCAAGATTAGGATTGTTTAAGTAACGAAAAAGCACATGAGGGCTATCTGCCCAAGTGAAGGGATAGCTTCGTAGAAGTCGTTTTATACGTGCGTTAAGTATTTTTCTTCTAGTAAAACAGTAATGAATTATTTCAGCTTTACCTTTGTCATCTCATCTACCTTCGGTATGCAAAAAACTGCGAGAAAAGAATATCTTCCCAAAGTAATTTAAATAACTTGTGCTGCATAATGCATCTGAATTTTTTTGGAATTAATAATTTGAGAGGCAATTAAAAACTAAATTTTTAAAACCGATAAATTTCGCGCTTCCAGTTTGTTGACACATAATGAAGTAGTACGTAATACAGTATAAAATGGGTATATTCTCCGAAGAGAGCGGTAAATTCAATAACAATCTTGCATTGAATTACTTACATTGTTCGTGCGCCATCTGTTGCAATTAAAGTTAACTTCTGAACTGGTATATTTTACCAATTAAAATTATTTGAAAATAAAAAGTATATCCTACCCTCTAGTGCTCTATTTCAAGAAATTAATTTTACGAAAATCTTCTCTCGTAAAAAGAATCATACTGTAGGGACTTACTTGTCTTCTGTGAATCTGACTTAAAAGTTTCTTAAACCGACCCTATTCGACTGCCAAGCGAATTAGTAATTGCAACGCATTTCTATCCTGGTGAGGGCTACTGGAAAGGAAAACGAATAGTACAGAATAAAATGAATTAATTAAAATGAGCTCTATAATCAAATACCACTTTCACGCAATCTGCTAAGTGTACAGCATTTCATTTATTTTAAAATTTACCTAACAGTAGTGAAAAGAAAATATTTTTATGCCACTTGTTTATTATGTTTTTTTTAAATTGGCGTTTTTCCCTAACTCTGCTTATAGTTCTTTCCAATAAATGTAACATTCTTTTAAACTGAAATTAATTATTATTTGCTTTTAAATCCATCAAAAAATGAGCGAGCGGCTGATGATACAGCCTTCTCAATTACCTTTCGATTTATAGACGGTTAGTTCGGTTCAATTAATAAATGCGTATTTTAAATCAATGGGATTGTTATTGCTTTTAATTGCTCCAGCGAATATAGACAAAATCCTTTGTTAGATGCACACTGCAGATTTTAATCACGAATTTTTTTTTGTTCTATTTCAGAGTTTACAGTATCAAAGCTGAAACAGACAAGATTTAAAATGACTTTCAGACTTGCATTTTTAGCAGTTAATCTTATGTTAATGCGCAAAATACCTGCGAATTTGCCTTTATAGTCAATATAACATCTTCTATTTCTATTCATTGTTCAAATAAAATGATGTACTTTTCAGCGTCTCATAATGATTTAATAAAAATATCTGGATAGGATAATGTCTTATATTAATATTAGGTACATGAATATTTAATCAAAAGGGAAATTCTAGCGTTTTGTCTGTTAAAAATACGATATCAGTTAAACAATCTTTATTTTTAGCCTCTTGCAACATTTTGCCGGAGATAAGGTTTAAGGTTATTTGGATTACGACGAAATACACAAGGACTACTTGCTTAAGAGTATGAATGCATGCTAGGCGAACTTAGCTATGGTAGAAAAGAAATAAACAAATCCTTTACGCTTGAGTAATGAATATTAAATCGTGTGATTTATGAATCCTTATTCGGAATCCTCTGATTCAAAAAAGTACAAATAAAGGGAAAACACTGCGAAAGTACAAATTAGCCAACTTCAGTTTATTAGTCAACTTCTACGATAGTTAAATATAGAGAAATTCTTGATCACACCTTTTAGAGTTCTTCTCCAGAAATTATCCATAAAGCTTCTCCAGTTGATAAATTAGATTTTCTTAAAGCTTCTCTAGTTCAAAAATTTTGTCTTTTTTAATGAATGATATTAATTCCAAACCAGTCCTTTCTTACCCTTTAATAATTCTAATATCCTATATTCTTACTTTACCTTATTACATTCGTGCTCAAACCTAAGCAAATTGTAAAGGTACTAATGTAAAAAGGGGAATTAAAACATACAATTTACATACGGGGTAGAGGCCACATAGGCAAATGCAACTAGACAACCCAAATTACCGTAAAATGTAGCACTGTAGTCACACTACAGCGCCTTAAAAATGCGCATGCTGGACCTATGTGCCAAGTCGCAAGCACATAGGTCTAATGTCTACACTCAATTTCCACGCTGACATGCTTTGGAGGGCTCTCAGGAATTTGCAAGCTGGTGCAGGACAATTCGTGGTAGCGACAGAGCTGAATGTGCATCGTAGTGTCATCAATAGGGTGTGAAATTGTTAAAGGGATCAAAACCGCTGTGGAAGATGTGAGGCTGGACGCCGGAGGTTTACCACAATGGCTGACGATCGCTTCTAGTTTCTATCTGCAAGACGCTATACATCACTAACAGATGCTTCTGGTTTCTATCTGCTTATTAATATCCTCATGAAGTTTTATTGCGTTAGAATCATAATCTGATAATCAAAAAATTAGAGTACAAATATTTTTCATTTTGAATTAAGGCAAATAGTATTGCTACTTGGCTGTATGCTTCGACTGAAGCCTGCCAGTGTTTTGCAAGTGACGCCGGAGGATTACCACAATGGCTGACGAATGCTTCTGTTTTCTATCTGCAAGACGCCATACATCACTAACAGCTGGCGTCACATTTCTCTGCTGCTGCAGAACGGCCCGAGTCCAACAGTTTCGCGTCGACTACATTAAGGTGAACTATACGCCCGATGGCATGTGATTTACGTTCCTTTGTTCCTATTATATGTGAGAACGCGGTTGAATTGGACCCATAAACATCGCAGATGGACACCAGAATAGTGGTGAATAGAATATAGACACGTACTCTTTATGGATGATTTTCGAATTAACATTCAGAATATTTCCGAAGAGTAATGATATAACCAGAGACAAAAGACCACGGGGTGAGCAGCTGTGCCGCCAGGAAGACTTTCAGCTTTATTGCACACTCAGTGGGACCATATTTATTTAAAATTTTATAATATTACAATAAAAATTTGAATTTGATGTATACATAATTTTAAAATATACTTGGCATACCTTGACATAATTTCATATAAATACTAACAGAAATTTTGATGAAACATACATAGAACATAGAATGCGAACATAGAATGCACAACAAAGAATACAAATGAAGTGTTAAATACAAAATTTTTGTTTTATATATATAATAAATAATGGAGGATTTTGATGATATGCTGAAATTTAATAATAGTTCACAGTTGATAAATAGGTCATAATTCATAAATAGTTCACTATTCATAGAAGTTCACAGTTCATAAATATGTTAAAGGTTATTTATCTGTTAAAGTTAATAGCTAGTCTGAAGTAAGTTCTGATAAAGCTCTGATAAAGTTTATAGTCAGTCTGAAATAAGTTTCATATTTGTAGATTGAAGTTATGCTGCCTTCAAACGATGCTAATCATGTCGAAATATTGCTGATGGGGAATTGCGAAATAATGATCATACTTTTATTTGCTTATTTCAAATATGTAGGAACTAATTTTTTAAAATAATACATATTTACACAAACAGATTTATAGGCAGCACGTCCACAAAAGTCCTTACCTTTTTTCTTAGTTTTGCGCCGCTGGTTGTAGACATATGCATCCAGTCGCAAAAATATTTCAAATAATACAAAAATCCATGTGTTTTGTTTTTTTAAACCAAAACATTTAACCGAAATTTTTAAACCGAAAAAACGAAATCCACATTTTCATAGATGCCTCCGGTCCGTATACTTAGGAAATTGTTTACTGGTTATAAAAAACAAACCGCAAAGCGTTTGACTCCCGTATGACAAAAAATGGCCGAGTTATTTTAATTTCGACATTTGTGATATTTGTTGTCATTTTGAATCTGCATTGAGAAGTATATTAGTAAATAAATTAGAGTAATTTGAAGATAATGTTTTCACCTTAAATGCCATTCAATGATACTGTTATTTCATTTGTTGGTGTCTTTATTTATATATTTTTCAACAAGTGGTGATCTGAAAGAATTTTCACACAAGTAATTTATAACTTTTCAAAGTCTAACAATACGTTATAATATCCTCACGAAGTTTTATTGCGTTAGAATCATAATCTGATAATCGAAAAATTATAGTACAAATATTATTTATTTTGAATTAATTCAAATAGTATTGCTACTTGGCTGCATGAAGCCTGCCAGTGTTTTCCATGACAAGAACTCTATCAGATTTTCTGAATATAAGATCTCCATTAAAAAATATACATGGATCAAAATAATTCACAATAATCTACGCAGAAATTTTCTTCACTTAAGTTCTTAATAGCAGACATGATTTTCTAAATTGATGTTTTATGTTTAGTTTGTTACACTTGCAAACATTCCCCTCTTCAATTTGCTTACGGTCTTATAGTATAAACCTCGATTTTAATACCACATATTTTCGCAAATTCGTACGGGAACCACACTTTTTGTATTTTACTTTTCCTAACGGATGCAAAATTTACTGAAATACAAGGTGTCCATAAAGTCATAGCGCACTTTTGATCTGTCACTGGAGTTCAAAGAAACAAGACAGAAATGTGAAATCTTCACCAAATGAAATGAAAACTATCAACTCTTGAAGTTCCATACCTGCGACGTTTGGCTCGATTGTAGCCTCCATTTCTTGCTCCACACACCTCTAAACGATATTCAAGTTCCTCCTGCACACAGTTAAGGACGTCTGATGTAACAGAGTGATTAACATCTGTGATTCTCTGTTTTAAATGGTTAACGTCGTTGATCAACAGCTAATAACAGCTAATGAATAACGGATAATACCAAAAACATAAACGTTTATGTCATTTAAATTAGTTTTATATTTGTTTGTACACGTCTACGACCAACGGATGTCCGGGTGATGATTTTTATGGACACAATACGTAGCAAATGTTCTATTCATGATAGTACACAAGTGAGCATTCATCTATGCAACTCGCTTAATTTGCTTTCTATTTTAAACATAAATTTAAATATTAGGGCTTACTTCAGAGAAAATATATTTTAGACCTGGATCTGTTTGTTAATTATGGTACAGGTTTAGGTTATGACTCAAAGCCAAACCAAAGCTAGAAAGAAAAAGGTTCCATGTAAAATTTTCCCTATTTAAAATATTAAAAGTTTAGCAGTAAAATGAAACTTAATTCCATTTTGCAAGTTACGAAACAAAAGGTACAAAATTTAATCACTGTTATTTGTGGTAAACAAACTGGAATTAAAATCTGCCTCTCTTTCACATGATCTAACTTTAAAGTTGTCAAGAATTCAAAGTAACGCTGTCTCCAGAGGCCAAAAATAAAGACTAATGAAACGGTGTTCGCACCTTACCACTCTTGCTGCAACGATCAAAGCAAGCACGCACAGCTATAATTAAACAAAAGGCAATTATTTAAGACATAGTTGTAATGAACAAGGGCTGAGGAACACTTGGCTGTTTCCATCTCATACTCTGTAAATGAGAAACCTTAAATAATTTACTTCTAAAATCTACATCATCAAGAGGTAGTCAGGAGAAAAGCAGAAATGATAAGGCATGAACAACTAAATTAAAATTGTTACAAACTGTATCAGAGTTTGTAATGATTCAAATTCTATTTCAGGCCATGAAACATCGTAAGTATTTATCTAGTGTTACGATAAGTTATTATATATTTACCTTTTATTATATAATGTACTTACAATGATGTTAATTAATTTAGTCTTGATGCAAAATAGTCATAAAACAATCTTAATTCATTATTGAAGAATATTTTAAGCTGGAACTCAGAAAATGGTATTTTTTTTATATTTACAAGTAAATGTGTCAGCTATTATTTTAACTTTTCTCTACTATATAGTGAGCAATAAATGAAAAAAATCAGAATATTTTGAAACAAACTACGTATTTCGTAACTCTAAAACGTAGATTATTTATAATAAAAACAAAATAATTTTAAATTTATGATTTAAAATAATTTAAAAATTTAAATTAATTTTAAAATAATTTTAAATTAGTATAGTTTCTTTTCGTTTCCCTAAGTTTTTAACTAATCTTTTAAATACGAGTGAGAAAAACTCACTTTTCGTCTTACTTGTTAACGTAAAACCATGAGATCTAATTTATTGACAATGTAGTATCCTCATTCTGCTAAGAGTGATGTTAATAAATTGACTTTTAATTGTTTTAACGCTTCATACGCCAAAAAATCTTTTCCAAATAAAATATTCTTATACATATATAATGCCAAATATAGGTTCGCTTTAATTTCCACAAAGTGAAAGCAGCAAGAAATTTGAATTCAATTTTGTAAAAGCAGATGATATTTAATTAAACAAAGTAACAAGGAGATTGAAACAAATAATTGCATTAAGATAAAAAAAGTAGGCAAACTCATATTAACAGGGTAATTGTGATTTAAAGAGATCTCAGAAAATTAAGCAGATTATTAAGTCTTTCATAAAGGTTTATTTACTTATTCAATGCTTAAGAAATATTATGCAAAGAATATAAAGATCGCTAATAGCTGAAATGAATTATTTTGAGGGGGGAAGGGGAGGAAAGGTTTTTGGGAGCTAAAATGTTTCAAGAGATAAATTGAATTAATTTTCTTTTTCAGTTTTTAATTTCGTAGCTAATTTTAATAATGCTTGTAAATGTGAATATCATAATTTCAGGAAATAATTTTACAATTAATGTATTAGTTACTAAGAAAACTAATAGCATTCTTTTTTCTATATAAATTATTAAAGTTAAAAGAATAATTTCTATTGCATTTTCGTTTCCCTACTTATTTCTTTTCAACGTATTGCAAAATTTATAAATATACATTTACAAATTCAAATTATATGATAAATATTTTTCGAATTTTTAACATTCCAAATAAAATGATTCATCGAAAGCAAATATAAAATATAAAAATTATAAAATTATAAAATATTGTGAAAACATTATGCCGAATTTTTAACACTTAATGTATTTATGATCTGTGTGCATACATTCAAAATAACGCTTCATATCATTCATCGGTAGAACATAAAGAACAATTCTATGCTTGTTTAATTTAAAGTTATTTAAGAGTTTTTTACTTTTCATTAAAAATAGCTCGTTCAAAATGGCATCAATACTTCAGTAAAATATATATTTTTATGAAACTATTAAACTTAGATAAATTTGTAACACACGTTTAGAATGACCTAGAATGTTCGTCAAATAAATGTAACTTAACAGAATTAATTGAAAAATGACTGCTTAATGCGAATAAGCTTACATTTTCACTCATTAAATTTGCTTGATGCTTTATAAAAACTTGTTTACGCTATTAACTTTTATGCTAGTAAGAAATGTTAATTTCAATAAAAAATAGTAATGATTTTCGTTTGTTTTAATCCCACAGAAATATGCCATGCGTTCTCATTCAGGCAAATAAAAATTATTCCTTTGCTTTTTCTTAGCATAGCAAAAAAGATTAAATTTACGTAAATAACATATAATTTTAAGACTTATATAAATAGAATTTAATTTAATTTGAAATATATATAACTGAATTAAATACCTGAGCTGGTAAAAAAGGATGCCTTCAAAAATATCAAAATAAATCCACCATGTTTATTTTATGGAAATGGAAATAAATATATCTGTTTTTAAAACAAATCATTGAAGTAAAATTCAGCTAGTACCTTTACCTGTACCAATAATTCGAATGAAATTCTTCAATATCGGAAGAAACGAATGAGGTAACAAATCTTTGCTCACAACAAATTTGTTGCAATATGGTTCTTGGCCTTTTTAAGTATTTTCGGAGAAAAATGCGGCAGGTTTCGTTACGTAAGATGGAATGTTTACTGCAGAAATTTCGCAAATAATGTATACATACTAAACAATTGTTGTATTCCATATTCTCGAATTTTCAGTATAAAATGGGTTAAAACTGATGAAGCGACTGAGATTCAAGACAACATCAGAATTGACTATATGCAGTGAAAATAAATTAAAGTACTTAAAATAACGAAGAAACAAACAATCGATATGTCATTGTTTGTCTTTAATTATTATAAAAGAACATTTTGGGTACTAAAACTCAAATAACTTTCTTAAGTAATTGAATAAATTATGAAAAGAAGAAAAACATGGATTGATCCAAGAGCTGAACCGAACATTCCCAATCTCTTCTTTTGCAATTTATTCCTGTATTGTGAAAAATATGCCAATGAATGAATGAATTATATCGAATTAAAGACCAATTACTTTCTGCCTGTTTCCATATTTAATTTTTATTTCTTAATTGTTAATCAATAAGTGTTTCTATCACTCAGTGCAATTAGCATCCAATAGAAGCCGATAAAATGGTTGAATGCCCTCGATGAAATTTAGTTGCATAGATAAAAAAGAAAAAAATGGTACTTCAGAAATAATGTATAATAGCGTGACTGATGTGCGTGATGAACGTGGCCGTGACAATCAATAATGTCAATAAAATAGTTGGAAAAATTAATCATAAGAACATCACTTAAAAATAAGGAAATTAATCTAAATTAATGTAAATAAAATGATAGGAATGAAAAAAATGAGCTTCTTCATATTTAGGTTATGTAGTCAATTGTTAAACAAGAACATGCTGTTATGCGCTGAAAAATAAAATAACTGTACTAAATAACCTAAATAAATTTGAAAACTGAAATAAAATTAAGCTAGAGTATGAATCGAATTCGGGTCCCTCCTACTTTAATTTTTCGCTACTTACCCTTGTTTTACATAGAATTCTCCAATTTGCCTTTGAGCTTATGGTAACATAAATGCTAATAATTTCTAACTACCATCTCAAACACATATTTATAAAGTATATACCTGTTTTCTAGTCATAAAATCAATCACGTATTTAAAAAAAGGTCTGAAAAATTTTAGATTTTAACAGTCGCCCAAAGGCATTTGTTAAGGTTTTTTAAGGCTCTCGCTGAGTTCCCAATTTACCAGTCTGCTGTTACACTCCCTCCTGCTAACCCATTTTTTTTCCTATGTCTTTTTAACTTTATTACTAAGCATAATTTTTTTCTCAGTTGCTCCAAATGTATTTCAACAGCAAAATTACAAAAATTTCAAAAGCAGCTTAGCAATAAACGTTTAGATTTCCCGATGCAGTGTTAAGTGTTCGCATACACTTTTCTATTTTTTAAGTCTTTTCTCAGTTCGTCATATCAATGTTCAGTTTTCTTACTAAGATGGCTTCAAAATTTTTGTCGTTTCGTTATTAACGTTTTCATGCTTACTTTATTTATTAAATATCACATTCTTGGCGTTTACACCACATAAAATTCGATTCAACAGCAAAATCATAAAATACTTAAAAACCGCATATCTTTAGAATTTCCGATAGACAATCTCGTGCTCTGAAGTTAAAAATATTTTGTTCCGTACAGTGTTGCCATTGCTCTCTTTGAAATCGTTGAGTTTGTTACTCAAAAATTCAATTGCCAAATCAAAAAAGGTTTAAATATATGAAATAAACAATAAAACAAATTCTTTATACAAAATTTGATGGCTGTAGGTACCATTGTTTTTTCATAGTGCAAGAAATATACATTCTTTCATGCGGATTCCTCATTATTTAATTTCCTTAAATGTAATACAGGGCGATAATATTTGGTGGCAACAATCTGAAAAGTGGAACGCGCATTAATAGTGAACCGACGCAAAATGTCGTTTCGAGACTAATAGTCTTTCTGGGTTAACGCTTCTTTGGGCTAAAAAAAGAAACAGCGTTTTCTGTCAAAACCAAGCTACCATTTTGCATTAATTCTTGGTGCAATGAAAGATGTAAACTTATGAGGATGCAGCAAAAAATGTAAATATGATTTTTCATTTTCGGTTTTGACATGTTTTTCCTAACACTTTGTACGTTATGTGTCAGACGTATTTTTCCTCTACATTTAAATAAATACGTAGTTATTAGACCTATACAAAATAGCAAAAACCAAATTAACCGAAATTTTTTAATACCCAAATGTGCTGTGATCATAGTGCAAATATTTTGATTATACTGTGCATAACTATTCTAAAATTTTGCTCAAGCATTTAGAATGCCATTCGTAAATCATTCTGAAAATTCAACTACTTTCTCTTCTGCCACTCTATCTTTCAAATATTAAAAGCAAATCTATTTCTATCTCCCATTAACTGCTATTGTATTTATGATCTTACAATGCTATTAAAATTATAATTAGAAAATTTAAATAAATTTGAAATCAAGTTTCATTTGCTATTCCTACAGATTTTAATGTCGGCATCTAATTATTTGAATCAAGTTTTCAACAAATCTCTCTTTTTTAAATTTAATATGTGCAAAAATATCAACTACTAAAATCGCTTGAAATGTACCATCTACCAGATATAAAACATTTATATATTTTAATTCTTGATAGTTCAAGAATATTTTCGAAGAAACGTAAAAATTAGATCGTACCTCAACTGTTTGCGCTAAATTCTTATACGTTAATCTATATATATAAAGAAGAAAGTCTATTTGTTTGTCCTCTAATAACTCAGTCACTGCTACAGCAGGTCGTCATCAAACATTCTACAGTTCTTTTCTGGGTCCTGGAAACGGTCGACATCAACCTTTTTCCAAAAAAAGTAGCTAAAATCAGAGATATTAATTTAAAACTCGGAAAAATGATAATTTTCGCCCTCATTTTTCCGAATGGCAACAGTCTCGCAAGCTGGTGACGAAAATCTGCTTCATTTCGAAAGTTGTTGCCACTGTCGCTTTCAAATCCTAGAGTTTGTTAATAAAAATTTCTAAGTTTTATGATGAAATAAAAATTGCATTGCCAAACATTAAATACATCATTTCCGATTCCAAAAATTTGCTGAAAGCCATTTCGACATTTCCATCACCGTACGACTTTAATCAGCCGAAATATTAATTAAAAACTCTGAAAGCGTTAATTTTTGCACACATTTTTCCGAGCGGCAACAGTCTCATGCGTTCAAGATAATAATGCTTTATTTTCAAAAGTGTTGCTACTGCTCGCTTCCAAATCGTAGAGTTTGTTAATAAAAAATTTGCAAGTTTTACAAATCCTAACATATAAAGAAAAATGTCTGTTTGTGTGTTTGTTTCCGTTATTGACTTCTGGTCAATTATGATAAATTTTTTGCCACATTTAATGGACTAAAATTGAATATAGGTGAAATATTGGATGGAACTTGAGCTTTTACGGTCATTTGATTAGAAACACGAAAATCATTAAAAAATGTGGGCCATTGTTGCTGATAAAATGAGAGAGAATTAATTTATTTTTCTATGGAAATTTTTTATGTGGGTTCCATATCGCATCAGACTGAAAAATGTATGGCCATGAATCGTATTTTTTGCATCGTTATTAGAGAATGATTACAGTGGCATGATTCTTTCTGTTGTTAGATACATTACTCTCAATCTAACTTAAATGGCATAGGATACTTCCGCTAGTAAATAAATAGATTTCAATTATGAATAAGTAATTTTTTATTATAAAAAGGAGCTTGATCTCATATCTTTCCAAATAACACTACGAAAACATTTGTATAGTTATATGCAAGATTAATATTGACCAGTAGTAAGTGAAAACCTTTCTTCGGATTAATAATTAATTGCATAGAAATAGATTTGAAGCCATATTTCGTTCAAGAAGGAAACTCGTAAGCTAAAGTACACTTAAAGACATTTCATTTCCTTAAACCTGGCTCAAAATTCTGTGTAAATTGTCCTTTTAAGTAAATATTTTTATACGCTATGGAAAACCGAGTTGTTTACATAAACATTGCAAATTATCCTGTTTTAAAGAAATTTTGGATTCATCTAAAATTATTCCCTATGCCATTGATGCTGATCAGTAGAACGTCTTTACCCGTTAATTCTTCTTTTGCAATATTTTAGGATCATATTTTTATAAAAAATGCGTTCAAATGTGTTATTTAACTCATTTTAACCTTTATTTGTTCTTAGATGCTATTTATTAATAATTTGTGAATAATTATTTTACGAAAATAGGGCTTGTTTCTAACGGAAAGGATACGTTTATGTCATAATCGACGGTGTAAGGTGTTTAATTTCCAACTTCCGCTTATAAACCTCTCTAAAAGGGTACTTAAATGCATTCCTTCCTTGCATTTATTCGAATCGATGGATTCCATTTATACTTTTTTCATTCTTCATTAATTTGTTACATACATTACTTTCCTCTTAAATTTTAATAAAAAATCATTTTTGTTACTAAAGATTTTAAAAATAATACTTCCATTTAAATTTTATTTCGTCGGACCTACAAACTAAGAGATTTAATATTGTATTTAGCCTTAATTTCCATCATTCTGAAGGCCTTGGTTTGACAACATTACTTAAGCCATTAAACGAAGGTAGCATAAAGATCATTATAAACAGGAAAGTTGCATTTGGGTATTAGAAATAAATATTTGATGTATTCAAAAGCAAAAAGATGCACTGGTCTTTAAATTTCATTTACATTATATGATATAAAATATATATCTGCAAAAATTTATGAATTATTCTTTTTCCTTAAAGGAATTTGCAAATATAGGAAAGAAAAATTGGAATACAGGATTCCAGCCCCTCTGTTGGTTAATTAATTATCAAATAGTGCGCGAAAATTATTTGCATTAATGTGAAATGTCTTCACGGAGGAATTTGTAAGGGATGTTAGCCACTTTTAAGAGAGCAATGGAGAAATTCGTAAACATTCCTCACAGACAACCAATTCAACCCCCAAGAACGGAAACTGTAATGAACTGTTTGTGTTTCGATTCAGCTACTTGGCAACAAGTCAAATATTTCCTTTTCCTCTGCTAAACCAATAATGAAATCAGTTTGAAAAGGAGCTTTTTTTTCTTCCAGGTTTGTAAATGTAATTGTCTCACATGCAGGAAGTTGCTATGAGATTTTCTAGTTTTGGAATTTATTGTTAATTTCACAACACTTTACTTTAAATCTCATTCCATACAACTATGCAGAGGAATTTATTTTATCTAAATTTAGCATTCGAAATAAATAGTTTCCCGGAATGCATGAAAATTATTAAGTCTGTGAGCTTTAAACCATTTGTCAGACGTCTTCTAATGTAAACGCTTTTCTGTTTAGGTTGAAAGGAATTCTGCGAAATGTAGAATTCCATTTTTTCCGGCATTTTCGACGAATGAGAAAATTCTTGTCCCACAATATGCAGCCTTATTTTCAAAAATTGCATTATTAGTTACACATTTTTTTTTCCGTTTCTGAGTTTAAAACGAAAAGAAAATCTTGATTTATTCTATTATCTTATTCTGAGAAAAGGAAAGTTAGAAAATTCAAAGTGCAGGAAAGAACGAAAACCGTAGATATATTTCTATGAATTTGTTTTTGTTCGAGAATACATTTGAATCTTTCTTTCCACACTAGCGTTTATTTTTAGTAAAGGGCAAAAGACGCTGGGTTTAAATTCTCTGGAAGTGACAGCAGAGAAAAATAAAAATCTTTAGGTCGGAAAAAGAATTTATTTTTTCACTTAATGCTTGATCTATCTATATTTATTTATAAGCATATTATTTCTTGTAAACTTACTTTTTAAGTCTTAACAATTCGTCTTCGAATGTAAACTACATTTTGTATTATAAGGAAAAATTTTAACATTTTAAACAGACATCAACACTTATTGAGAAAATGCATTGTCAAACACTGAAGAATTTTTAACACAGAGAATTCTCTGAAAAGCATAATAATCATCAAATATTTTATCGTATATGAAGTATGGTAATTTATAATCAAGCAGACTGTTTTTTTCGCTTTTCAATAAATATTCTGTCAGTTATTCAAAATCTATTTTCATCTATTTTTGCATAATATATGCATCATTCCGATATGATAATCCGCCCAAATAAAACGATATGCTTAATTATTTAAATTAAAAATCAAACACCTAAGCCCATATCTAGCAATTTATCTATCTATCTATCTATCTATCTATCTATCTTTATATATATA